>JAJJWX010003630.1:0-12288 GCA_023529315.1 Papaver bracteatum
AAAATAAACTTAAACCGGGTACTTAAGTATGCATACCGTTATGCATACTTGAATGGGTAATTTTATAAAAATGGTTTATTCGTGTAGGAGAATAATCTCGCAACAACATTTTCTTAGCGTGCAAGATTCGTCCATTTCCTTACCTAGCGAGAATGTATCAAGAGCCTGCGAAATTATCAAGAGCCTGCGAGAATATGAGTTTTACTCCATTATATGTGAGTTGTCATCCACTATGTAAACACCTATATAAAGGGAAAGTCAGATAGAGAGAAGGGAGGTTTTTTAGAATTTGCATTATTATTATCTCCTTCTTCTTCCTTCACTAACTTAGAGCTCCAAATACCCATTAATGGAGTCTAAATGTAATACTCATGTAATTCAAACAATCATAGTGAAGAACCATGGATGTAGATCACATTGATCGAACTATGTAAAAAATCCTTGTGTCTATTTATATTTCTAGTACTTAAATTTGAGATTTAGATGATTAACATGTTTAGATCTAGAAATTCTTATCATAATATGATATGGGGTGTGTTGTGGGATTTCCTGCAACTACATTTTTGGCGCTAGAAACAGGGATTGATTTATCAGAATTTGAAGATTGTTATGATTAGACAGAATTTGAAGTAGTTGGTGAAGAATTTATGTGGTGATTAACGGATCATTAAAATCAAGAAGATGATGGAGCAAGTCAGCAAATCGATTAAGGAAAAGAATTTGTTGGTTCAAGAAGTTTCCATGAAGATTAACTACGGTTCATATTTTTCTAGATCTACAAAGTTTAGGTTCAAAAACAGAAATTTCATGGAAGAAATCACAATTTCAGGGAGTAAACATCATCAACAATTCAAAGACATGAAAAGAAGAAGAGAAAAAATTAGTTGTTATGGTGAAATTCAGGGAAGAAAATTAAAATTTCAATGGAAGATTTCCATGTTTAGGAGAAAAAGAAAGAGGCAAATTGTTGAAAGAAATTAAGGAAAGGCGAAGAGAAGATGAGAGGCAGACGTTGTGATTTCTATCAGAAATAGAAATTCGCACAGATGGTTTGAGTTGGAGCGAATAAGCAATAGGTCACGGGTTCGAATTCGCATACATACATAGTTTTCATTTTATTCTCCAAGGGAGAATAAAAGAATAAGAGAAAAAAGTTATGCGTTAATTTCGCAGAAAGGTTCTTGCACAGTTGGTCAAGAGAACGGTATGTGAGTTCGTGGTCGCAAGTTTGAATTCGCCTCCGAGCATAGTTTTTTTATTTTTATAGAGGGTGAAAAAATGAATAATTTTGCAATATTGTTTAATTATTTCGCAAACAAGAAGCTAGCACAGTTGGTCATCTGCAAAGTTAATGAGTTCATGGTCGCATGTTCAAATCCCAACGAAGGTGTATTTTTCGCATGAATATTTCGCAAGGGTATTTTGCACCGAAGAAAGTAGGTGATTATTTCGCACAGACATTTCAAAAACAGAAGCCATCAAAGTTGGTCAGAGTTGGAGACAATGAGCTTGAGGACGCAGGTTCAATTCCCATCTCCCGCGAAATTTTTGCATCTTTTTAGATTACCAGAGGAAGACAAGTTTTAACAAGTGTGCGATAATTTCTCATAAGAAGAAGCTTGCACAGTTGGACAAGTTTCAACAAGTGTGCGATAGTTTCGCATAAGAAGAAGCTTGCACAGTTGGTCAGGAGGCGTGAATGCAAGCAGCAGGTCGCAGGATCAATTATTACTTCTCGCACATTTATTTTTGTTACGCGAAATTTTGTACGGACTTTGATTATTTCTCAAAGAAGAAAGTTGATGATTGTTTCGCAAATTAATTTCTCAAGAGAGGGTTAGAACAGTTGGTATGGTGCGAAAATATGCAAGAGGTAGGTCAAAGGTTCAAATCTCATTTCTCACACTTCTTTTTGCTACGCGATAATTACATTTCTTTGAGCGACGTTTATACATTTCAAGGATGCCAATTTCATAAGCAAATCATATACTTCGCGAGAGACAACAACAACAGAAAATCACATGAAAGCTAAGTACCACTTCCTTGAATATTTTACTTACAGAAAATAAAATATTTTTGATTTGATTTACAAAAAGCGATTCAATCGCACGATAACAAAGATTTCAAAGATTACTAATATTTCAAGATTACAAAGATTTTAAAATTACAAAGATTTCAAAATTTCAAAATTACAAAAAAAAAAAACGAGAAAATTCAATTTATATATTTTTCTACAATATTTCTTTTACAGAAAATAAAAGATTTTTGATTTGATTCACAAAACGCGATACAATCGCAAAATTACAAAGATTTCATAACTACAAAGATTTCAGAATTGCAATGTATTAGAATTTCTCTTGAACATTTACTTTGCTTCAAATGATATGATATTATGAGAATGAAAGAATGAATGACATAAATGAAAGAATGAATGAAAGAATAAAGAAACGCGAAAATTTCGCAAGAGACAATCTAAGATCCATAAAAATCTAAGATTAGAATGGGGAGAACCTTTATGGCGTACACCCTAGTTCGAGAATAAAATATCGCAAGTGGAAAATGTAAGACCTAAAGTGCGTCATAGAAGGGGGGTACCTATTGCATGGCTCAGCGAAAAGTTACACCGCTACTGTAACCTGAGTCATGGAGATGTGGGGTCAATAAAAACCCATCCAAGAAAGATACCTTGGATTTTCAATTTAGACTTATGATTTAGGTTGGACGACTGAGGGTCTCTTCTAAGGGGTGCAGAATATGATCAAGACGTCAAGGTACACGGTTGAGCCAAGAGTGCCTGGGGCGTCTGGAGCGTACCTGGCCATTCTTGGCAAGTCTTGACTATAATGATTTCGGCCTGAAGAAAACCCCACTTAGGGTGAAGTCTTGTAACCATAAGCCATAAAGACAAAATGGATAAGAGGATGGAAAAACAACTGGTTGTTGTTAAGACCAGATGGGAGGAGCCAACTTTGTATGGTAGAGGTACGTCTCCTTGAAGGGGAAACCATGGGGAAGATAAGGGCGGCACCCTCCATTAGGGAGCTGATAAGTGTCTTAAGACGCAAATGTCATGAGGCTTTATTTTCATAAGAATATTTAGGCCTGTCATATTTGTGCAACAATCCTGAAGAGGCAATAATACAAAAGAGAAAAATAAGATGAGATTAATGGGTCCATACACGAAAGTGTTAGGACGTCCTGCGATTTCGTTGCAAGACGGCAATGTCATGGGGCTTCATGTTCGTAAGAATATTTAGGCATGTCATATTGTCGCATGAAAAACATCCTACAGAGGCAATAATACTAGAGAAATGATAATACAAGATCAATGGGTCATTACATGAAAATGTAAAGACGACCTGCGATTTTGTCGCAATGACAAGAGGTGGAAAAATAAGACCTTTAACTAGGAAGGAAAAATAAGACCACATAAGAAATAAAGTAAAAAAGCTTGCAAAAATAAGTAAGCAAAAAAGATTGTGAAGATGATTATATGTAAGAAAATAATCTTGCGAATATGTACATGGAAATGTAAATGAGATAGTGAAAATTATGTACACTTGATATTATGATCATATTATTATGCGATACTAATAGTGCATGAATAAAGAAAGATGAAACACAAGTAAGAACTTGCGAAGAGCAATTAATACACGAAGAGAAATGAAGAATGCATATACTAACGGCAAAGCCAGAGAAATGAAGAATGGAAGCAATTTTAGCGCGGCAAAATGAGCTAAGTAATACAAACATTATCTATACATTGCAATAGATAAGCATTCTCATCATACAAACATCACACTCGCATCATGAAAGCATTACATAAGCATTTCATGGCATAAAAATTGCATACACATTTCATAACATAAGCATTAGATTCGCACAAGTATTTTACAAAACTTTACATTAGTATTTTACTATAATATCGCAGAATTCAGCAGGATTATTCAGAATTTCGCAGAATGATTCAGCATTTCGCAGAATGATTCAGAATTTCGCAGAATGTGTCAGAATTTTGCAGAATGTGATTAGTTTGCAGGATGTGATTATTTCACTCAATTATTTTGCACAATTATAAGCAACTTGAAGAGATTATACTATCGCATGAGTACAAAACATGAGACAGAGGCAAGATAATAATGAAGAAACAACTCGCTCATTCAACATTTTCTCAAGGATTCTACCCTCATAGATAAAGAACAAAGGAAACTAATGGATCACCAAGAAAACATTTTATGTTCTTTAATTTCTCGGCAAGAATCATTTCCAAAATGGATGTTCACTAGTGAACAACAAGAATCCTCACCAAAAAGGGAGTAATAATTTCGCATGAATAGAGGTAATACTTATTACTCTCATTCAAGGACGGATACTTCTTATATTTCGAGGATTGAGTACTTCTTATACTTCTTCAAGGATACTTCATACTTCTTATACTTAAAGGGTGGAAACTTCTTATTTATTTCGCAAAGCTTCGGAACTTCGCAAAAGAATAGAGGCAAGTACGTACTTTTCAAGTCCAGTATTCTTCTCGTTCCTTCGTCAACAAAGATCAAAGACTACTACAACAACGGATTTTTTCTTAAAGATCGCTCTTCAAGAAATATTCAAGAAAAAAGAGGCAAATGTAGGAGCATAATCTCGCAACAACATTTTCTTAGCGTGCGAGATTCGTCCATTTCCTTACCCAGCGAGAATGTTGCAAGAGCCTGCAAAATTATCAAGAGCCTGCGAGAATATGATTTGTACTCCACTATATGTGAGTTTTCATCCACTATGTAAACACCTATATAAAGGGAAATTCAGAGAGAGAGAAGGGAGGTTTTTTAGAATTTGCATTATTATTATCTCCTTCTTCTTCCTTCACTAACTTAGAGCTCCAAATACCCATTAATGGAGTCTAAATGTAATACTCATGTAATTCAAACAATCATAGTGAAGAACCATGGATATATATCACATTGATCGAACCATGTAAAAAATCCTTGTGTCTATTTATATTTCTAGTACTTAAAATTTGAGATTTGGATGATGAACAAGTTTAGATCTAGAAATCGTTATCATAATATGATATGGGGTGTGTTGTGGAATTTCCTACAACTATAATTCCTGAACTTCAACTTATATAAACTAAGGAATACATATTTGCAAACAATGTCTATAAAGTTCATGAATCGATTCGAGTAAATCAAAATTATTTTGTTTCAATTGTGTCTTATATACTTCTATGATATCTAAACAATTGAAAAACTCTTTAACTAGTTCTTTTGAGTCATTTGAACTAGTTATGGTGAAGATGAATAAGGTTGATATGAAAGTGCTTGTATGGCTAACCATTTGGTTAACTACGGTTGAACCAACTAGGTGTACATGTTTAGGTATGGTTACACAAACCTAAATGGTTGTGCATTTAATTTATGTATAACAACCTAACTTCGATCTAACGGTTGAAAGATATTAGCTTGAATCTAATCAGGTTTTCATCTGACGACGAATATTGAATGCTTTGTTACCAAGGTAACCTAGATAGCAAACCCTGATTTGGAGACTATATAAAGGAGATCTCTAGAAACTGGGAAAGATAATCCCCACACCTTCTGTGTGATACTAGTTGTATAATCTAGAGTCAATTCTCCTTTAACCTTAGGTTCTTACCGAGACCCTGTAGGTTAACGACTTAAAGACTTCATTGGGATTGTGAAGCCAGACCCAACTATTTTCTCTGTAGTTGCGTGATATGATCTTGTTGTTTCTATCGTATTGACTACAATTGTAAAATTGGCTCGAGATTAATTTCTCCGATAGGAAAGATATAAAAGTAGTCACAAACATTTTAGTCTCATCGTTTGTGATTCCACAACATCTTGTTTCGCTAATCGATTAAGATTATTGTGAGGTGATTGATATTTATAGGCTGTTCTTCGGGAATATAAGTTCGGTATATCAATTGGTTCCTATTCACCTTGATTTATCAAAAGACGAAACAAAACTCGTAGGTATTTTTGTGGGAGACAAATTTATCTAATCATGTAGACTTTTATGTGTGATACAGATTTGTTTATTAAAGTCTTCGACTTTGGGTCGTAGAAACTCTTAGTTGTGGGTGAGATCAACTAAGGGAATCAAGTGCGTATTATCATGCTAGGATTAGAGACGTAAGGAGCGCAATTGTACCTTGGATCAGTGTGAGATTGATTGGGGTTAAATTACAGTCCAAACCGAAGTTAGTTTGTAGTAGGCTAGTGTATGTAACAGCTTAATACAATGTGTGTTCAATCTGGACTAGGTCTCCGGGTTTCCTCGTTAACAAAACTTCTGGTATCTGTGTTATTTCTTTTTCTCATTATATTTTGTTATATAATTGAAATATCACAGTTGTATATTAAGATCAATCAATTAGAATATCCAACCTTTGGTTGTTGATTTAAATTGACACTTAAACATTGGTCTTTGGTACCGTTCAAGTTATTTCACATAATAATCAGGCTCGCGGATTTTTATATGTTTTGATTTGCTGATTACGTTTTGAAACACAGATATTAAACTCTTTGATATATTTTACTCTAGATTGAGTCTGACTGTCTAGTTGATTCTCTAGAAAGTATATTGGAGTAATTCCTCTCAGATTGCCAAACGAATTATTGGGTGTGGTTGTTAGACCCCCGATTTTTCACTTATAAGTACATAAAACATTATGTTTTACAAATAAATAAAGAAAAAGGCAAGACAAACGCCCATGCTAACAAGTACATCAATGATTACACTAAAATAAAGAATAATGTTCAAGAACTTTCGAGCTATGCAATTGGTTAACTGCTTTTCTAAATCAAAATTATTACTTGTCAACAATATAACAGATTAAAATAACATGCGCAAGTCACCGATTTAATTATAGGCTGATTTTCATTGATCATCAGACAACAATTGTTAGAGCACTGCTCGGTCGAACTCGCATGTGTTGCTATCTCAAGCATGTTTGTCAATGTTAGTGATCAAAACTATAATTCTTTATTTCTAGCCTATTTATAGATGTCTCGGACTAGGACATAGTTTGTGTAGTTGAGCTTAGACTTCACGACATTTATCACATGAAGACAAAGTTTTACTAAGGAGAGCTTGTGGAACTTCATTGACAAAAGGTATGTGGAGACTTAAACTCATCTATCACTTGGAAAGTCTATTTCTACTATATCTCCTATATTGAGACATAAGTCATATTATGATATAGTTTTCTATATACACATTTGAGATTTCAAGCTGAGTATATCTCGCTTACATATTTCTCGAAATATGTGTTGGTAATCTTTCGCTTCGACCAAGTTCATCTTATATCATGATAAAGTTGCCGAGTAACATCTTACATGGTTTGTGTGATATAATTGTTTGTGGGTGAAAACTATTCCTGTCGATTTTGGTAATTTGGGGTGCGTGGATGAGGAATGAATCTAAACCTTAAACAATGCACTGCGCGGTGAGTGCTATTAGATTCGAGAGGTTAATCTGTGCAAGTCCGGCCTAAACCAAAAAGAATGGCCGTTCCATACTTGTTTCGGTCACAAAGTGAAGGAGATGGGGTTGATCTTAGGGAGGGAAGCGAAGAAGGTGTTGAGATTATGAAGGTGTTGGCTATGTATGACTTGCAACAGAAAGGTGAGCAGGCTTGTAATTAACGCAAGAATGCTCTGGATGTTAACACTTGGTTTCTGTGTTATGCTCTCTCTGTTCTGTCTTGTCTTGTTTTGAAAAATAAGGCGGAGAGCCTATTTATACAAGTCTTTTAGCCTAACCTTCGTATCTCGTGGGAAGTGGAGAAAGTGGAGTGATGGAGTAGTGGAGTAGTGTGTTGGTGTTACACGATCAGGCTTGCCCACTTCTCCCATCATCACTAACCATCCATGATTTCCTGACATGTTCTTGTGATGGCGCGTTGGGCGCTGCACGCTGTAAACCGCCAGACCAATACCCCAGTATGTATCCCCCAATTTGTGACATGATTGATGTCTCGTGTGTGTGTGGATCATGGGACCCACAAAAAGTAACATGTAATTCTACGTTATTTAGGAAATTGATACTTGTGAAGTATCGTGTGTATACTATGCAGGTAATGCATCGAGTATATTCAACATTTATGAAGCATCGCTGTTTAAGAGTCTCAAAGAAACTTCATGTGATGGTTTGGAAGTTGCGCATACAAACCCTCCTTTGACCGATCACATGGTGTGGTAGAGTGACGGGTGGTGATCACCATAACGCCACACTGACCAATTAACTCCTGACCAGGGCTATATAGCCAAGCCGGTGAATTTGGACGGACGAGATGATCTTTGAGACACTCATCTGCGACCGTTGATGAAACTAGGGTTTATGAAAAGGTGCACAAGCATCACTTTTCATCTTGGTCGAATCCAAGCTTGGGATGCAATTTTGGCTAGAACGGTCATGCATGTGTGTAGACAACATGATGGTGTAGGCACCCATACCTCATTGTCTCATGAAAGTGTGATCTAGGCCACTCAATTCGTCCTGCGAAGTTGTGTGGTTGAGATCAATTTACGACAGAAAATTGGTGCCGCAAAAGCCGTACGTCGTACCAACCTTGAGCGGGCGTTCCAAGACGACCAGGCTTGGTCGGTCTTGGCCGATTTCTCCAACGTGTAGGTGGTAGGCAGGTGTTCATGCCTATGCCTTACCGTCCCATGAAAACATGATCTAAGTCACTCAATTCGTCCGGAGAAATCGAGCGGTTGAGATTAGTTTGCAGTTTGGGAGGTGCGACCATGCTAGTTTGGGAGAACGATCTGGGATAACCTGCATGGTATTCCTTGGCCGATCAGGTGAGGTGATATATGGGTCCACGGTGGTCATGTTGGTATGGTCGGACCTGCTTTGATCTAATCTCGGACCCTCCATTCGTGCCAGATAAAATGGAAGCTCGTGATTCAAAACCCTAATTTTGGGTTTCAAGGTCGTGCGTCATGCTCCATTCAGGCGCACGATTTGGAATGACCAACCATGGTTGGTCCTGACCGATTGGTCATGTATGTAGGTGGGACCATGGTGATTGTGTTGACATATTTCGTGCCCTTTGAATCTACATCTGCACCCTCCATCTATACCTGTGAAGATGGATGGTTGAGACTGTTTTGCGACACATGTAATGTGCCGCAAACCCTAATTTAGGGTTTTCGTCCATACTGCTTTGGTTTGGACGTTTTGGCAAGCTAGGCCAAGGGAAGGCCGACCATGCGGGGCCGCATTGGTTTGGCAGCGGATATTCCATACCTGCTTGGGGGTTATGGAATCGATCTGGGCCATCCAATCATGCTGGTGGAGTTGGATGGTCGTGATCATATCCAGACTGATACGGTCAGTCCGGATGCTCAATCGGGATAGTATAACACACCGAGAGTGGCTCAATCGGGCTTGTATAACACACCGAGAGTTGCAGACTGTACGGGTATTTCTTACATGTTTCATTATAATGCTTGGAGATTCGTGTTGCTCTGATGAGAGCAACACTCAGTCGTCATGCCGCATTGATAATGAGTACAGGAAATACAAGGCTGGTTGCGCATTAATTAATAATGTTGTAAATTCACAGGGTATATGGGATTGTTGCTACATGCTCCAACCTGGATGAAATTCGTGTATTTTATTCACAGAATGGGATTGTTGCCACATGCTCCATTCTAGGTGAATTAATAAAGTGAAGGAGTATCCATCACTTAATAATTGACTTATCTTTTACAAGATGTTAGCGCATAACTTTTAGGGTTTTATAATTTCACCCTTAAATGAAAATCCACCTTCAACATTAAGTCCCCTTCCTAGCACATAATGGTTACACTATTGTGGGGTAGGTATGAGATGGTGACTTATTTGTACACTAAAATGACCAAGCTAAAGTGAATGCATATTTACCGGATAGGTCGACATCGTCAGGCGTCGCCCTGGGAGTCCTAATTAGGGTTTGGAGGAGAAGTACAACCTGGTCGACGTTGAGACCTCATTTATCGGACGAGTTCCGTTGTAGTTGATCCGGTCTCCCTTAGGGTTTCCTTCAGTGTATATGCATGGTTTAAAACCTCCGTTCATTGATGAACTTTTCTGCAGAAAGCTCTATCTCTCCAACATGTCAAGCAACAGTAAATCATCTTCTTCATACCACCCAGGATCTTTTGTCAAGCGTACGTGGTCTACGTCCGAAATTCATGATGAATCCCCTGCTCGTGTTCTTCGAGTGAATAAGATCGTGCCGATTCGTCTTCTTTCCTTTTCTGATTAATTGCTTGTTTCATAATGGTCAGGTGAATAATTCTCTCTTCCTTGTAGAGATATCCCGCCAGAACATGTGTGACAGTTATTGATGATGACGACTTAAACAGTCCTCTTCCTTCAAAATCAAACACGCCTACCCCTACGGATCTCGAAGATGCTGATCTGGGTATCTCATCTTGTGAATACCCCAATGCGGGTCTTTCATTCGATGTTCACATGAAGTGTTTATCTTCCAGCTACCGAGATGTTGGTGGGTTCTTAGTGCGGAAGGAGTTTGTACCTTTGTACACAAAGTTATGGAGGAAGTACGACCACATCGCAACTAGGAATGTGGTCCGGCACTGCTCATCTTCTTTGGTCACCACGGTAAACTTTCTTCTTCCCATGGATGCTGAGATGGAGAAGATTTCTATCCGCAACGTTGCCGAATCATGCCTTGAAAAGTGGGAGGATATGGTATCTACCTGCGAATCCATGGAGTTTAACGTAGGTTGGTTGAGGCAGCGTCTTGATATTATCAAGGTCGATCGAACTGGTATCTTCAGAAATGTTGTTCCTGCTGCAAAAGATATTTTAGAAGAGGAGAAGGCTCTGGCTGCAGAATCAAAGAAGGTAGAACAGGCAGTACAGGACTTGAAGAAAAGGACAAAGAGGTATCAGACTAGACTGGAAATGATGCTCTCAAAGAATTATAATCTGCTAGATGGCCTCTTCTAAATCGCATGTAGCTGTATTCCCTCATTGTTAATGACGTTTGTGCCAAAGCTTTCTTTTGAACATCTTTGCGGAATAAACTGCACTCTTTTTTTTTTTTGATTGGTGAAACAAGTTTTCATTAATGTTTTTATGAATATAACTGAGAATTCAAACATGTAATGAAAAGAAATGCATGTATTGTAGCGTCACGAGACAGAGTGAACAATGGTCAAGCATGATATGCTTTGAGCTATTTTCCATTGATGACCGCTTCCAGCCTACCTCCATCCACCTTGATGATCTTGTAGTACCCAATATTGTAAGCCTTGGTCACTGCGTATGGACCTTCCCATTTTGGTGAGAATTTTGATGCAGACATGTCTTGCTGGATGTGCTTAGCCGTTTTCAAGACCAAATCTCCCACTTTGAAAACACGTGGTTTCACAATTTTGTTATATGCCCTGAAAATTTTGTTCTTGTACACATGAATGCGTTTTTCCGCTTTGTTTCTTATGAAATCCAGAGTGTCTAACTCCGCTATTCTGGAATTAGAAGCTTATTCCTCGTCCCAGTGGATCCCGGTCGCTGCCACAATCCTGGATGATGGGATTTTGATCTCTGTCGGGAGAATTGCGTTCGCTCCATAAACAAGTGAATATGGGGAAACTCCAATGGAGCTTCTAGGTGACGTCCGGTATGCCCACAGTTCCATTGGTAATTGGTCGTGCCATTCCATAGGATTGTCATTAACTGTTCGGTTGATGATCCGGATCAGCATCTTGTTGGTACTTTTAGCTTGTCCGTTCCCTTGAGGATAGTAGATGGTGGAGAAAATCTGTTTGATGCCATATCCTTCAAGTAACTCTTGTACCTGTTTATTGGCGAAGGGAGTGCCGTTATCAGTTATTATATGCTTAGGTACACCAAAATGACAAATGATGTGTTCTTTAATGAAAGCCGCAATTGTTTCTCCTGTAGTTCCTCGCAGGGGAATGGCTTCTACCCATTTGGTGAAGTATTCTGTCGCGGTTATGATGTACTCATGCTGCATCGATGAGGGCGGGTTGATTTTCCCGATAATGTCCAGTCCCCATCTGTAGAATGGTTACAAACAGCTTACTGAGTGCAAATGGGTGGAAGGCGCGTGAACAAGGTTCCCATGAATCTGGCATTTGTGGCAGCTTTGAACAAAAGCGGCCGCGTCATCCTCCATGGTCGGCCAATAGTATTTCTCATGTATCTGGAGAAACAGTTTCCTCTTCCCTTGATGCTCTTCTTCGTGTGTCTCTTTCAGAATGACTGGAATTTCCACCC
>JAJJWX010003631.1:600000-960487 GCA_023529315.1 Papaver bracteatum
TATAATCGGTAATATATTCTTTTATCAAAATTTATTAGTAAACTTATTTTCCACAATTTCCGGTGGATCTAAAATTTCAACTTTCACTCATCCTCTCCGTTTCACTCTCTCTCTCTCTATCTCAAAGTCTCCTCCGTACTCAGTAAAGATCGTTTCTTCGAAACCATGAAATCCACTAAAAGAGATCATCCTAGTTCCCCATCTCCCTGTAGAAACTGCAAAGCTAGATTTATCGAAAGAATAAAAACATTAGAAGAACCTACAATGTCGAAGAAAAAACAAATCACCTCCTACGGCTACGTATTCCACTTTCAGTCTTGATTCAACCCATATCTTATTTGCTTTTTCGGTGTTAGCTTTGTTGTAAGTTCTGATAATCAACATTTACAAATAATGGAGGACTAAAGCACCTACAAACTTGCAAACAAGAGGCCTGTTGAAGAAGGTGGTGAGACTACTGTTAGCCGTCTTTCTAAACTTCCAAAGAATGAATCTGAGGAATAAAAATATCAAATAAGCATGATGATGGAAGCTAAACGAGAGCATTAAGAAGGAAGTCTATGCGTCTTTTAAATTTATATGGTTTTGAAATAAATGTATATCATAATGGTTAACGTGAAAATTCATGTTCACCCTTATATTTTGAATGAAGAATTCCTTTTTCACATTTGTTTAAGTGAAAAAATGTATTTTCTTTCCTATTATGCAGGTGAAAATTTCTTTGTTCACCTATTTTAAATGTGAAAATTTTCATTTTCTTAAAATAGTTCTTGGCAAAAGTGATAATTGCATGTTTCCCAGACATGGGGAAAATGGTCGATGAGAAGGATAACTAGAGGGACGGATAACCATTTGCATATTATTATTGCAAATACGGTGGTGACTCGGCTGAATTATCAGGTTATAGCTTTGCCCATCTCAAAAAAAGAAGTGCTAATATTACAATGAAAATTATGATTTTTATGATTAATAGATATGAAAAATGGGATTATCACCAATCGCGACTCAATGAAAAGTGCAATTTTCATTATCACCGATCACGACTCAATGAAAAGTATGATTTCATATTACGGGTGAAAGCTGAAATATTCAAGAGAAACTTGAATTTTCACGGATCTCATATGGTTAGTTTCAAAAAAAAAAAGAGTGAAAATTTAAAATTTAGGGGTGAAATTTGGAATACTCACCAAGAACTCGCGCAGGTGAAAACTAAAAATTTCCTAAATTTCATATAGTGATAATTGTATTTTTTTTTCCTATGATAATTAAGTTTTTTTTTTCTTTTTTTTTTTGTTGCCAAAAATTTAGGGAGTCAAGATTTCACGGGAGTTAGCCAAGGAAGATAAAAGTTATTATCAGGAGCTTTTATGGATTATGTTAAATCGCTATTTTTCACGTTTTAGTTATTTTAGGGAATTAGTTTAGTCAAATTAAGAGTTATTTTAGGGAGTTAGTTTAGTCAAATCAAGAGTGATTTTAGGGATTACAACTAATCACCACCTTGTTTTTTTCACGTTTTTGTTTTTATATAATGAAATTAATTAAAGGTTATTTTTGTAATCATGTTATACTTATAAATAATTATGGGCTTTTTATATATGAAACTTTAATGATGGGTTTTTGGTATTTGAAAAAATAATTTTGGGCTAGAGAAAAAGTTTCCCTTAATCTGGGTACCATTATTTTCGGCCAGTTAGAATTTATTCTCTTCTTGTTTCCCAATTCCCGTATTTACGGCCGATCATCCTCTTTGTGCTCTTCTTCCTCTCCAAATATGACTAAGGTGAATAACCCTAATTTGCACGAACAAAAGAATAAAAAACAGTGGCTGTCAATCATTTTCAGGTCATCTGTTTCGAAATTTACTTTTGAATTATGTGGCTTTTCATTGGTAATCATGGATCAGGGTGAGTTTAATTAACCTATTTCATTCTTGTTTGCAATATTAGCTGAAGTAGTGAAAATATTAGTTTCCGTCGCAACTAATAAATTCCTTTGTGGATCTTCCGTTCAGATGTATGTACAACCTGCCTCTTATTTGATTGCATATAAATATGCCTGTAATCAAGTTAGCCTAATCCACCATCAGAGACACATGACTGGAAGTCATCCAGTTGTTGTAAATTAAAAGTTGAAATCTTTCTAGCTCAAAAGCCAATGTAAAAGCACCCTTATAGACACTTCATTTTCTGTAACGTTTTTGTTTCTTTTGATTCATGTTAAACCAGTTTCTGATTTGTTCCTTTATATTAACGTTTTTACTTCGTATCTGCAGGGTGATATGGCAGGTAAACTGTATCCAAGAGTTGGAAGAATTCATATAAGATTCATTCGGTTTAGAACAAAACCCGGGAGGTTGAAACGATTATGGTTTAGGCCCGAAAAAGTGCTTGTTCATGGATAGGACTTGTATCTTTAAATGCTATCTTAGCTCAAAAGGTAGAGCGTATGGTTTTTAGCCATGTAGATGTGGGTTGAAAAATTGGATTTTCACCCTTTTATATTCCAGTGAAAATATTATTTCTCACCTATTTTTTGAGTACAATATTTTGCATAAGCACCAACAAGACTGCAATGCTTCCATGGAATATTTTGATTTTCTTCTAATGTGAAATGATATATACGGTATGTGGTTGTCTTGAATGGAAAGAATCATTGGAAAATAACTGCAAAGAGTTTTCTTTGGTTTTTTACTTGTATCTTGTTTTGTCGTTAATCTGTTTTGCGATATGAACATTTAAGCTTCAAGGGTGCTATGCTAACATGCGACCAACATGAGTAATTAAAAATTCAATTTTCACCCTAAGTAAGAATTTATTTTCTCCCTCGGAATTTTCAAAACTGGGATTTTAGTTAGTGTGATAATTACAGTAGAAGTTGAAAATTGCAATTATCACCCATCACTAAGTTATGAAAATTGAAATTTTCACAAGCCAATAAAAATACGAAATTTCACGGAAAGTAGAAGTAAAAAATTACAATTATCACCAATCACTAATTATATGAAAACTGGAATTTTTACAAGTCAATGAAAATCCGAATTTTTACAATTATGAAAACTGAAATTTTCACAAGCCAATGAAAATATGAATTTTCGTTAGAATTAGTTAAAGCAGTATTTCATGGGAATTATTAAAGGATAATTGTTAGAGCATCTCCAACAGTGGGTACAAAAAATCCTACGTAGAGTTTTTATTTAGATCCTTATTTATGGGGTCATATGTATGTGATAAAAATAACAACTCCAACAGTGAGGGTTTTATTTTGAGGATTTGTTTTTCAGGATAATAATAAAATTGATTCTCTTTTTCATATTGGTTAAGAAAAAATTATTTAAAAGTAAAAATTTAAAATATGGTTAAAAAGATGACGTGGAGGTCATTCTCAAGGTCTAAATAAGACTTTCTTCAAAGCCTTACGCTATAAAACCTTCAATTATAAAATTGGACTTCATATATAGAATCTTAATGATGGGTTTGTGATATACAAATTTTTTTTAGGGTGCAGATCCCAGCTTGGATTTTTGGTTAGGAGATAAAAAAGGTAACAATATATATGTATTTATGTTTTTTTATTTATCTTTAACCGTAATTAAGATAATTAAATTAAGGAAAAAAAGAATCCACGTGTCAAAATATAACTAGTGGGACACGAGGGGACATGGGATTTGCACCCTTTTTTTTTATTTGGGCTAGAAATAATTTCCCCCAATTTCTAAATATAAGTGGGTCAAATATCCATTATAAGGTAAATATATAAATATTTGTATAGTAATTATAATTTACGGGAGGCTAGAGCCATGATTAGTCAACCCTTGGATCTGCCCATGCTTTTTCCTTTAGGTAACAATTTTTGTTAGTACTACTTATTTTTGAGAGAAGAAATCATAATGTTGATCTGTTTTCTTGAGTAGATGCAGGCGAGGATGTTCCCAATATTCCATCCAAGGAGCAGATCAGAAATAAATGAAAGTTCTTCTTCTGCTCGAGTTTTTGGACTATTTTAGAGAATAAGGTGTACTAGTTTTGTTGGTTCGAAGCGATGAAGAGTGTAGCTACAAGTTCATAAATAAAGCCCTAAACTATGCCCCTTATCCTAATCAAAAGTGCTAAAAACTTGAACTAGCCCAGTAGACAAAATAACTTTCTGCTATCTAATCTCAGGTCGTAAGTTATAACCCCAAAAGTGTCCCTATATATTCATCCACAAAAAACCCATCAAAACAAAAGTAACACAAAACCCCAAATAATATGAATATTTGGGGTTTTTGTATCAATATCCACCACTACCATCACAAACCACCACCACAACCATCACCAATCACCACCACCATATCCACCATCAATATATACCATCACCAACCACCACCACTATATCCACCATCAACTACCACTACTAGCAACCAACACCACATCCACCAACAAATACTACCACTACCATCACCATAAAAAGCACCACCACCAACCAACACCATCACTAACCAGAAACAATACCACAAAAATTTGGTTTCATCATAAACTTACTGGTTCATCATTAAAATCTTCAGTTTCATGATATAAAAAAAAAAAAAAAAAAAAAGGCAAAAATAAGAAGAAACCAAATTAGGTTTGGGGTTTTTGTATCATTTTTTTAAAATTTGGGGTTTTTGTATCAATTTTGTTTAATATAGAGTTTTAATGGATCTCAACTTTTAAATCGAGTTTTTGTACTCCAAACTTGGTCACTTTGGTGTTTTACTACTAATTATGATCTAATTAATTAACAAAGATAGAGGATCGGTCACACTTTTATTTTCACACTTTGCACATCAATTTTATGAATAAAAACCCAATCATGACGGATTTGAAGCTAAAATTGATTTGTGAACCAAAATTTACCGTGAGACTAGTTTTGCTAGATATTCCTAAATAGGCTTTAACATTGTTTCGTGGACCAAATTTCTCCTGTTCCCTACTATATGATTAACGTTATGCTACCAACATTTTCTTCTGAACTAAAATTTGAGACCCTATTATCGGGGCTGCAATTCTAATGTTTTGAGGACTTAATAAAGACAAAACAGGATCACATCTTAGCTATTATTTTTTTTCAATTGCTAAAATGGAGTACAAATTTGTGCACCCCTCCAAAACCGGGGTGCACGTCACGGCCGTCCCTATTGGATGATATTTCAGTTGAAAACATTTTTGGGACTAATTTCCTAATATTATTTTTATTCTATGAAACTAATTGGAAGCCTAACAAGCTAAGCTCCAACGACATAGTACTACATTAATTGAACAGGTTGATGTGCTAGCCTACCAGCGAGCCACATGGGTAACCTTGCCAAGGAGAGCCGAAGCGAGAGGGGTGGCGAAATTGTGTCACAAGGGGGGAAAACTAACACTAGCTTCCATGTTAATTCCTGCAATATTACGCCATTGGGGACTTGAACCTGGGACCTCCTAGAAATAAAATAGTAAAAGTAAAACTGGTTTTCTTCCTTGCTTTACTTCCCGGTCTTTCTCTCTGGAAGTCCTTGGATTGAAAATTAAAAGATTACTCTTGTACAATTTAATTCATAAATCAATATTGTACTTTATCGTAGGCAATCACACATCAAAATCATAAACCATTTTCAAATCAAAACACTAAACCTTAATATAGATGAGATTGGGAATTGATGAAAATTTCTATTTTGATTTTGTATGATTTGAGAGAGTTCTTGATAAACATTTATAAGAGATGGTTTTGCGTTCCAGTGAAGAATAAATAATCTTCACAGGAAAGTTCTGAAGTAATAAAGAAATATATTGGGGAATACCAGGAATCTAAAAACCAGCTACTGTATTTTCAGACCAATAGGAACGGCCGTGACGTGCACCGCGGTTTTGGAGGGGTGCACAAATTTGGACTCGCTAAAATTCCCTTAATTAATTTATGTTAATCAAACTAGTTTTTTACCCGTGCTACGCACGGGTTTATTTATCGTTTTTTGCAATATTAATTTGATAAATCAATAAGCATGTGATTCTAATAACTTATAAAACAACATTTAGTAAATTAAGGGTGTCCACTGATGTACGAAAACCCTGAAATTTGTTCGAATTGACATCTGAAATATCAAATATTATTCGAAAACAACTCTGAAATGCGTGAATGTCGAATACCGTATTGCATACAAATTAATAACCCCTTAACCTCAAAGCTATTATTTCTTTAAGGAAGCAACAATTAATATCCTTCTTTCAGAGGGAATACGGCAAGTGATCTCTTTAGCTCTCCAAAGCACACGAAAAATTAGGCGTAAAACTAACTGTCCCATAACAGAAATAGCGAAAACATTCATAAATAAATACAGTAAAAATTAAGAGTTCTATTAAGGTCAACCAATTTTTCTATAAGGCTTTTAGATACACATTGAATAGTTGCTTTTCGATTTCTGGAAATAAAAAAGAAGATTATTATTGGGACGTCACATTCCAATACATGGGCTTCATATGGATTCCTAATGATTAAAAAATTGGCTATGGGGTGTCTTGATGCAATACAAAAATGTCTATTTTATCCTCCATCTAAAATAAAAACGCTAAAAAATAAAATAAAATCCTAATTCTAATTCAAAAATCCATCATTCTTCTTCTTCCAAACTTCTTCTCCTTCTTCAACTGTAAACCCTTCCATTTTTTTTTCTTCAATTGAAATCGTTTCATCATCTTCAATTCGAAACTAATAATCATCGATGGAAATCTATGTTAAAGATGCGGAAGAATCAAACTTTTCGAAGTGATGGTAATTAACAAACCAATTACGTTTGAAACTGGTAGGTTGATGGAAATCAGTAGGGAAAAATAGGTTTGCATACCATTTACGGTTAGGTATTTTTAGTTTTCTAACCGTAAAATTATCTCCGAAGTTGTTACGGTTAAGACACTAAAAATCCTAACCATAAATCAATAGATAAGTAAATTATATGTGTTGTTACGGTTAGGTTTGTAACCGTAAATTCACTTACGGCTGGATTCGACTCCGACAAAACCTAACCGTAAAATTTCTTAAGTATAATTTTATCATAAAAATGGATTTACGGTTGGGTTTTATTTTAGAAAAACCAACCGTATTTTGTTACGTTTTGATTTTCAATATTTTAACAAAACGTAAGAGTTCATGTAGAAGCAAGATTTGGGTTTAGGATTTTCCTTTCACGGAAAGTAAAAGCAAGATTTGTTAAGAATTTTTAGGAAGATTGTAGAGATATTTTATTTTTCTGTAAATAGATAGGGTTTGTTAAGGTGTTTTTTAACTGGTATTGTTAGATTAGAAAAATTGTTTTTCCTAAAAAAACTAAACCTATTTTTTCTCCATCTTCTTCAACCTAAAACTAGATTTACTCGGATTTAGATATGGATTTCATATCTTCCGAGAAAATCTAGATTGTTTGATTCACTAAATCTTGTTTAAATAAATAAAATCGCATTTGTTTGCGAAATCAGGATCTTGTTTTATGTATTTCTTTTATGTTTTCAATAAATATTATCTTTATGACAATTCTTTGTCGTATGATGTTTCGATTCGCTATTACAGCGATTTATTGTTGCTCTTTGGGTTTTCTAATGAAGTCTGATAATATATTCAAGTACACTATCAAAGATGACCAATTCTGGCATGACGATGATCAAGATTCATACAAAGTTGATCAATGGCTACTGGAAGGGGTTCTAATGATGATATTTGGGGTAGATCATTCCTTTTATGAAGGATTATATCTTAATGAAGAAGAAATTTTCAAACGATTGAAGTCTAATGAGAAGACCATTGTTTGGATTGCATCATTTATCTTTTTGATCAACTATTCTGTACAATTATTGTATTTCAGAAATTGGGATACGTTATATTTTGTATTTTTTATGTTGTATCATCATGATGTACTTGGATTATCATGTTATCATGATTCCAATCGGTGGAATGGTGATTCTCCACCACTATGTATCCCTTCAAACCTCAATTTTAATGAGGTAATTTAATAAATTATGGGTTTCAGGTTTGAAACCCATCTTTCCTTCGGAAAAAAAAAGTTAAGGTGTTTTAGGAAAAACAAATCACGTAGAGATATTTTAGTCTTGTGTAAATATATAGGGAAAGTAATTAATTTTTGTTGGGATCTTTTAAGAAGAGTAAATCACGGTGGCATTTACTCATTTTTTGTTCATGCACGAAAATTCTCCATTTACTCAATTTTTCCTAAATAAAAACGGTCCCAAATCTTTAATTACCAGCCTTAATTACCAAAGTCTTACCAAATTTAAAACGTTTTCATTGAAGATATTGATTATCTTATGATCTTATCTTATGTTAACCAACGTAACCGGTTTAACATATCAATTACGGTCGGGAGTTCCTCCTTAGCCAACCTCTTTTTTTTTCTTCCACTTCTCTTCCTCCAAAAATCCAAAACACTAATTTTTAATTTTTATCTCTAACTGTAAACCAAAATTATTAATCTAATTAAATGATTAACACAAACTAAATGAGAGTTGTTTAGCTATTATATAAATATTTTAGATAATGGGTTTTTAAAGTTATTTATGGGTGATCAGTTTTTGTCCTATTAAGTGACGCCCCTCTATTGAAATGTGACGCCTGAATAATAGCCTTCATAAAAAAGTAAGCAGTGTGCATCCAGGCTCACTTCAAATTGTATTATGGAAGCCTCATTGATTTATAAAAGTGGCATGTGGAAACAGTTAATAGATGCTTATGATGTGTACAATGATCGCTTCAATAACTTCAATTTCGTAGACAGAAAAGAAAAAAAAAAAAAAAAAAAAAAAGGAAGAAAGAAAGAAAGAAAGAAAGAAAGAAAGAAAGAAAGAAAGAAAAGGAAAGGAAAACAGAAAATGACAGTTTTTACTTGATTTGATTTTTAACATGGCTAAATTGGGGCCTATGCCACTTAATTGAGGCCTATAGCTAGATGACAAAATAGGGTCATTAAGAAGTAAAAAGGGTAACCCCTTATCCAACTATTTTATATAATGGCTAATTTACCCCTAATTAATTAATGTTAATAGGAGGATTAATTGATGTTTAGTGAAAATAAGTTAGAAATCAACTAATCTTGATTCATCATCAAAACATGATTTTTTTTTTTGAGAAAAATCAAACCAGAATCGGTATATGTTCATCCTCCCATAAACCGATTTTGGGTTGATTTTTTCATTCACAAAAAAATCCAGAATCGGTTTTACACATGTAAACAAAAATCCGATTATTGGAGAGAAAAAATCTCATACTCGATCTAGAATGATTTCATACTGGATTTCAGTTCGCGTATAAATTTCATACTCATTTTGAGATCGAGTATGAAATCATACTCGTTTTGAAATAGTGTAAAATTATACTGATACTCATTTTTAATTCAGGTATAACCAGATTCGGTTTATACGATACACACATAAAAACCGATTATTTACATTGCACAACAGGAATCGGTTTATAAAAGTGCTCATGTAATCCGATTCTAACAAAAAAAAAGATACAGAAAAATTGGACAACAATCGGTTTACTCGACACATATATAAAATCCGATTTTAGCATTATACATCAACAATCGGTTTTTATAAGTGCTAATGTAATCTGATTATGGACCAAGCAGTTATGAATTCAAATGATACACAATCGATTTTTGTGGACGCACATATAATCTGATTCCAACAAAAAATAGTTACAGAAAAATATTTATCCCTGCTGTAACTGAATCGGGCTATGTGAACATTAACATTGACCGATTTTGGTTCAAATTTATCGAACCAAAAAACATATCAGGGACAATCGGTCTTTGTGGGAAAGAACATAAACCGTTTCTATTTGCAATCGGAGCACATATACATTAACGTTAACCGATTCTATTAAACCCGGAAAAATTTGATTTCAAAATTTTCAATATTTAAGCGATTGCATGTTACTAAAACCTAGTTTAGAGGATTGGGTTGAGAAGAAAAGAAGAAGAATTAGTTGAAGTGGAGATGGAAATGAATTTGATTTTGATTTTAGTTTTTAATTTTATGATTTTAATTTTAGTTTTTAGTTTTATTATTAGGATTTAATGGGGACACATTTATAGTATTAGTATTTGATGAAGGGTAAGTTGATAGTTTCATTTTTTAATAATCATTTTTTGTCCTGTAGTGTAGGCCCAAATTAATTGAAATAGGCCCCCAATTTAGCCGGGATTTTTAAGTACCTTTAAATGCATCAATTTATTTTTTATTTTGATCGATATCATACATCATTTTTATTTTGTCGCATTACAGGTGGCTAAATTTTCCATTTGGTTTGAAAAGTTCGATTCCATATTTAACAAAGAAACGGGAAAAGGGAAATGTTATATGACAGATTTATCCATATTCCAAAATAACCACCTGATTAAGGAAACATGTGAACTTCCAAAACAGGGCATCTTTGATTCTAATATAAAGCTAATTTTTTATCCATGTTACACCGATAAATCCAACATTGCCGATCTCAACCACTTTCATCCTAGACGCTTGTTCCATCCAATACCCATGCAATACAGTGATAAGAGCTAAATCTTATGTTGCACATGATAAGATTTCCTCAAACATTATATATGAGAACTAAAATGAAAAATACTTCCATGTATACAATCTAGCGAACAGAGAAAGAAAAAAACATTTTACATGATGGAAACTACAAATTAACAAACCTTCGAAAATCTAACTCACCAAATTATTTAAAGTGTATTTAAGATAATTACAGGTTTTCGGATCGTAAATATGGGAATGAAGTGTGATACTGCGAATTTTATTCTTCTTGAGCATTTTTCATCTCTTCTCTCTCGTTGGTTGGAACGGAGAATTCTCAATATATTCTACAAAATCTTTCTTGGACAGTGGAGATAACAACACTCCATGTGATTCCTTCTTCAGTTAACAACTAAATCATAGAACAAATCAAAACTTGAAAGTGATAAACAGGATAACATATTTGAAACGGAATCAAAGAGAAAATCTTAAGAATTGAAGCCTGTAAACAGTATATTAATCAATTTTATGTTGGTGATAAAGAAACACATGAGAGGCTTCCCTAATGCAGCTTTCAAGATAGGTCTCCATAGGTAACCAATTTCCTAGTTGGAGATATGAATCCATATTTGTTGGGTGAACGCGACCCCATCTTGCTTGCACGTTGGCGTTTTTCCACATCCACCACTGGTGACTTGGATAAACTCCTGCTTTTTGACCTAGACCTCAACTTCTCCTTGTTAAGGGGACCAACTTATGACCAAATCTTATCACTGATGCTACAACGCTAAACCACTGGACTTTGATCCTTTCACGGCCACCTCTGTAATCAGTTGGGCTCTGTGAGATGCTCCTACTTCGACTTATGTTTTGGTATATACCTAGAACAAAAATGACATGGAGGTGATGTTAAACAAAGAAAACAAAGTAGTAAAAATTTTTTCCACCAAATGCAACTAAGGATGATTTTTGACATAGACCCAAAACATGGTACGAAACTGTCGCAGAGAAAAGATGCAACTTGGGATTAAGTTACTGGGTTTCTGAAAATGAATTCAGTCATGGTAGAAAAATAAAATGAAATTCAATGAAAGGCAAAAGCATCACCAATTAAGCAACTATACCTTAGAAGATACCTGTGAACAAATGACAAACACGTAAGAGGAAAACTCTAAAAAGTACGATTGTTCAAACTGAGATCAAAAATTTAAAGAAAGTCAGAAGGGAACTTATGAACATGTCTTTGCTCGAAATCCAAAATATACAAATTCAAATGAAGCCAAATATAAAATAACTTGACAAAAAAAAGGTCAAAAGTTGTCACTTCATCGTATACTTCACTGCAAGGAAATATCGCGATTTCACGATCCGTTGACAGTTAAATAAAATCGTTAAACCAAAAAAAAAAGAGGGTTTCAGGATTTTATACCTAGCATGAAATCTGCAGATCAATATTACAGTGATAAGAGCTACACCAACATCTGTGGATCAAAGATTACCACTAACCGATATATTGTTATGAAAATGGAGAAACAAAACAAAACCTAGAATTAAAACGAAAACGATGAGACATTTAATAGCTTTGCTTGGGTCCATTATATAGAGAGCACCAAGCCCAGAATTTTAATTAAAATTAAATAAAAAACCTACAACAATCATAATTAAAAGCAAACCCATGAATCAACAGTAAATAAATAACTAAAAGAACTTACGTTGAAAAGCGCAAGCACCATTCATTGTTTGACTCATTTCATCGACCATTCCACTTTGAGCGGCATCCCTCTTCTGAATATGCTCATCAACATAATATACTCTTTTAGACTCCTAATCTGCTGATTTTCATCCATGCCTGCCATAATTGGTTGGAATTAGATAAGATCTCAAAGTTCCATTAAGAACAAAAATCAGGGTTTTATCTATTGAATGATCAAAATACCAATGGGAAAAGGAATCTAAAAACGAAGATCATGCTCAAAAAAAAAAAAAACTTGAAAATATGATCGTGCAAAGAGAAAAACCACCTTGACAATATTTCCGAGTTTTCCGGGTTTTAGTCTGAAGCAAGAAAATACCGGGAGAACGATGAGATTCCACCCTTGTTGCAGCACTTTATATAGAGAGCATCATGCCAAATTTTACAATTTTATATAACTACGAAATAGGAAAGAAAAAAAACCGGTTAAGTTAACAAAATCTCATACAAAATAGGCGCAATTAATTAGTAACCCTGAAATAAAAATTATATAAATCGTGTATTAATTATTAAATAATATTTTTTAAATAAGGAAAATAATATTTTCAAGATTTTGTTTACATTTTTTAATTAATTATCAATTACTAAGCATGAAATAATATTTTTTTAATAAGAAAAATAATCCGTAAGGATTTTATTTACATTTTTTATGTTTTTTTTAATTATAGAAAAAAACAATTTAAGATTATTATTTTTTTGGAAATCATAGTTTCTTGAATGCTTGTTTGTTTTGTATTAGTGCAATTTTTTGTTTTGTATTAGCTTTATTCAAATCATAATTTTTGTTCCAAATCATTCATAAAGATTACTAAAAAAATCTAACTGATGTGCATGATCAGCAACAAAGATTTGCGGAGAAGAGATTCATGATCGGGCCAATCAAGTTTTGGAGAATAGAGATTTATGACCGGGCTAATCAGGTTTTTCTTGAAATTTTATTTTTTCTCGATTTAATTGATAGTTTGGGGATGTAATTAGGAAAATAATATTTTTTGTGTATGTAAACGGACAATGGACACTACACACTTGATGATCATTCGATCCATTCCATTTTCTCATCACCTGATGATCATTCGATTTAGTTTTTTGATTATCATGATGGAATCGTGATTTGATATATTATTGGCATGTTAGAATATTTTCAAGATTTTGTGTTATGTGAGGCAAGAAAAGGATTTTTCAAGATTTAGTTATTTTATTTTTAGAAAAATATTATTCTATTAGTTAAAATTTAATATTCAATTACCTAAAAAAGTAAATGGTGGGGCCAGAATTAATCAGAAGCTAGAATCAACGTAGAGCTCCGGTGAATGAGAACGCTGTTATTATATAGAGAATTAATAAAGTAATTAAAAAACTTAATGATTTGATTTGTAGTTGTGCTTGAACAACACAACCAAACAGAAATCTTTTTGTTTTTCTTTTTGTATTCTGAAAACCCGATTTTCTGTGAATCATGAACTCTCAACTGTAAATCTAGATTAAGATTGGTGCATTAATTTTTTTTCTTCTTCAATTAATACACTATGAACCGATACATCTTGATTACCATATACACTTTCCCTTGTTGTAAAAACATAATCTCTACCAAAGAGCTAAATCCTATTTTTGGGCATACCTCGGAGCACGAGCTCCAGAAGGCATCGAAGTAAAATGAGAGTGAGATTAGGTAAAATTGAAGTAAAATTGTGTTTTTAAAATTAGAAATGAATTAATTTATAAAGAATGAGATTAGAGTTATTGGATGGAGGTAGCCTTTATCGTTTTAGAGAGATGTTAAGCTCAATGTAGGACGACCATCGTCCCAACTTGAACTGAAACTCGACCTCACCAAGACCGAACGTCTCAATTTAATTCATTTATCTCAAGTTAATGGCGAAAAGTGAAGAAAAAACGGTAATGGCAATGCATTCGCCACGCAAAAGAAATCCATGCCCAATATAAGGTCATAATCATCCAAGACCATCACTAGAAAATCTAGTTTTCCTTTTCATTCTCCAACTTCAAGATCTGCATTGTGAACTTTTCCTCGACTATACTACACCAAAATCAAGATTTTGTCACATGGCATTTCTGTTACTGATTATATTTGTAACACATAAACGCCGTTAGAGAAACGTTGCGATAATTATTGTTATTTGTTTTTGTAACAGTTTTAACTGTGACAAAATTTTGTTAGGGTCACATTTATTAACTGTTACATTATTTAATAGTAACAGTTAATCTAATTTTAGAATAGCAACACGTGGCTCATTTGTCACAGTAATTATAACAGATTTAATTGTTATTCTAACTTTGCAACAATTCGGTGATGACACGTGTCTTACAACGCCAGGTAGGCAACTATTTAGTTTTGCCATGTGTCACTTTTCCTAACGATTACACTAACACATATAAGTGTTGCATAATTTTTGCAACAAATTCCATATGGACACCTATCATTTGTTTGTCACTATTACTGTAATGTTTTAACTATTACTCTCATTTGTAACAGCATTAAGATGATGACACGTGTTTTTTTCTTCACAGTTTTGGTCACAGTTAAATCTGTGAAAAATCTTTCAATTACAATTAGAAAAAATGGATAGTCCAGGTCATTCTCATGGACCTGGCCTTCCAGTTTACAGGCCTGCACAATTAAACCTGAAACACAGGCCTGCAAATTCTTCTTTTTCAATCTGCAATTCACCATATTTTATCATTCATGCATACATTACAAAAACACAAACTCTCCACATTTTACCATAACTTCTCAATAAAATTTTGCACACTCAGATATGAAACTGTACATTCGCATTCACAAATGAACGCTATTCATTGCTCTAAACCAATACATCCAATAAGATGCACAAAATATGATCTCTATGACTAACTTACAGGGACTTCCGCATGAAGAAAACTTAACACCTGAAGCTTGAGTCACTAGTTCAGATACTTCCACAAGCATAGCAGCATTTCCAGTGAGACATAGTGCCTGTCCATTTAAAACAAAGTTAGCATTTTCTTATAATTTGAAGATCCAGATCTAAAGCAAATGATGGAGAGTACGAGTTCAAAAAAAAATACAAAAATTTAAAGGG
The DNA here is from genome assembly GCA_023529315.1 of Papaver bracteatum. Lineage (NCBI taxonomy): Eukaryota > Viridiplantae > Streptophyta > Magnoliopsida > Ranunculales > Papaveraceae > Papaver > Papaver bracteatum. The sequence goes on from JAJJWX010003631.1 coordinate 615,357, forward strand.
TAGTAAATGTTGGAAACTCTGGAGCTTTGTTGGAAACCCCCATTTCAAAATCCTTAACAAGATCAACTTTGATTCCAGAGTACTCTCCAACAATAAGTGCCTTGAAGGCATTTTTGTTAGTACTTCTAGCATGCAAGACCTACAGAGTAGACACAACAACAAATAAACATAGAAGTTAAGCAACAGGTCGTTCACATCAAACCAGCCAATCAAGTTGACAGGATATAATTTCAGTTCTTCTCTACTTGGAAGTCTAAGACGCATTTCCCATTTTCCTAGTTCTTCAAAATTAATCTTCTTAAGTAAAAAGCAAACCAAGGATATATTCATTGGCCAATGTTAGCACATATCCATAAAAATTTCGTGGTACTTCTTGCCAAGAATATTAACATAAAGCAAGTCTTCCTTAACAAATTTATATCACCTTGTTCCACTTATATGCAGAGTTAGTTATAATTCCCAAAGGCATACCAGGTTAAGTGGTAAGGAGCACTCATAATCTCAGGAAGGCCTTGCAAATCAGTTATGATATTTCCAAACATGGTGTTGCTATATAAACACACTCGGCCATTAAAAAAATACAGAACTAAGAAATTACCTCATCTTGTGGGGTACCCAACTTTCGTTTAGCCACTTTAAGAGCACTTAAGAGCTCGCTTGTCCTTTCCAACTTTAAGAAGCTCAGTAATTCTCTTCTCATAAGAAGCAAATCCAGCAACTTCCCTAATCAAACTCCTAACAAAAAGAACTCTCTTGCTGGTCTTCTGCAACAACACTATTCAAACAAACCAAAAACAACCAATCAAAAGGCGCACAAACACTAAAACACAATAAGCAGACATCAAATAAAAATTGTTAAAACATAACAGTACTGGGTAGAACAATGAATCGTACCCCTTTTCTGGCGGAAGGGCGAGTAGCAAGTTCCCTCGTGACAATATGACCTTTGTTTAAACCATCAAAGAGCGCACTCTTGGGCGCTGTGGGTGCCATTTTACATGCACACGACATTTCCAAAACCCACATTAATACATGCCTTTTTGCATCTTGTCCAAGTAAGTTCTCATGCACTTAAACAGAAAACAAACAAAATAGAACATAAATCTTGATTTACATGAAAAACCAATCTAACACAATTCTTTTTATTAACTTGTACCATTCATTTGTCCCTTTGGGTTTACATGAACTCCAGGATTGTCTGCAAACACGAAAAATGACCAAAAATCAGACAGAGAAATAAAACAATTCAAATTTACAGGCTAAGCACATAAAGAAGAAAAAGAATATCATACAACAGAAATTTTAAGAGCCTAAGTAAGTTATAATCAACAGATTCAAAGCACAGTGACAGTTTCATGGATTCATTGACATGAAAAACTGTAAATTTAATAAGCAACACATTCAATAAGCAACGATAACTATATCATTCAATCATTCAGCACTTCACGGTCTAATCAATGTCATTTAGATGGCTCCCCTTGGATGTTTTGCAACCCTAAATTAACAAGAGTAACAAGATTCTCCATACCTTCAAACTTCTCTCCATATATACCCATAACCAATAAACCAATATCTTTGGACGTCTTCTGGTCGTCTTGTGTGAACAAGCAAGCGCCCATGACAACTTGATGATGTTTTAATTCTTATCCTTTAGAGTACGCTTTCCAGCCTCTGCGATATCTCTCTCACAAGCAAGTGCGCCCAGAACAACTATTCAGCAGGTTGTCAGATAGAGCCTGTATTTTTCATGAAGGTCAGATTAATTTCCTGATAAACATCTGCAAACAGAGAGTGAATTATATACTAAATATAAAATTGATTTTTCAGTCTTCACGAGCCAAGGTCCAAAGGATTTTACCTGCTTCATATACAGAGAGTTGCCAACAAAAAACAGAAAATATTACTTGTGATACTTATCAAACTCTTTGAAATGCTTAGAAATATCCTTCACTTGTTATGCGAGTTCTTGTTTCTTCTTTGCAGCTAGATTCTGAACAGTTTCAATTCTCTTTGATATCCTAAAAACAAACCTTTGGAATGTAACATTGTTACAAGACCAAAAGCAGGGTAATCAGAACTCAAACTTCTTAACTAACCAGAACTCAGAAGTGAGAAATATGTGAAGGAAGAATGATAAAGTAGAGAAGTTAACCTGCGCACATCTCCCAATCCAGCACAAACCCAATCTTAACCTTCATTTCCTCCTTCATTTCTCGCTGGTAACAAAGACATAAACCCATTCAAATCAAACCCCCATCACTGTTTTATCTGAACTGCTCATCTATTTCTCTTCCATCTTCTTCAATTCAACCATCAAACCCTGAATTCGTCATCTGAGTTCAAACACAAACAACACAACCATAACTGCAAACCACCACCAACACCTGCGCTTGACTATCAGCTTCTTCACACTTGAACAAAAATTCAACTTCATTACCCTGATGCACATCAATTTACGACACTCATTAAAATATTTCTAGCATAACAATGTCACAAACATCATAATTCATATCATGTTCAGTATACCCTAATTGAACCATTATTACGTCAAATTAGTCATTCAAAATCTTCAATTTCGATTATAAACCCTAATTAATATACAAAACAGAAAAACCCCTAATTCTTATGAACCCTAGAAATAAAATTGCATTCGTTTTCAAAATTAACACAATCAAACATCTAATTTTGGCAAAAAGAAAGCGTGGGTTGGATTTAACTTACTTGTTTTGAGTATATATATATGTAGATCTGATTTACTTATCTAACTTCAACTGCTCCTATCTTCTTCTTAAAATCTCTGATGTTGTGTGGAATGAAATGGAGTCTGTTGCCATGATTAATTGAGAAGAAACAGGGAAGAAGAGCTCTTCGTTGTTGTTGCCGATGCAGTTGATTGTCATGGGTTTGTGGTCATTGCAGGGCTAGGTTAGGGTTCAATAAAGAGTTGTCAGCTGTGTATGAGAGGGTGTTGATCTGGGCCGGTGAAACGAATACGAACAAGAAGTTGGGTTTTGTAGGGGTTTTTTTTTTGCAAAGGGGCGGCAGGAAATGGTAGAGGGGCGGCAAGGTGATAGCAATGTCCCTCTAATTGGTTAGGGGGTGTCCTATAGGGTGTATAAGTTTATTGGATTACCCTTTTCACCTTAAATGGACTAATTTACCCTTATTTTTTTGATTAAAAAGACTGAATTATCCTTCCCCATTTTTAACCTAATTGAATCAGTAAATCAAAATTGTTTCTCTTTTCTTCTCCTCCTCTCTTCCATTAAAACTGATATTTCATCGTCCTCTTCGATTCATTGGCGATTTGAAAAATTTATAATATCCAGTTAGAGTTTAGTCTATTATGTTTGATTTAAGTTAGTTTTGCATCAAAAATTAGGGTTTTGGATCGAAATTGAAACTGGAATTTGTGTGTTGTATGTGAGTTACGGTTGGTAATAACCCAGATACCAACCGTACCTGTATTGGTTGAAGAACATACGGTTGCTAACAACCCAAATACGAACCGTACCTTAAAAATTGAGAATTAGGTTTAGGTACGGTTGGTAATTTTCATTAAGTTACCAACCGTATATCATCCTGAATGTTAAGAATTTTTGAAGTAATGATATACGGTTGTAAACTATAGTTGACTTACCAACCGTACATAATCATGTATGTTAAGAATTTTTGAAGTAGTGATGTACGGTTGTAAACTATAGTTGACTTACCAACCGTAGTTTAGTTACGGTTGGTTTCGATTCCTTTTTTTATGAACCGTAATGAGTTACGGTTCGTATCCAAGATTTTCTAGCAACCGTAACTGGTATTATGATTGGGTTTTTCCCCAAATTGAACCAGTTACGGTTGGTAACTAGCTTATTTCCAATCGTATGTTCTTCAGAAAATTTTAAAAATTTGATCTTTTTACATACTTTAGATAATTTTGATCAACAAAAAGCTAATGGGAACTAATTTTGATCACCCACCTCTAATTTGCCACTTGAATCACTCATTTTGGTTGGGTGAATCAAAATCTAGGGTTTCACAAATATCACATAATTTTTTATTTTTTTTATAACTCTAAAAATCTGATTTTAGAGTTATTATAAGTGAAAATTGATTATCAAACACTAATCTTGAGTATCATCACTAATCTTGATTATTAATAATAAGGGTTAATTGGTCATTTCCATATTTATTTAATAAGGGGCACTTGGATTACCACCTAATGACCCTTTTTGTCTTATTAGGTTTTCCGCCCCTCTACCATTTCATGCCGCCCCTTTACCAAGCTTGTTTTTTTTTTTTTTGATAAAAAAGAAATTTTATTGATCATGTTGCAAGAGCATTGAGGTCACTTGCTAAAAGTTCACAGAATTCATTTGGAAAGGTACCAAGATGGCTGATGTTTGATGTTGTTACTCTAGCAGACTTAGCTACAGCATTCGCCACCTGATTATCATCTCTACTAACGAAAGAAAACTTGCAATAATCAAAACTACTACTTAAATGTTTAATTTCTTTAAGAAGATTTCTATTTTCCCATTGAATTAGAAGGGAATTCTCCAATAAGGACTGAATGACGAGCTTTGCATCTGCTTCAATGTGAATACGACTTAAGTGCAATTCTCTATCCCAGATTATAGCTTCCCGAATCTCCTTGCATTCTCCATTTTCAGGACTTAGTTCTCCATCTGAGTAATGTCCTTGGATTCCTTGGCAGGTACCTACAAAATCCTGGAGAACAATCCCCGTACCAATTTTCTAGAGTCATGACAGAAGTAAGCATCAACATTTAATTTAAAGGTGCCTTGTCTAGGGGGTTTCCATCGTGACACATCAATCAGAGAGGAACTAGAGTCATGCATGGGAATAGAGCTATGCAAAGAGCTATTGTTTGAGTGAACATATAAATAGTAATTGATTATGTGCACAGTGTTGTGAGGGTTGAGAGATACTCCCTAAAAAACAACATCACATCTTTCCTTCCAAAGGATCCAAGATCCAATCAAAAGAGACAGAAGTCTTCTATTATTGGTAAGAACCAATGTTGCTAGTGAACCAGTTCTAAACCCATACTGAAACACTATCAAATCTGTGTCGTTCTTCATCAATATTGATATTAAGGCTCTTCCACACTGCTTTAGAGAAGTTGCATTCCATCAATAAGTGTTCAATGGTTTCATAATGAGAACCACATAGACCACATTGAGTATTAGAAGAGTCTTGAAATAAAGCTAGTTTAGCTTTTGTGGAATGAATTTTGTGAATGCTCTTCCAAGTAAAAAGTTTGACCATGTGTGCAACATTGCATTGCCAAAGTGATTTCCATAATGCAGGCTGAATAGCTCGACCATTAATTTGGATGTTTGTATTAGACATAGTGAGGAGCTTGTTAGCACTTTTAACTGAGAATTTACCATCTCTAGAAGGACTCCAGATCATAACATCTTCTTTGGTTGTACCCATGAAGATTCCTTGTATCTGCCTAGAAGTAACTTGATCAAATAACTTGTTCAGAAGCTCAATGTTCCAGGAGTTTGAGTTAGGTAGCAGTAGCTCATTGACATCTTGATAAAACTGTGAAGGTCATTCATTGGAACTGGGGGTTGAGAATTACCTGGAATCTATTTATCTAGCCAAATCTTAGTTTTTTTCCCATTGTTTAAATCCATGAAGTAATGTTGTTGAATAATATTTAGGCCCTTTGTAATTCCATTCTATATATAAGAACCATTTTTTGCTTCAATCTTTTGATGCAGAATGTTGTTCACTTTAAAGTATTTGTTGTCCATTATTTGAGACCCGAGAGCTTCTTTTTCAGTGAGTAGCCTCCAGGTAAGTTTTGTGAGCAGTGCCAAGTTTAGCTTCTCCAAATCTCTAAAATCCAAGCCACCTAGTTCTTTAGGTTGACAAACTTTGTTCCAACCAATTGGGTTTAAGCCTCTATTGGATTTGTACCCCCAAAAAAAATTCCTTTGAATAGAAGTAAGCTTGTTGAGAGCTTGAGTAGGAATCTTGAAAGTGCTCATTTTGTAAATGGGGATAGATTTAAAAACATGCTTCACCAAAGTACCTCTGTCTTCTTGAGAAAGAGAAGTGGAAGACCAAGAAGTATATCTGTTTTGAAAGTTTTCTTCAATGTTCTTAAAGGCTTCTTGCTTTGAATGGCCAATAATGAGAGGTGAACCTAAGTATCTTTCTTTGGAAGTCATTGTTTTAACTCCAAGAATATTAGTAAGGGCTGCAGCAACTTCAGGCTTAGTTTTATTACTGAAATAAACTGAAGATTTATCAAAATTTATAAGATGACCTGATTGAGAGCTGAAATCATTTTGAAGCTCAATAAGATGGTTTACTGAAAAAAGATTTGTTTGAGTGAAAATCAAGCAGTCATCTGCAAAAAGCAAATGATTGATGGCTGGTGAATGTGCAGCCACTTTAATACCTTTGATGGTGTTGTTATGCTGAGCTTGAATGAGTAGTATTGACAAAAATTCCATTGCTAGAATAAACAGATAAGGAGACAGTGGGTCACCTTGTCTAACTCCTCTTGTAGGTTGAAATTCTTCACATGGTGAGCCATTAAGAATGACAGAGAGTGAAGTAGTGCTGATACATTGATAAACAAGAGAGAGAAAATCTGCACAAAAACCAAAATACCTTAAAACTTTGATCAGAAAGGCCCATTCAAGCCTATCAAAGGCTTTAGACATGTCTAGTTTGAGAGCAAACTAGCCAATTTGTCCCCTTTTTTTCTTCATAGAATGAATAATTTACAGTGCAATAATTGTATTATCACTTATGAGCCTTCCAGAAACATATGTTGCTTGATATGGAGAATTGATTTTACCTATCAAGGGATTCATTCTATTGACTAAGATCTTATAAATGATCTTGTAAGAGGTATTACAAAGACCAATTGGTCTATAATCAGCAGCACAAGTAGATTTCTTCTTCTTGGGAATTAAGGAGATGTAGGTTTTGTTGATTTTCTTTAAGATATGTTTAGTCTCAAAGAACCTGATGACCATTCTGCAAATATCTTCACCCGCTATGTTCCAATGGCTCTTGTAAAAGCCAGCTTGAAATCCCTCTGTCCCTAGTGCACTCCAATTTTCCATAGACTTGAGAGTATTGTGAATATCTTGATTAGAAGGAATTCTTGTCAAGGTAGCATTGTGTTCTTCAGTGATCAAAGTAGGAATGACTAAAAATAGTCTCTCTTCCAGAACAGGATTATTAGTGGTATTAATGGACTTGAAATGATCAGTGAGGTGCAAAGAAATTTCTTCCCTTGAATGAATCCAGTTGTTGTTGTGATCTTTGATAGAGTCTATGTTGTTTATTGCCTTATTCCTATTTGTTTTGATATGAAAGTATTTACTGTTGGTATCCATGTCATTAATGAAATTGTTTGTACCCAAAATTACTTTTGGGCATGAAACACGATGTATGGATAGTTTTGGTGTGTTTTTAGGGTTGGAGGCGAATTGAAGAACGAACCAAAGCGACACGGATTTTTACGTGGTTCGGCATGGTTGCCTATGTCCACGGGTGAATCCCCTTGGGGAGTATTTTTTTCCATTGATAATTGTATTACATTCTATTTTCTCTCCTATTGGCTACCTCTCCTTCCCTTCTACCAATGGGTTACTATTTATATAGCTGAATAATTAATTTCAGAATAAACTTAAAAGACATTAAACATCCTGCATGCCCCCTTAACTCCGCATGCAACTGTTTGCATGCCTCCTTAAATACGCCTGAAACTGTCTGCATGAATTGAGTAATTGCTATGTATTTAATTCTGCATGAAACTCCAATGCATGCCTTGACTTTCCTTGCATGCCTCTCGGCCATAATCGTGCATGAAACCTCCTTGATTTAATACTGCATGCAACCTCTTGGAATTAATTCCTAGAATTAATATGACATGCATAACTCCTGGCATTAACCTTCCTTGCATGGCTCCTTGTATTGATTTGCGGGCCTCCCGTGTATTTTATACACGGTACAAACATATCCCCCTCTTAACTTCCAACTTGTTGGGGGTTAAGGAATTTGTTTTCCTTTTGCATCGATCATTGATGATGAAACTCTCCCCCAAGTGTGAGTAGAGATATTACAAAGACACCCCCAACCGTAATTACCTGCAAAAAATTTGCTCACGTGCTAGGCGAGACTTTTTTCCATGTGGTGGACTTGTGATGCTCGAATGCTAGTCGAGACTTGAGTAAAATGTAGTGTGTGCTTGCGACTGGGACAAGGATTTTTGCTCGTGACGTAACAAGACTGTAGCGCTCGCTGCTCGGGCAGGATGGCTGTATTGCTTGTGTTGAGTACGAGTCTTTGGACTAATATCGGGCATTGGACTCGTGGTTGAGACGAGACTTTATGCTTTCCAAGGTGCAATTCTTTTATACCCGCGTGCAAGACGAGATTTTATGCTTGCGGTAAGAGCAAGACTTATGTGCTCACGTGCAAGGTGAGTCTTTAGGTGCTAGCGATGTGATGCAAGGCTAAATATTGAAGGGTCTAAGCAATCCTCATCCCGAACTTGGTCATGTCTCCATCCACGGACCTCAAACTCTATCATGTTGTTGCTCAAATGTCAACGAACAATTCTTTGTTTTTCGGATTTGCACCCTTGACCACGGGATACAAACAGTCTTACCAGCATGATCAAAGAGGTGTGTACGGTTCTTTGGTCAAGAGACCACCAAAAACTTTGGAGGAACTATATGATCGAGTTGAAGAGTACGCTCGAGTGGAGGATGATTCTAAAGCCCTAGAAGAAGTTAACAGATCATCCAATCATCCAAATGATGGGAAGAAAGAAAAATCCAAGAACCGTTCAAACGGACAACATAATGATCGTGGGGATGCTCGAGAGAAAAATCAAGGTGAACGCACGGAAATTGGGTATCAGAAATTTCACGATATGAAGCTGACCCCGCTGAACGTAAGTCTTACAGAGCTGTACCAAAAAAATACACAAGGATTTGATCCCCCCACGTCCTTTGGCATAAGAAACACGAGATAAACGTGATAGGAGAAAATACTGCAAGTTCCATAAAAACCATGGTCACAAAACTGAGAACTGCCGCTCTTTACAGATCGAGATTCAGCGAATGATCGACGCTGGAAAGCTGCAACGGTACGTGAAAAAGGACTTTGGGAAAGGTCCTGGTGAGTTTGGCACTGCACATGTGATTAACGCTCGTGTGATTAACGTCAGTCATGCCAGGATTCATTCAATGACCAGGCGGGCATCGGAAGACGAGACCAGGAGAAAGCTCAGACAGTTGAAAGAATGGTACCTGACAAATCACATTGATTTTGTCAGCGGTAATGGAGCAGAAACTAAGGAGCTTGGGTGCAAAAAGATCGAGTTCTCTGATGCAAACATGATAGGTGTATATGCTCCATGCAACGATGCCGTCGTTATAACTGCTTGGATTGGCATGTTTCGTGTGCACCGAATTTTTTTTGGATACTGGAAGCTCAGTGAGTGTGCTGTTTTCAGGAGATTACGCCTCTATGAATCTCCCACATGACTTGATCGAGGAGGATGAAAACCCAATTATCGGTTTTAGCGGCGAAGTTACAAAGGCGATTGGAAAAGTGAAAATACCGATAACAGTGGCTGACAAGTCCGTCTTGGGAACTTTCTTGTTGCTGGATTGTAGAGCACCCTACAAAGCGATCGTAGGACGATATTGGTTGCATGAGATCGGTGCAGTCACATCATCTAATCATTAGTGCCTGAAGTTTATTACCACATAAGGAGTTTTGAAAGTTAGAAGCGATCAGATGGCTGCCCATAAGTGTCATGAGAATGCAATGGATGAGTACAAGAAGTCAATAGTCAGTGGAAACCAGATCATGCAAGTCGAGAAGAAATAGCAATTACAGAACCCTCTCCCTCCAGAATCATATAGGGGAGAGGACGCAGCTGAACCCCCGACGGTCGAGAAACTGATCGAGGTCCAGATTGGAGATGAGGATCACATGACAACATTCGTAGGGGCAGATCTGCCGGCACATGAACGCGATGATTTGATTACATTGCTAAGGGCAAACGCCGACATTTTTTCATGGATTTTTTCTGAGATGCCAGGGATAGATCCGAATGTAGCCTGCCACAGTCTAAATATCGATGAGAAGTTCCATCATGTTCGACAGAAAATCAGAAATATGGCGCAAAGAAAAAAAGATGGAGTGACTGAAGAGGTCGAAAAACTGTTGGAAGCATGATTTATTCGACCGGTGCAATATCCTCGATGGCTAACAAATGTGGTAGCCATTCCAAAGAAGAATGGTAAAATTCGTGTCTGTATCGATTTTACCGATTTGAATAAAGAATGTCTGAGTGATCCGTACCCGCTGCCAATGATAAGAGATTTGGTGGATAAAACCGTAGGGTTTGAAAGACTGTCATTCATGGACGGTTTTTCTGGGTATAATCAAATACCTTTGTTCGAGGATGATCAAGAGCATACTGCGTTCGTGACTGACAGGGGAGTTTACTGCTATAATATAGTGTCGTTTGGGCTAAAGAACGCAGGGGAAACCTACCAGCACTTAATTAGTGGACAATATGTTCAAGGATCTGATCGGGAAGTCGATGGAGGTATACATCGATGATATGGTAGTGAAATCTCAGCAAAAAGAATCGAATTTTCATGATCTACAAAAGTCGTTCGATATCTTAAGGCAATATCGTATGATGCTCAATCCAGCAAAATGTTCATTCGGGCTGTCATCAGGAAAATTCCTAGGATACTTGATGATACACAGAGGAATCGAGGCAAATCTGGATCAAATCAGAGCCATCAGAGAAATGCCGTCCCCAAGAATGAAGAAGGAAGTTCAGAATCTAGCAGGACGATTGGAAGCCTTAAACCGTTTCATTTCACGCTAGTCGGATCGATTAAACCCATTCTTTGACGTTTTGAAGAAAGCAGTGAATTTTGGTTGGACGGCCGAGTGTGAAAGGGCTTTTGATGAGATAAAACAGTATTTGTCAACCCCACCGGTTTTGGTGAGTCCAAAAGCTGGAAAACCTATTGGAGTTTATCTGGCTGCAACGAAAACGTTGTGAGTGCAGTGCTGTTTTTTACGGATCAATATGAGAAACCTGTTTACTTTGTCATTAAATCCTTGACAGGGGCGGAAATACGGTATAAGAAAATTGAGAAGATAGCACTTGCACTGTTTCATGCATCTCGCCGCCTCAAGCCTTATTTCCAAGGAAGGCAGATCATAGTATACTCGGAATACCCGCTGAAGAGAATCCTGGAACGTGCTGATAATTCCAGTCGACTAGCCATATGGTCAAATTTTCTGGGGTCGTATGAGATCAAGTACGAAACCAGAACTGCGGAAAAAGGACACGCACTGGCTGCACTGCTAGAAGATTTCCCAGTGGACGATATAGGAACGGTTGCTGGAGAAGAAGAGGAGTTGTTCAAACCCACTGATCCAGTCACTGATCAGTCTGGGGGCGAGTCTGCAATGGAGATCGATACACCAGAACAATTATGGACCGTATTTACTGATGGTTCTTCAAACGTTAGTATTTCCGGAGTTAGATGCGTCATCCTTACTCCCGAAGGTTCGAGGATCGAGAAAGCAACCAGGTTTGGTTTCCAAGCATCAAACAATGAAGATGAATATGAAGCTGCGATTATCGATTTAAAATTTGTCAAGCAGTTAGATGCGAAGAACGTGAAGCTGGTGACTGATTCCATGCTAGCAGTTAACCAATTTCTGGGGACCTACAGGGCAAACGAGGAGAGAATAACACTGTATTTGGATCATATGAGAGAGCTGGCAAATGAGTTCGACTAATTATCTATCGGACATCGACCAAGATCAGAGAACAGACACGCAGATGCTTTAGCATATCTGTCTTCCACAGTCGAAACAGATACCGCCCGTTTCGTTGTGGTAGATTTCCAAGAATTACCTAGCATCTCCGACAGCCACTATGTTCTGACTCTCGAACACGCTAGTGGGGGAGAGATAGCATCTACATCAGCACAGGGAGATACGGATAACGTCGACAGCAATATGGATGTTGATAGTCCAGTGACAGAAAATTCAGACGATTATGTTGAAAACATTGCAGACTAGCGTCAACCTTACATCCAGTACCTGACAACCGACAAACTCCCTGAAGATGAGAAACTTGCTGCAAAGGTGAAAAAGAATTCATGGAGATACTCAATGATCGAAGGGCTGTTATAGCTCAAACCTGTAGATTTGGAGCCATTTTTGCGATGCGTATCAGCCGGGGAAGGACAACTGATACTGGCTGAGGCTTTTTGAAGGAATATGTGGCAACCATTCTGGAGAGCGCAGCCTCGCACACAAAGTTCTTACCCAGGGATATTTCTGGCCATATATGCAGAAAGATTCCAAGGAATATGCGCAGAAATGTGTGCCATGCCAGGAACATGCTCCAATTCCGAAAAGACCATCCAATGAGTTGCATCCAAATTTCAGTCCCTGGCCATTCTCTATGTGGGGATTAGACATAGTCGGACCTCTTCCCAAATCTCCTGGAGGTGTTAGGTTCGTGTTATATGCCACCGACTATTTCACCAAATGGGTCGAAGCAGTGGCACTGGTACACGTTACCAGATATGATGTGAAAAGATTCATATGGGAGAATATTGTCTGCATATTTGGAATCCCAGACGCGATAATATCATACAATGGGAAGCAGTTTGATTCCGGGGTAATCAAAGACTTCTGCAAGGGCCTGAATATTTGCCACAATTTCTCATCTCCTTACTATGATCAGAGCAACGGGCAGGCAGAAGCGACCAACCGCGTTATTATGGACAATCTCAAGAAACGACTGGAGAAGGCGAAGGGAAAATGGACCGAAGAGTTTTCTGGAGTCTTATGGTCCTATCGAACAACCCCAAAAAGTTCCACTAGATTTTTACCATTTACATTGGCATATGGGATGGAGGAAGTCATACCCACCGAGGTGCAGCTGAAGACTACCAAAACTCGTGCTGTCAAATCTGGGAAAAACGACAGCATACTGGCTCTAGATAAGGAGTTACTGGAAGAGCAGAGAGAAACAACCTTGCAGAATATAGTTCGATACCAGCAGACAATCAAGCTGGGATATGATCACAAGATCAGAGAACGGTCGTTCAAGATAGAGGAATATGTCTTGAAGAAAACCCGAGCAGCCACGATGGATCCAAACTGTGGGAAGCTCGAAACAAACTGGGAAGGTCCATACATAGTGGATAGGCCAGCATCTCGTGGATCCTACTACCTAAGGAACCTCGATGGAACTGAAGATTCAAACCCATGGAAGCCGTGGAATTCATTTCACTTGAAGAAGTTTTATCATTAGAAGTAGATTCAAATCCTACTCTGCTGCACTCTTTTTCCTTTTTGATGGTTTTTCCCACTGGGTTTTCCACTCAAAGGTTTTAACGAGGCAGTTGTAGTCGAAGCTGTAGGTATCTATCTTGATATTCCGTACTTTATCAATATTGTTCGTGTTATTCGTAAATTGCTGCGGATGATCGAATCCGAAGTTAGCTCTAAATGACAAAACAGTACAGTTCGTGTCTACTGTAAGAAACGTCTCAGAAACCTCGCAGATAGGGTGAATACGCAGTTCGAGCACCTTTACCCTGTCTCAATTTTATCCCATCATACGGAACAACAACGAATGTGGCAAACATTTTTATCTGCCCAGGCACGTAAAAATGTACACATCTCAAACTCTGAGCAAATCTTGAATAGCAGGATTGGCCCCTGTGAAAATTCAAGATAGCAGAAAAACTCAACTTTTCATTCCATGTGCAAGAAAAATGTAGCAGGGAGGTGTACCCCTGCGCGAGCATTGAGCAACATGACACAAAACGTACTGGGGGCGAGTTATATGTCACCTCAACCATTTGGGGGCGAGATATGTAAACACTCCAGCACAAATCCTGGGGGCGAGTTGCGTGACACTCCGAGCAGCACGCTCGGGGGCGAGTTATGTAACACTCCAGTAAAAAAAGGCAAAATCAGATGGAAACCCGAACTTCTTAACCCATAACAGGTTATGGATTAAGAGGGGGCGATGTTTGTACCCTTAATATTCTACACAAATAGATAGGCTAACCTAGGCCTAACAAAGTTCCTACCATTAACAAAGGAGGGTTCATTGGGCCTAAGGTGCTTCCCTTAGTTACCCAAGAATGGCTAACTAGCCCTAACAAACACCCCATGTGCAACAAACTAAGCTGGGCCTCACTAGCAAACACTCAATTCACAAGCCCAAGAGCAAGAACTCCAACTTGGGCTAAGAGGTTACAAATAAGAACCGACACATCATCAATTTACAACCAATAAGAAAGTGTCACGTCATCAAGAAGAACGCTACGTCAGCATAATCGCTGACGTGGCAAACTGACACGCCAGCAAAGAGACTGCCACGTCAGCAAAGTGGCTGACGTAGCGAAGTGAATGTCAGCCGATTAATCGGAGAGTAGAAAACCAGGTCGATTAATTACCGAGTAATCGAAGATTATTTCACGATTAATTGGAGGATTTGATTTGGCGTTGCTCGATGTTATTTAACCCCGTAGCCCCAGGATATTTGCGCACCAGTCCTGTTACCCTAAGGATATTTGCGCCCCTCCTGTTTACACCCATTTCTCTTACACCTTTGGTTAACCACACCCCAATTTAATTCCTTAACCATTTATGGAATATTCTGGGAGCCATGCAGGGGAAGCCAAGGCATGCAGTCATGCAGGCATGAAGGAGAGTTATTGAAGGGAGACATGCATGGATTGTTATTACAGGGAGGCATGCATGGTCCAGTTATGGAAATGGATATCTGCCATAAAATCAAACAAATAAAACGGAAATTTGTCAGATATAAATGGAGGGTTTTGCAACCAAAAAGGTATGCAATCTTCCCCATTAAAACTCTTGTGAAAATATTCCCTTGCTAACTTAGGCATCAGAGAGTTTTTTGCAGGTACCCCCCACCTTTCTCCATTAACCAAATCAATTGAAGATTGAAGCAGCGATCGACTCCCAGCAGCAGCAGCATACAAATTTATGTGTTTGGGGTAGAAGCGATTTTACCTTACAAACATAAATGATCCCTGGATTTTTGTTGGTAGAATTCACTCCTTATTCTGTGTTGGATTTCCAGTTCTTTGTTGATGTAAAAAATCTAGTTATGATTCTCATCATTGTAAGGATGCTCCTGGAGAGTGTTAAGTTCCTTTTGCAGGTTGTCAACCTTCAAGTTAATGTCTCCAAAGTGAGCTTTATTCCAAAGAGATAAATCCCTTCTATTTTTTTGGAGTTTTTTAGT
The DNA here is from genome assembly GCA_023529315.1 of Papaver bracteatum. NCBI lineage: Eukaryota > Viridiplantae > Streptophyta > Magnoliopsida > Ranunculales > Papaveraceae > Papaver > Papaver bracteatum. Next base: position 630,703 of record JAJJWX010003631.1, read on the forward strand.
AAGCTGAAAACCTGGTGAGCCAGAAACAGAAGTACTCCAAGCTTTCTCAATGACAGGAATGCAAGTAATGTCATTTAACCAAGTAAAAAAGAACTTAAATGGTTTCCAACACTTAGGAATAGTGGCATATGTGACTAGTAAAATTGGACTATGGTCACTACCCACCTGAGTAAGATGAAGTAGTTTAGAGTTGGAATAATAAGTTCTCCAATCTCCATTACCTAATGATAAATCTATTCTAGATCTTTTAGCACCAGTCCCTAGATTATTACTAGTCCAAGTGTAATCCTTTCCTACAAAACCAATGTCTTCTGGACCACTAGACCTAACAATGGTGTTGACAAAGCCATCAGAGGAAGAAGAAGGGCCTTTAATATTATCCATTAAGTGAAAGTTTAGATCACCTATAACAATCCACGAGGAGTTAACCTCTTCACTTATTTTTTTAATAAACTCCCACTGTTGTTTCTTTTTGTTATGATTAGAGTACCCATACATACAAGTAAGAACAAATTCCGGTTTACTTTGATCATATTGAATGACTAAATTAAACATGTTGAGTTTAGAGTAAACAAAATCACAAGTAAAGCCATTTTTCCAAAGGATAACAAGACCCCCTGAAAGCCTAACAATTTCTATAAAAGCTTGATTAGGGTACTGATAATTGGAAACAAGAGGTTTTCTTTTTAGCTGGCTGATCTTGGTTTCACATAAGAATATGATATCAGGGTTTTGGGCTCTTACTAAGGTACTCAGGTGGTTTCTAGTTGTATTGGATTTGAAGCCTTGAACATTCCAAGAGAGAATTCTCATATTGACAGAGCAGTTTTGATTAAGATTAATGGTATAATAATGGATTTGAGGGGTAGCTAAAAGAAGAATGACTATAGAAAACTTGTTTATGAAGAAAAATGCTATAATTTGCATGCAAGAGTAATTGAACACGTAAAAAATACCTAGACAAACTAAATGTGCAAAATAGTCAACTAAAGAAATAATATGAGAATTAATGTAGGAGATTAAAATTAGAATTGTACCAAAATTAGGACCAGAGATAAGAAAGTGAATTAAATGAGCGGGCAATTTAAAAGATTGAGAGATTAAAAGAGTAAAGAAAAAGTGGTAAGAAGCGGTAATAGGATTTACCTGACTCTCCACCGATGTATTTCCATCTTGAGTTTCATCAGTTGTGTACATTGAGATGTTTGGTTCACTGTGAGGTTATTGTTGTTGGCATTAGTGAACAAGACAGAGCTATCCTCAGAATTAGAAGAACCCACTTCACAGACTCTAGTTTTTTTTCCTAATATTATAGCTTCTTCATTATTGATTTCCTTATCTTTAATAAAGCTATCCAAATTGATAGGGATATCATCCTTAGGAGGAACAAAAATAGTATTCTTGGCAAACTTCTTAGCATTTTTCTTAGAGGCTGGAGCATTCAAACTAGTGTTCGAGGCAATAGTTTTCCTCAAGTTACCGACTTTTCCAAAAAAGTATGGCTTTTCATGAGCTTTAGCCAGGAAAGTTTCATCCTCATTTCATGCAAACTTACAGTGCTTGATTACATAACATGTGGTGCAGATTCCACTTGGTTGCCTCTCATAGTAGAACTTGATCCATTTCGATAGCCCGGCATTGGTAATGGCCTTTACACCTCTTCTCAAATGGTCAGTAAGGTCAATATTGACACAAACCTTGACAGGGTCACTTCCCTTAGGGATGGAATCCTTTGGTTCAATGTCAACAACTTCTCCCATTATTTCCCTAATTTTAGTGATAGAAGCAACGTTCATATGTTCCGGCAAGAGAAACTTCAGTTGAATCCAAAACTGCTGAAAACCCCAGTGTTTTTCAGTGTATACCATGCTTGGTATATAATCATGAACTACCAAAAGCTTTTTGTTGATGTGCCAAAGTCATTCATTAATGACAGTGTTGAGAATCTCCCAGTCATTAAAATTGAAAATGAAAAGATTAGGTTCAATCTCAATTATTTGAAGGTTTTCTTCTGCGATGAAAGGCCAGGTTAACTTGATGTATTTTTGTTCCAAATCATGGTTCATACATCCTTTAATAATAACTTTACCAATCGCCGAAGCTTCCCATTCAATATCTTCTTCTTCCTTATCTGCAGAGTTGTTGTTCTTCTGAACTACAATCATTTCTTCAGTATTACCAAGAGCCAGTGTAGCTTGTTTGAACTTATTGACCAGAGTACCAACTTCAGTGCTAGTTTCATTCTCCATTGATAACCAAAAAAGGGTTGAATGATTTTTAGGTTTTTGACTGTGAAATTTTTCTAGAGATGAGGTTTTAGGAGGAATGAGTTTAAATCTAGGTAAGTCAATATTATTGTTTCCTTTCTGTTGAATATTATTAGTAAAGGTAGCGTTATTCTTAAAAAAACAAATTAGGAAATACCAGTTGGGAATAGATATGCCGAGAATAAAGAGAAACCGTAAATCACGCCTGGATTGGTGAAACAGATTTTTGAATTTTTTTGAATAGCAGCAAAGGCAGGATGAGAACCTGAATAGAGAAACTGAGTTGAATCGGGAAAAAACTTTCATTAACCAAAATCCATTGATAACCTCACAGATCTTCCATACTGTCAAACGATCAAGAATAACAAGCTCGGCAAACGCCTTGAACACAACCATATAGAAGGAAAACGCCATTAGAGAAACAACAAGCTGCATATACATCTTTGGAGAGAGCAGAAAATAATTAGTTAGCCATGAGTAAAAAGAAAAGAAACCAAGTACAAGAAAATGCAAAACAATGAACAAGAAAGTAAACTAACAAACTGAATTTAAGCATGATTAGACATAAGAGAACTTAAAACACATAGAGTTGAAAAGGGATTAAATATAATTCATAAAAGATTGATAAGAAACGAAAAAGAGTTTTACTGAGTTAGGCAAACATAATCGCCCGATCTGCAGAGAGGAGAGACAAATGATAAAAAGATGATAGTTGTATCCCAGGTGACCACCAGTTGGGTTTTGTAATTTGAATCCGGGGTTGCTGTCAGTTCAGAGAGAGAGAAGATGGGGTGGTGCTAGGAGGCACAAAGATCAGAGTGGAGAAAAATGAAAATAGGAAAGAACGGAAGTGAAATTTCTAGGGTTTTTCTAAGTTTTATATGATAAACGAACGAACGAGATTAAATGTAAGAATCCTACGGTGTAAATTATTAGGATCAGACGGGTTGACAGGTTTAACCCATTTTCTCACAAGCCCTATTTCTCCAACCCGCTAGAGTTAGACCTGAATTTCTCGTTCGGATGAACTGAGGACGAAATATATCAGAATTGAACATCACCGGTTCAATTATTACTAAAGTTGGACCTGAGTTTCACGTTTTCGGATGAACTGGGGACGAAATATTTCAGAATTGAACATCACATGTTCAAATATTACCAGAGTTAGACCTGAGTTTCTCTTTCGGATGAACTAGGGACGAAATATTTCAGAATTGAACATCACAGGTGTAAATATTACTAAAGCTAGACCTGAGTTTCTCGTTTTCGGATGAACTGAGAAAGAAATATATCAGAATTGAACATCACAGGTTCAAAGATTACCAGAGTTAGACCTGAGTTTCTCTTTCGGATGATTTGGAGACGCAGTATATCAGAAATGAACATCACAGGTTCAAATATTACTAGAGTTAGACTTGAGTTTCTCGTTTTCGGATGAACTGAGGACGAAATATATCAGAATTGAACATCACAAGTTCAAAGATTACCAGAGTTAGACCTGAGTTTCAGATAAAGCAGACTGTGAAAATGACCATACTACCCTTATCGAAAAAAGTGCAATAAATATTGTGGAGACTATGAAAATAACCATATTACCCTTGTTGGAAAAAGTGCAATAAATATTATGGGGACTGTGAAAACGACCATACTACCCTTATCGGAAATAAGTAAAGTAAATGTTACAGACTGTGAAAATGACCATATTACACTTATAGGAAAAAAGTACAATAAATATTATGGAGACTGTGAAAATTACCATACTACCTTATTGGAAAAAAGTGCAATAAATATTCTGGATACTGTGAAAATGACCATACTACCCTTATTTTACTTTACTTATTTCCGATAAGGGTAGTCATGTCATTTTCACAGTCTCCATAATATTTATGGCACTTATTTTCAGTAAGGGTAATATGATCATTTTTACAGTCAGTAATATTTATTTTACTTATTTCCGATAAGGGTGGTCTGGTCATTTTCACAGTCTCTATAATATTTATTGCACTTATTTCCAGTAAGGGTAATATGGTCATTTTCAAAGTATGCAACATTTACTTTACTTATTTTCAATAATGGTTGTCTTGTCATTTTCACAGTTTCCATAATATTTATTGAACTTATTTCCAATAAGGGTAATATGGTCATTTTCACAGTGTCCATAATATTTATTGCACTTTTTTCCAATAAGGGTAGTATGGTCATTTTCACAGTCTGTAATGTTTACTATACTTATTTTCGATAAGGGTAGTATGGTCATTTTCACAGTCTCCATAATATTTATTGTACTTTTCTCCAACATATTTATTGCATTTTTTTCCAATAAGGGCAATATGGTCATTTTCACAGTCTGTAATATTTAATTTACTTATTTTCGATAAGGGTAGTCTTGGCATTTTCACAGTCTCCATAATATTTATTGTACTTTATTCCAATTAGGGTAATATGGTCATTTTCACAGTCTCCATAATATTTATTGCATTTTTTCCCAATAAGGTAGTATGGTAATTTTCACAGTCTCCAGAATATTTATTGCACTTTTTTCCAATAAGGGTAGTATGGTAATTTTCACAATCTCCGTAATATGTATTGCACTTTTTTCCAATAAGGATAATATGGTCATTTTCACAGTCTGTAACATTTACTTTACTTATTTCCGATAAGGGTAGTATGGTCATTTTCACAGTCCCCACAATATTAATTGTATTTTTTTCCAGTAAGGGTAATATGGTCATTTTCACAGTCTCCGTAATATTTTTGCACATTTTTCCAATAAGGGTAGTATGATCATTTTCACAGTCTCCATCGTATTTATTGCACTTTTTCCAATAATTTACTTTACTTATTTCCGATAAGGGTAATCTTGGCATTTTCACAGTCTTTATAATATTATTAATTGCACTTTTTCCAGTAAGGGTAATATGGTCATTTTCACAGCCTTCGGAAGAAGCAGATATTTTATTGTGGTTTTGTCGACAAAAGCGAGAGAAAATGTTGGTATTTGTCTAAGTCCAATTTCCTACAAAGTCATGACTTGTTGACTTGGTCTTGATCCTATTTTCTAATATTAAGAAAAAAAAATATATTGATTTTCAGAAATTATTGTATAAATATTGCGAAAGTAGTGACAAGCAAAATCCTAAGTGTTACTAATTTGGGATTGTTTTAGGTGTGGTGAAATTTATGGGTGGAATTATCATTTTAGATTATAATTGTGATTGTCTGTATAATTGGCAACAAATATTATTGTTACTAATAAAAAAGTTAAATATTCATATTCATTATCATAGATACAAAATTTAACAACAGTTATAATTGTTGCAGGACTTATCACAGGTGTATCAGTGATTGAAAAATAAACCGTGACAGGTTACACTGTGAGAAAATCCCGGTTTTGATGTAGTGCTAGTTTGTGGTTCTAAGTTAACAGTTTTGATGGTCATAGCTACCCGCGCTAGTAACTGTTAAGTTCAATGCCAAGCCAACGTCTGGATGAATAAAGGATTTAGTAGCACCGGTATCATCCATCGCTAATACCCACTCTTCATTGATCTTCACAGCATTGTACATCAGTCCATAAGACATTTTTCTCTTGGTGTGTGCCTTACTCCCTAGTTAGTGATTGATGTTGCAATGTTGTCTCATGAAAACATCATGTTGATCTTTATCAACATCGTGTTGTATCTCACCAGCACTTGCAACATGTCTGGTACCCTTAGTGTAGCTATGATATGCTTTAAAACTCGTTTCACCCTCATCAAGTTGTTCTGAGGACATCCTTCGTGTCTGTTTATTGCTTGCAGATTCTTGCATATAGGGTTCTCATACCATTAATGCTAACCTTTGACCTGATATTTGCCCCATCCATTCTAGACCTTGTACTCTCTGTATGGATCCTTCACTTCAAATACAATTTACGTCCAATATTCAATAACAATAACAAACTCAATAAGCCTTCTATAATCCAACGTGAACTGAGAGACCCTTAACCATGGCTCTGATACCCGAATTGTTATAGGTTCAAACTACCCAATTGCAACAGCCAACCTTGACAATGACACTATACTCCACATCACAGTTCAGCTAACTCGCCCTTAGCCAATTTCTTCACTTCTTGGCTAAAACTCTAAATAGAGGTTCTGCTCACAAATATTTCAAGCCTTCAGAACAGCACACATACTCCAATTGATGCATAAAACAGTTTTCCAAGACAAAGGGACAAATGCACCAACAGAACTAAGCTTTAATCTTTGTTGAAGCCTTATTATTACTGCACATTTAGGGTTACAAAAGCCTTTCTTGTTCCGAACAACCGACCCATCACAAGATCAGGCTTTTATAGCCTTACAAAAGATATATACAAGTAACTGTCAGGCATTTACAAATTTACTTTACACAAGGCAGTTGGAAAACCGTTCCAACTTGCCCAACTCCTCTCTAGTTCCTAGCCTTAGATATGCATAAACCAAACACAACTATTGTGTAACCAACTTGTAACTGTCAAGGCCATGTGCCTGACACATATCATTAGGCCTTGCTACACCATGATAACTTTTGCCAGCCAAAGTACGACCATCATAGCTAAGCATCATTCCCCAAATGATGCGAGTGTTCTAATTCAAGTCTTGCTTGCATTCCTGCATGCCTCATGCACACATGATATGGTCCAAACTCATTTGGCATCTCTTGATGCTAATCTCGCATATTTGTCCCATGCCTTGGCCTATCTTGCAAGTATGGATGCACCATGAATCTTTGACCTATGTCATGTTACAAGTATCGCGCCACCTTGGTGGTTTATTACTAACCCGCTTGACCGACCGGTCATACTAGACCACTACATTAGCCCCTACTGTTGTAACAACGTCTCATGTGGAACTGTACTCTATGTTTTCCATTCCCTTCCACCCTCATCAGTTGCAAAGTGCAAAAATGGTGGCGCTTTATTACTAAGCCACTTGACGGACCGGTCATACTAGACCACTACACTAGCCCCAACTGTTGTAACAACGTCTCATATGGAACTGTACTCTATGTTTTCCATTCCATGCCACCCTCATCAATTGCAAAGTACAAAAACTGCAAGCAACTTTGTTGATTAAACCGATCGACATTAGAACTATTATAGACACCACAAAACTCTAATTAATCCAATGCACGCCTTGGCTCAGCTGGTTAAATGCATGACTTTATTTTTTTTGTTAGAGAAAATAATAAAGCGTCGGAAATTTTCCTTCAAAACCCCATATTACTCTCTCAAATAAAAAATGACTTCCAGAAGAGAAAATGTCAATTTTTGGTGATGTAAAATATTTTTACTTCTGACTTTTGCAGCTAATTTCTTCCTCTGGTATCCAAATGTTATAAACCAAAGGTAAATCATATTAAGCGTCAAGAAAAACAAAACAAACACTACGATGACATTTCTATTTTAGTCCGCTACTAGATGGATACCAGGGATGGGGAAAACAAGGATAAATGTGGTCTACCGACCCCCACTTGATTTTCAAATTTACCTAAATTAGGCTTAACCTTTTTTTTTTTTGTAAATTATACGGCTTGTGGGAGCAAGTGCATATGAAAAATCAAAGTTTTACTTAATGGGAATAAAATTATAAACTTGATAATAAAAAGTTCAACAAATACATGATATAAATATGAAAAACAATGTAAATTACTATCTCTAAATTTACATGACACCTCAAATTCTAATTCGTGATCCAAAAGGTATCATGTGACCCATAACTTTTGTAAAAAAGCTAAACAAACCGTGATTTCAAACATCACAAAACCGATTCTCACATTAAAATGGATCTCATGCCATTAGGTTCTGATTTTCTATACTTATAAAATGGATTTCCCATTTCCTGGTTAGGATTTAGGTTTTGAAATTTGTTTTTGCGATACTCAAAAGCTTGGTCTTTTAATAACATGTGGGGTTCCAATTCCATGGTGTAATACTAAAGAACGAACGTGGGTAATTCGAGAACAGCATATATTATTTGAGGACTACCACTAGAAGACCAAAACAGACATATTATTTGGGGATTGCCACAAGAATATAAAAATAGGAATTTTGAAATAAAATGTAAAACCCCTTGGCCAAATATTTTACTTAATGACTAATTTGATTCTGATTAATTAGTGTTATTTCGGTTGGGTAATAGATGTTTAATTTTTTTAACCTAAAAGTTAACCCATCTTTATTCATCATCAAGAGATTTTTTTGAATATTTTTTGAAAAAATAATCCCAGCATCGGTGGATGTTCATGCACTCGAAAACCGATTTTGGGTTGATGTACCAATTTAATAATTTTAATTAGGAAACAAAATATTTAGTAATTTTAATTTTTAGACACCCCTTAGGCCCTATTTTTCATCTAGTTAGTAAACAAAATTTTGGTAGACCTATAAAATGCTTAAGTCTCGAACTAGAAAGGTTAAAAAATTCTACTAGTGGACCTAGTGTTTCTTTGATGGTGTTTTTCCGCATTCAGATACGATGCATTAACAAAAAGTCTAAACAGACCGCCGAAAAAACAACCAAAACAACCACTGGACTGAATATATGTGCCCCTGCTAAACTCACGAGAGCCGAGGCAATTTAGGAACACAAAACTCAAAAATATGTGAGGTGGCGGTTTTTTGCATTGTTTTTTTGGGTGGTTCCTCTAGAACTTTTTATGAATTAATGTTGTATCCCTTGTTGGTCCAAAACCCCGAAACTTTTAAGGGTCCGTTTGGCATAACGTTATTAAAGGATGGAGTGCAGTCAAAGGGAGTAGTAGGAGGCTGTATTCAGAAATTTGATGTTTGGAACGGCCAAATGCATGACATACAAACTACCCACGTGATTCAACTACCTCCAAACGAGGTATTAGAATGCAGACCTCTAGACTAGGGAATTCAATGTTGCCCCTTTTCACACTCAAGGGAAAAACTTTGATGGAGGAATTGTGAGAAATTTTGCAGGCAAATGCATTGGTGCTCAAGGGAATACTTTGATGGAGGAATGAGGGCATGCCTTGAAGTTGAGGAACTAGAATGTAAGGCCACGAAAGAAGTTGTTTCTTGGGCTGGGGCAAAGAATCTTAATAGGGTTGTCTTTGAATCAAATAGTGAAGTTTTAATAAATTCCATCAATGAGCAATGTTACCATGTTCATTGGAAGAATCAGTCTTTAGTTCTAGACATTCAGTTTTTGTTAAGTAAGATTATCTCTTGGAGATGTGTTTCGGTTAAAAGGGAGGTTAATAGTGTGGCAGATAAGATTGCCAAGAGAGCTAGAATTCTTAAAGGAAATTTTGAATACTCTAATGTTCTTCCTCGGGAAATACAAGCCTGGGTTGCTCAAGATTTTCATGTAACTCCATCCTTCACTTAATAAAATCTTTTTTTGAATAAAATAAAAATAAAGGTTTCACCTATTTACCACCCACACTTTACCTAAATACCACTCCTAGTAAAAACAACCTAAGCTTTGTGACCTTCTTTGATGTGAGTATCAAAAACCCACTTTAACTACTACTCTGTCAATATTCCTCGTTCAACTGTAAACCCTAGACACACTACTGCTGATATAACCCGCAACCATCACCTTAGGTTGATGGTACCTATGTTAAATGATTCAAACTCAGTCAAATGTTATTTTGACCTGTAACTCCATCCTTCACTTAATAAAATCTTTTTTTAAAATGATGAACAAGTGAACCTTTTTTGACCTTCTTTTTGAGTATCAAAAACCCACTTTAACTACTACTGGCATTTTCAACTGTAAACCCTGAACTTGTGATATAACCCGCAACCATCACTTGTTGTGCTATGTTAAATGATTTCAGTCAAATGTTATTTTTGAATATTTTAATGATGTATGCTTTTGTTCTTTTTCTTGTTTTTTCATGTATGCTTTTGTTCTTTTTCTTTTTTCAATATATTAACCTTTCTACTAAAAAAAGAAAAAAAATGAACATACATCACTACGACGAGATCATTAACTTAGTATCATATTTTACGTTTACCAAAAAATGATTTTGCATTTAGAGTCTTAGAGAAGGTTAATCGACGATTTCTAAACATAAATTCGTTATCAGAATTAACGTTTATGGACTTTAGTGGTTTCTCCCACTAATTGGAACTTGGAGGTGATTAATTGAGAGCATTCCAGTACTCAAATATGTCTACATATGATTGCATCAAAGAAACTGATGCCATTAGTGTTTATATCTCTTTTGATTAATTGTACCAAAAGAGTTCGAGAAATCCAATCCTTTTTCCTTGAATGCATATGTTTGGAATCAACTTGCATCACACCTTTTTCCATTTTATGTACATGATCTAATGGAGTTTTCGTTCATCCCATCTACCACCATTATTTACGGTTGATAAGAGAAGCGGTGATCAATAGTTGTGAGCTTAGGCGGTTTTCTACTGGAGCTTACGAAGAAGATAACTAGGTTAGGTTATGTTTACCCGGATTGAAAGCAAATTGTAGTGGGTACATAAGACGAAGAGGATGTGAGTTGTTCGACATAAGACGAAGAGGATGTGAGTCTTTCATGGAGTATCTTTTTTTGATATTTTTTCTTTTAGTATCTTTTGATTTTTTGCGATTTAATTCAGTGAAAAGAATTTGTATGATAATTTGATTAGTTGTATGATGAAAATGAATGAAAATGAATTTGTATGATAATTTTATTAGTTATGAATTGAGTATGGATGAAAATGAATGATAATGATAAGTTGTTTGAATGATTGAAATGAATTAAAGACTATGGATGAAAATGAATCAGATATCATCTGCTGGATGGTACCGGTTGGATATAGTTTTCTTCATGCCAGTCTCGCTAGCTGGCTGGTAAATATATTTGCACTTTTTACAATCTGACTTTGCTTCCTCTCCTATATAATCATATCATTCTTAAGATGACCGACACTGCACCATCCTCCTCCACCTTGTAGTCCTACCAATTTGGCGATTTTGTTGTATGCTTTTGTTAATGTTACAGTTTGCGACTGAAACTAATGAAAACCAAGAGGAAACATCTAAATGTTCCCAACCAAAGCTTAAGCAATCCATCCAGGATTTAAGTTTCTAATGAGGCTAGATGAGTAGATGTTGGCCGTTTTTCGGAAAGATCCCACTAGTAGGTAATAAACTACTGCTTCTGTGGTTAATGGCCGAAATTTTTGACCGTAACAGACAAACTCATCAGCTCAATCAATGAAGTCTCTGACTCTGATCAGTTAAACCTGACAAACTCTTCCCATAAATATATTATATATATGTTTCAGGATAGTCAGAGATTATTTTGCTAATTATTTTTCGCTGATTAATTTGTGTTCTAGTAAAGTTAAGTGAAGAAGATGACGATTACACCTCAGATTTCCATCAACAATTCCAACAACCTTGAATGGTCCACTGAAGAAGACGTTATGGTTTGGATATTAAAAAATGTATTTTATCCTCTTTTTAATGTTTTAAGTTATTTCCAGGATCATGGTTATTTTGTAGGATTTCAATTTCAATGTACTTTTTAATTTCTTCAAAAAAACATTGTAACTTTATTTTGCAATGTTGAAAGATTACAAATTCTCAAACACGATTGGTACGATTGAAACTTTACTTGGATAATTCTTAAACAAAATATTGAACAACAAAAAAGTTTCCATGTCTTCCCTATGGGTGTTCTTGAGTAAGCCACCGCTCCTCCTCAACCCTGAACCCTAAACCTGATCTCGCTTGCTAAATATATTCGGGCGTAACTTGAAGCCCATTTGTAATTAAAAACAAGTAAAGACCAAATATACTGGTTTTTGGGTTTAGTATGGTTGTATACTTAACTTGAGCAAATGCTAGGAGAAATGGCAATTTAACTTTTTCCCATTATGTGCCATAACACTGACGGATTATATAGTGCTAAAACGACTGCGGTGGTGAGAGCATCAGATGATTTTTACCCACACGACCCAGACAATTCACATCTCTTCAGTCGCTTACAACACTCTGTTCCTTGGTGAAATTATGCAGCCTGACTGGGATATGTTCCATGTAAGTTGGGAAAAACAGATAAAGTGCAACACTGGTATTATGATATAAATTTTCTTTCCCTATGAAATTTTGAATTTGTTCTAGACACATTCTGATTATAATATCCTTGAAAACAACTGGGTATGCAGTAGTATGATATCTTACTTTTTGTATTTGTTATGAACTGTTGACATATGGAAGGTTTGACGTTGGATAAATTTTATGTGCAGAGTACACCCAGCTGCCGAGTATCATGGAATGGCCGGTAGCTTATTTCCTGTGAACTTGACAAATTTTAAATTAGACCATTAACTATATGAAGCTGGTTGCTTCCCATAGTGACAAGCCAGGCCACCACAATTTCAACCTCTTGAACAAGTTGGTTCTTCCAGATGAATCAGTTGTACGTGCAAAACTCCCTGGAAGACCTACTCGTGACTGCCTCTAAATGTTGACTTAGACGATGTTTACTAAATTACAAGCATATTTGAATTTGCAGCTTGTGTTCAACTGCCAAGGCGCTGGATGGTGCAAAAAGACACGTATCCATGACATGTTGATCTAATTGGTCAGGTTCGACTGGAATGGTGAAACTGTTGTTTATGCGCATAAATCAGGTAAAGAAGCTAAGATACCCTTTGTTTATTTCCAGGCCAGGATTCACTCGTTTATTGCTCTCATAGTAGATCGCTAAGAACCATCTCTAACCAACAAATACTTGTTTTGGTACTGCAGGAGAACTTATACGGCTACCAGTGGGTGCTTCGTTGCCAGCGACTCTTAAAGTTGTGGATTATGTATCAAATAAAATAAGTTTCACGCATTATTCTTTTGCATCTCGTCATTCATCTGAAATTTGAAATTTCCTAGGCTTAGAATATTATCTGATAGAATAATAGAATGGACAAAAGGCTATGTCAGCATAAATCTCTCTTGATACTGCAGGAAATAGCTACTGGTGTATCCTTTGCACCGGTAGGTCTGCTTGACATGTTCAATAGCACCGGGGCTCTGGAGCAATTCAATATTCATAAGGATCTGGACAAACTACCAGAACTCCTTGAAGGTGTAGTTTCATCAGATACTCCAATTTTACTGGGTGAAAACCAGCGACAGTAGTCCTCAAAGTCCGGGGGTGGGGCCTACTCATCTCAGCACCGTGGATTCTGAGGAGACCAACTTTGACAATCCCAGTTACACAGGTGGCTTGTAGAAATCCAATTCTAGGCCAAAACCATATATGAAAGTAAAGCATGTCTGGTGCAACCAAGAGAAATCAGCATTCTGGGAAGGTGATGTTGAGATATGTGAATGAAATCGGGTTGGTTTTCTTGTGATCATGCGAGATCCTGTTGCTAATTTACTTTGTTGGATCTACCGATATCCATACATATTAGACGATTGTAGCTTTTAAGTGCGGTGCTAGCTACTCAGCAAAGAGATGTTACTTTGAGATGATTTCATCAGTGTGCTCTTTGGATTCTGTAACAGGACCTGTTCTATGTATTCTCAATAATTAAGTTTTCTATTTCTGGGTGGTGTGGTGTTGGTAATGATCTGCCATCTCTGTCTACAACATGCATTTGGTACTTGTTTTGCAGTATACAGCTAAATATAATTTTTACATCTTGGTAAATAATCACAGGACTACACGAGAACATCTTGGTATCTACTGTTGAAGACAAATGCAGCAGACACATCTACAACCTAGATATATGTTTTTTCATGTCAACAAATAACTTGGACTATAAACATATTAGAGGTTGACACTTCGACAATACGAGGAATCATATACTGAGATGCTAGAAGATTAAACTTCTAATAACAAATACCACACACACATATATATATATATATATATATATATATATATAGCCAGTCATGCTGATGGCTGACCCTTCCATTTACTTTACATGACTATTGAGTTTGAAATCCACTCTTGAGAAGAGACTGCAGCTCAAATAAGTACTCATGGCAGACTATAACCACCCCCCACCCCCACCCTTCAAAGTGAAAAAACAGTAACGGACTAGAGAACTTACTGGCGTGCATGAAAGCATGGTATCATCTTTTAGTATCAGGTGTCTGTTAAATCCGACCATACTTTTCAGGATAGATTGATAGTAGGGTTGCAGGTTCAACGTAAGCTAGCAGCTTGTTCCTTCAGTCTTCAAATCTTTGCTTGTTCACGGAGTTGCTCCTGTACCAAACACAAAGGTGTTGATAAGAACAAAAAGAGGGTTCAAGCGATGGTAAAAACTTAACAGAGAGAGGATGACTGACACCAGAGTTAAAATGGCACCAGATAATAATAATAACAGTATAGGAGTCAAAGCATTTTAGTTATAAATTGGAAAAATAAATTGGTTGCCTTCTGCCATGAAGAGTCAACAACGGGACTGCCATCCAAACTGTGTGCTGATTCGGCAAGGTTTCTAGGACAACCTATTTGGTTTTCTCATCCCAAATATAAGAACCGGACCCAACCATCCTGACATAATTAACTTGTAGCTGTCCGCACTAGTTACAGAAATTGCCATCCTTAAGTGTTGGACCTCCTGTCTAATGTTGCCCAAGGTCTATTCCATGTCTTACTAAAACCCTCGAGAGTGAACTGTGGCCAGTGCAGGGACACAATCGAGTAGGCACTGAGAGAGAGGTGTTACATGCTTAACAGGATAACATGTCAAAAGTTTTTCCTATGCCAAAATTAAATCTAGTCGGCAGCAATCTTGAAAATGTCAAGATGGCTAAAACATGTCAACACAATTGAAATGAAAAGTTGACATGATTTTGCTTTCGACAGTTCCAGGCAACAATTCCTAGGCTAGTCTAACTTCCAACTGATGTCTCATACAAGATAGAAACTGAACACACTTAGAATGGACAGCAGAGACTTTAATGACTCTTTAGACAGATACTTTAACTTACCTCTGTCACAAAGAAAGCATGGAATCCATATGGAACACGATTAGGTAGGTCAACAACTGCCACGGGATCAGCTGACATGGTTTTCGCATCAATTACATTCACTGCAGATTTTCTGCATCAATCAATTATATATTTGGAATTGTTAGCTGATAAAGGAAGATCAGTGTCAATAATAGTAGAAATTTACATGGGTAATTTCTCCTGATATTTACATCTTCAATATTTCTTATCCTTAATTACTCTATAGCTCATAATCTTTTATCTTCTCGCCACATTTATTTTGATTCTCCGGAAACCAAAATCCTTGCTCGGAATTTCCAAGGCTTTGGCACTGAACTAACAAGGCAACATCTTGATAATCTTACGTATGTTTAACTTTCTGAAATTGTTTATATTACTAAATGCAAAATGTACTAATACATATCTACTCTCATTATCCTTATCTTGGGGAATCAACTCTACTGGCAAATGTGGAAAGCTGGCTACTCTTTTGAACCTATGCACAATACTCATAATATAACTCATGCTCTTGTGAAACTGATGCTAACATGTGAGCTATCATCATGACAGTAAACTAAAGAGGAGTTGAACACTCCCAAAAGGATTGAGGTGCACATTACTGGTAACACTAAACACAATGTTAGGCAAGACCAAAATGGAGGGAGGTAGGGGAGGGTCAGGAAGAGAGTGGCCATAACATGTCTATCCGATGACACATTTATCTGGCTCATAAGTTCCCAATACATAATAACTTTGTTTTCGATAATGTGAAAAAACAGAGAGGAGTTACCCAGTAGTCTCATCATGTGCAAAGAATATTAAGTATCCATCATCTTCTTCAGAAGTTACACCAGGCTCACGGGGGACAAAAATAGCCTCTGAACCAAATCTTCCAGGTCCCAAGTCAAAGATCCCTTTGATATTTCCTCCAACCTCAAGTTCTTTTTTCCCAAGATCTGGTTCAGCATGAAGATCAAATTTGATAATTCCTGTCACTTTAGCAATGCTGTCCAGTATAGTTCCATAAACGTATCTTTGTTTCCTGAATTTGCAGAAGATACGTTTACAAAAACAGAACTATCATAAGATAGAATGTTCGTAGCATTCATGATTACTCTGTCGAAGTTAATAGAGTTCCTACAGTTCTTAATAACAGCGAAGAATGAGGAATGTAGCTCTGAATGGTAAAGGAGAAACAGTAGACTACCTATGCTTCTTAAGTCATGGCACTATATTAAGCTCTAAATAAAATGATTTTAATCTTCAATTTTCTGTTTCAGAAACTTTGGAAACTAGGGAGAGTAAGGATAACACATAAATCACCAACACGAATTCCATTTCATGGAGAGGATGAAAATTCTCGATAATCACGACTACGGGTCTGCTCTGGAAAGCTGACTGTCCACTTCCAGTTGTCCAGAATTAGCAAAATGCAAAAAGAAGAAAATTACCTGCCAGTGTAACTCTCATTAACCCGTGGAAAATCTACAGCAGATACTGACAGTTTCTTCTGGGAAGCTGAACCACTTTTCATGTTGAATCTCATCTCGTACCTGACGGAATATATAAAGTTAAAGAATTCCAGGCAGCAAAATTGGTTCACATATAATTTACTTACGAAACCAAAACGACTTACAGCTCATTAGTGAAATTTTCAAGCTTCTCTTTCACAATTCCACTGACCATATCCAAATCTGGATTCTGAAGGCGGCAAGTGATCAAAACTACTTCATCACCTTCCTCCCAAGCATTGGCTAGTCAACAAGGAAGAAATCTTAGAACAGTAAGCCGAGACAGTGGAAATAGTTAAGAAATTAGTTTAGTCAAAACGTAGGTGAAAGAAAAAAAGAAAAAAAAAAGTATCAGCATTCATTACTGACAATACGACAGTGAACAATCTAGTATCCGTTGTGAACCCTCAATAAGTCATAATAGTATGATATGCAAAAATAAAGGCAGCTATAGCCTACCATTGTGGAATATGAAACAGTTTGGAAGTTCAAACCATCTGATGTGAAGCTCATTCGTTGCATATCGAGGAAGAACACCAAACCGAGCTTTCTTTGTTGCGTCAAATGTGAAAATTAGCTTCTTTTCCTTCACCATGTCCTGAAATATAAGACATGAAAAGAGACAACCTAAGTTGATGAAGCGTTGGGGCAACTATACATTTGATAAATAAAGAATAGGAAACAAAGAACGGAATAGAAAACTCCCATCGAGATTACTTTGTCATTTTCAACAGTGATATTTGTATTTCTTTTTTGTCCTCCGTCTTCGCTTGTTCATTGTTTTCCTCTCCGGTTTTTGGGTTTTTTTAATGCGCTTTGTTATGCCGCCAGAATTTCTGGTTGCAGTTTGCTACTTTATAAATTTACTGGAAATAAAATGTCATATTTTTCTGCGAGAGGCTATTGCTCAAACTAATGTACAGACTTAGGTTCACTTAAACGCTGTTACGTGTATGGTTTGGAATGTAATTAGTTTATAGGGTAAGACCCAGTTCTTAGATGCCAATTATTGGATGCATTTACTTTATTCAAGTTCATTGTTTACACCCACGAAGTTGAGGCATAAGGACAATGCGTGTTTTTCATAACGACGGTCACCTCAAGCGCGTTTCGAAATATATAAATCTCATACAGACCGGAACAATTGTGGGTTGCCCAGTGACACAAAAAGCACAACAGCATAATGCAACAAAATCTGTTACCTTTGGCCGGAAGTACAAAGGCAGATCCATAAAAACTGCATAATTTTCTGTGATGGCAAAGTCATGCATCATGACAGGATCTGCTATGGTGATTGGTACAGGATCATGCATGAAACCATCCTTAGATATGACTCGGTATGTACAATAAGGTGGTGCGTGTGAATACCCAAAGGTAAACATCTCGCCTGTATTCAACATTTCCAGTTGCCAGGAGAAAAGATAAGCAAAAAACTATGCTTCTTTACGAGCCACAATCTGCAAACTTCAGGGATGCGCTTACCAGTAAATGGGTCGACCTTTGGATGAGCGGTAAAGGAATGTGCCAATCTCTTGTCATAATCGAGCATCCCAAGCGTCTGCAGATCTCCATCTTCCAAGACTTTAAGCACATCTATGGGATGAAAGAGAGAATTTTTTAAAACTACTGAGGTGGATGGCTCCAAGAGAATACTGTAGGAACAAATTTAAAGTTGGCTGTAGATCTGCCCAAAAGTACGAATAACAGAATAAAAAATGTTGGCTCTGGTGATGAAGCATATACACACATAGTATAACAACTTAGTAACATACGAAATAATGTGTCCTCTTTACATGAAAAAGCAAGGTGCTAATCTATCCCAGAAGGAGAGAGAAACATGACAGACTAGGCATTTACATATATCTAGTACAACAAATTGGTTCATAAGAACACTTACAGGGTTTATCTGCTTCTGAGAGGGCCAATAGTTTTCCGTGGTGATATATTAGAGCAGTATTACCTGACAAAAGGCATAAATAATTTAATTCAGATTCAGCCAAACACTTAAAACTTAGCGACATTCAATCAACCTAAAATGAATTTTAAAACTATCGAGTCACGCGAGAAACCAAAACTAATTCAGGTACATCCTGATCACTGAAAACGAATAAAACAATATCACATTAAGAAATAAGAAACCCACCTGTTCCAGTTCCAAATGAAACATCCAATACTTTGAATTTTGCTCGAAGTAATTGCATGTTAACCATAAATAAACCAAACAGTCCTTTAAGATCTCCAATCTGCGAATGACGTAGCAAGGAGGGTCACTTGACATTTAAAGCATAAAATGCTTTAAAATGCACTTTCCAACCATCAATGTTTCTTACTAGAGTGCCGTTAAAAAAATCACAAATAAGCATTGATTAACGAAAGGAATCTGTTATACTAGAAATTATGGAAATGTTTCATGAATCATGAAGTCTTTCATTATATATCATATTATGCACCAATGATTTGCTCTGAATTAAATTTTGAATTTCCTGACATTTTATTCTAAGATCTGGGCAGAATTACTCCCAGAAATCGTGCACCAATTAGAAGCTTAAAATGGTTTAACTTTTAAATTAAGCTGGGTACCACACAAAAACTAGAATAATATAATGTAACGGCACCAAGTACCATATCTAGCAAACAGCACTTTGATGCAAAACATGTGAATCTTATGAAATTACTGGAAATGTAGTGAGGTACAAACCTAATTAGGAAACTATGGTGCCTGATAAATTAATTCTTAAAATACATCATCCATATAAGCAAAAATATACAGCTCCACACAAACATTGACAGTCAACAACTAATAATGAACTTGATATGATTCTTAATATCAACTAGTATTATGTAAGCATATACTAGATGAATATCACAGGTGTCTAAAAAAAATCTAAAGCAAAACTGGAGTTGTAGCATCATTTGACATTAGTATACCTTCATGAATTTTGCTCCTTTAAAATGCTCTTCCTGTTTTAGACGAGAAGTCCTTACATAGCGTGAAACATATGCTGCTTTTCCATCTTTAATACGCATACCATGAACCATTCTGCATCAATTCTGTATAAGTTATATGATCATGTGTCACTAGGTACATAGACTAAACCAACACAATCAAACCGTATGCCCAATTTCCGCAATTTAATGTTTAAATATCATGACTGACAAAAAAAAAAACACATACCCATCTCCATCAAACCTGCACCAGATAACCAAAGGGATATTAAAATTATGGAAATATAAGTAACCAAAACAAATGAAATCAAAAACAGGAAGTCAATTAATATACCAGTGATATCCAGCGACAGGCATAAACTTAGGATTAGGACCGACCCTAACAAATTCTCCATTCAAGCATTCCTGTAACCACATGAAATGAAGATATTAGTTGTTTAGTTTTGTAAATTCTGAGAAAGAGTGAATTTGTCTTACTGGAAGATATCCTTGAACAGGGAGATTCTGACAAGGAGGAGTCTCTTCAAGTACTGGAGCGAAATTCCCAGTTAAGTAGTGATGAGTCTGTTTAGAATCGTACATGAGCTTCACTATCAACTTCTCGACAACATCAACGAATTTAGAAGCAATTCCTTTGTTTGGCCTAGGATCCACCAATAAAATTCCTCCATCAATTCTTGTTTTACTCAACTGCTCTTTCGTCTCTGCCATTGAAGAAACGAAAACTAGTACTATCTTCACTGATTTTCCCTCTTTCTCCAATCTCTGCGTATGAAAAGTCCTCCTAAATGAAAACTCATGTTATCTTCATTGAACCACGTCACCGACTGTTTAGCCACAAAAATACACGAGGAGGGGACCCAATCAATTTTATCGGTGCCAATGAGACAAATCCCCCTTCTTATTCTTGGTTATAATCAACATTAACACCATCTATATTCCTACAATCTCCATCCTCACAACCACACCTTCAGAAACCCTAATTTCTTCATCTTACACTTCAAATTCAATATAAACCCTAATTCCTCTCAAATTTCATTCATGCTTGAATTTAACAACCCTTGCCCTAACATTCAACTAAACCTATTAATTTCTTCGTTTCTCCTCATGAATCCATCTCTCTACTTTTCAGACAACAATCTTCTTCTTCCCTTGTAGCTATCACCAATCAATCAGCAAAAACCCAAGCTTGATTTCCTTCTCAATTTCTCAAATCTCATCGAAAACTGCAAATCACGATGAGTTTCTTTTTCATTTCTCGATTCAAACTTCACCAGATTCAAAACCCATCCTTTTTAATAGCTGCAACAGAGTAAAGCTGGTGATTATCGTACAAAGGGTTTGTAATTTTGTAGCAGCAAATCGTAAGTAAACTGAAGAATGGGATGAGAGTTTGTGAAAAGATTAGGTATGTACGCTTGGAGTGGACGGCTAGATGAAGGTTAGAAAAGATCAAAGGATGTTATTAATTCTTGGGCGGGTGGGCGGGTAGGTCGGGTTATTTTGGATTCCACCCGTCACCCAACCCAACTATGGCGGGTAACAACAGAAGCTACTACCCAACCCGTGAATTGGCGGGTGAGGTCGGGTGTGGGTAAAAACCGTCGGGTCTGCGGTTTGGGTCGGGTTTGTGCAGCCCTTGAAAACTCATCCTAAATGACCACCACGTCACCGACTGTTTAGCCACAAAAATACACTGTTTTGTAATTAACGAGGAGGGGACCCACTCAATTTTATCGGTGCCAATGAGATAGTAGATAGGCTATTTCCAATACAATACTATTGTATTTTATAGTCCGCGAGTTACAACATGTGTCACTATTCATGCATAAAAACTCCAACAAAACAAACTGTTCACAAAAACCCTATTTAATACAAACTATTCATGAAAGATGGGGGTCTCGGTGTCTACACAATGGAAGATACCAGCCATTTTTGCTATATCGCATCATGTTTTCAGACTAGGGGCTTACAAGAGACCATGCTAAAGGTTTCCTCTGATGATGTGCCTGGCGCGTGCTTCAAGCGAGCTTTGAATAATTTCCTAGAGGTATGTGGTTTGACTACTTCTACCTTCAACATAAATAATATTGCCCCACATCCAATGCGTTCGTTGGCAGTGTTATATTTTGATGTTGTGAAGAAGAAGATTCCGTCACAGTTCTCTATGTCCAGTCGAGATTCAGTTTTATGGCAAAGCAAATGTGGTGCCACATGCTTTGGATTTTCTTAAGGCGATTCCCATTAGTGGTTTAAATCAAAGTATAGGACCGAGGAAATTTAGGTCGGTGTTAAGTTATAGATTGGGAATACCTCTTTTCGGGGAAGATAGTACATGCTCAAGTTGCAACAAAAAGATGGATATTTTCGGAGATCATGCTTTGCACTGCGCTAATGATGTGGGAAACAAATTCCGCCATGACCTTGCAAGGGATGTATTCACGACATTTGTTACAAGGAAGGTGTACATGTCGGGAAGGAGGTAGAGCTTGGTTTATTATCAGACAACGGTACTCCCTTGAGACCGGCGGATATACTTGTTCATGGTTGGGAAAATGGTCAGGATGTTTGTTTTGATGTTACTATTGTTTCACCGTTCACTGGTGGGGGAGTGCGTACATTTATACCCGGTCAGGCCATATCGAGGGCTACAACGCGTAAACGTATTAAATACCTAGATAAGTGCTCCACTAACGGGTACAGTTTTGCTGTTTTAGCCTTTACAACTTTAGGGGAATTGGGCGAGGAAACTATAATTTTGTTGAGGAGGTTGAAGAATTGTATCACCAACCATGATGCTAATTATAAGATAGGAGGAACTCTTTTTTATAGAATAGGGTTAGCTATCTAAAAGGGTGTTGGTGCCCAGCTTGTTGCAAGGCTACCCACCAACATAATGTAATCTGTCCTTCTAAGGCTTTTTATATATAAACTTTCTATATTACCTTTCTAGTTTAAATCACCCCAACAAAAACAAAAATCAACCCCACTTCTACTCCTTTAAACCCCTAAGCCATGCGAGGCCATGCGTCGTGCGGTGAGATTACCCACCTTTGGGTGAGCATCACCGCCCCCTTCAAAATTCTCTATTCCACTTGTAGGCGTAAATTATCCACAGAACCAGGTGGCAACATCCTAATCTATGACACACCCAGAAACGAAGAAGCGCGAAGCATGGAATGAAGACCAACCAGCGCGAGATATAAAGAGCCACGTGGATCGGGCGTAATTTCTCTACAACTGTCGGACAAGACTTAACCCAGGCTCCTGACAAAGATGACAAGACACGGCGGGTCAAATGAGGAGCTGTGGTCAAATGGATAAGAAGATACGCGTCACATCGGCCAACTAAGAAGGGCGACACACAATACATGCGACATCGTGCCAAGAGAACACCCGAAGAGGTCGGCTCGGACAAGAGACAGGCGAAGGAATCAAGATACATCGGCCACATGCATTGAATAAGGGACGATACAAGCAGGCCCAATCACAGAAATTCAAAATATATGTAACATGTCCAACACCCTAACATTAGTTGTATGAAACCTCTCCTATAAATAGAGTAACTTGTATCCAAGAAGAGGTAGGTTAGAATTGGGAGAGAGAGAGAGAGAGTAGATTTCACCAAGTAAGAGGAGAGTAAGAAGGAGTTAGTCGTGTAAGAAGTTAGGTCAAAAGCAACACCTTTGTAACACTTTGAAGTAATAAGATTCACCCTTTCACCCCCGTGGAAGTAGGTAATCATACCGAACCACGTATATCATGTGTTCATTGTTGAGTGTTTACTTTCATTTGCATGAGTAGGAGGTTTATATCCTTTGGATGTAGTTTGTAGTAAATTACATCTACATTCTGGCGCCCGACTAAGGGGACTCGACTAAGATCTCCGGATACCTTTCCCTGACGACCTTCAGAGATGATCAAAAGCTCCTAAATACACGTTAGTGTGTCGTAGTTGAAGCTAGGATGAACTCTGTTGGTCGAAGTAATGTTGTTTTGAGACAGTTACCACGCGTGTAGAGTTACAGCAGTAGCAGCGCCTTCAAAAAAGTGAGGATTACACACAATTTGATCGGCGGAGGATCTCCATAAGCTCATTGATGACTAGTATTTCGGGTTAGAAGCTAAGGGGAGAATCTGCTGATAGGACGACTGTTTGTTTTCGATAGCTGAGTGATTTTTAGTTAAGTGAGTTGCCCTCCAGCTACGATATAAAGTTGGGTGCTCGGATTTACCAAAGGTTTGTGTTTTAAATGTTACCTTGTGCGTTAAGCTGTCAACCGTAGGGAGTTTCTTGCCGGTGATGTAGCATAGATCATCGGAAATATCATAATCAGATCTCGAGGAAATAGAGTTTACACGTACTTGATTTGATCCTTGGGGTTATGTGCCATACCTTTTAATCATCACGTGCACAAGTTTAATGATTTGGAGCATATAGAATAAAGGACGAGCTAACTTAAATGCATAGGACGGGTACTGAAAGCGACGTCGTACGGAGTAACAGCGGCAAAGAAGTAGGGTCTGCCACAGTTTCAGCATAAGGCCAAACTAGGGTAGATAGGCAGAACCCACATGATAAATTGAATACTAGTAATTGGGCAGTCAGTCGAACTTTTTCCTCTATTGTTTGAAATTTTTGTCTGTGATAATAGGTCAAAGTAAGGTGTTTTTTATATTTGCTGACGTAGGTAGGGGAGATACTCGGCCAACTACGCGACGTACCCGATGGCTACTACTTCAGGAACGGGAAGGATATTGAGGAATCGTATAGCAAATTGCAGCAGCATGCAGGCAGGGGTAACAGGGCTGAGGCAAGAAGACAGTCGACAACCACCGCCCGAGGAATTTCATGCAGCTGCACGGGGAATGCCAATTGTCGATGAGGAGGTGGATCTGGGGCGAGATGATAACACCCTACCCTTGGACCAGGTTATCTTGACCCAGAGAATAGTTGACCAAGTTGACGGACTAACGGCTTTAGATACAGACGACGATGAGGAAGCACTTGCAGCACAAGCCCAACGACAAAGAGTGAGGCAGCAAGTTGAGTACCAGGAAGCCTTAGAGAGAGATCAAGAGCGTCTCAGGAAGATTCAACTGGGGCGAGGAGCAGCCAGCAACATCGGCCCAACACCCGTTCACACGGTCGTCCATGTAACCCACCCGATACTACCCCCACCACCCACATCTGCACCATTACAGCCTCGGCCACACCAGCCCAATTGACACTCTAGTCACGAAAGCACTGACCCGACACTCCTAGCCATTCTAGAAAGTCAAAGAAGGCAAGAAGCGGCACTAAGAGAGCTCCAACAACGGAACCTCGCCTTAGAATATGAGAACTATTAGTTGAGGAATCATCGAACTAGGTCAAGAGGCTCGTCTAGCCGAGGAACATCGAGGCATCATGACCGATCAGGTCACTCACCACCTATGATGGGACCAAGCAACCCTAATCATCCCGGCCAATCAGGTCAACCACCATTGCCTCTGGTGCCCCCCACGCAAAGATACGGGCCACCCGAGGACTCATCCACTTACGATGACAGGCGAGGAAGGGATGGGCGACAGGATCGAGCAACAATGGCTAAACTTAAGGAATTGGAGGCAAAAATCAAAGAGCTCTCGGGTGGAAGCGAAGAGAACAAGTTGGCAGAGATCATGTGTGAAGCCGAGAAGACACCTTTTTCTCAAGAACTCGAACAAATGTCGTTCCCGCCCAAGTGTACTTTACCTACATTCCCTTCTAGATTTGATGGAACATGGGATGCGATCGAGCATCTAAAGATGTACACCATGTCATTGATACAATGGAGGAACAACCCGGTAGTTATGTGTAAATTTTTTCCAGCGAGCTTGGAGGGAGAGGCACGAGATTGGTTTTATTCGCTCACACTTGGGTCGATAAACGGGTATGATACGCTAGTTGAAGCCTTCCTAGAGACCTACATGCACAACAGTCGACCTTGGCCAAGATTGAACAAGTTGTTTACCCTCACCCGAAGATTCAGGGATCCCTTGAGAACCCTGGCCGATAGGTAGAGGAAGCTATGTACAGAAATTGGGAAGGTGCTGGTGGATCAGGCCATCTTTGGATTTGAAAATGCGTTAGGGAGATCGGACCCCATATGGATAGCCATGTTCTCCGAGAAACCGAAAACCTTAAAGGAGATGATAAAAATGCAGGAGCATTACATCGCTTTGGAAGAAATTCAGGCCGAGTCAAGAGATAGAGGAATACAAGAAGCTAGTGTTGAAGCTGGTATCGAAGCCAAAACTATTACGGACGATCCAATGAGGCGTCTAGAAAAGAGATCGGACCCTCCCCCGAGGGGCAGTGAGAAGAGAGAATGGATGGCCAAAGGGAAGAAGCCGAGACAGGAAGCCCGATCGTATACCCCTCTCAATGCTTCCTTGGAGGAGGTATTTAAGGAAGTCGAGAAGATAAACGACATAAACTACCCAGCGTCAAGGGGGGTTCAGTTCTAGGAGACCATGGATCACCCCGAATATTGTCACTACCATCAGTATAGGGGCCACTCGACTAACAACTTCCGAGAAATAAAGGATATCGTTCAGCATCTCATCCGAGACGGGTATCTAAGGCAGTTCATTCGACACCCATCTCAGCCGACAACAACACCCGATATACCGGTTCATCAAGTCCGTATTGATAGAACGACTCAGTTCGTGAGTACCATTTCACACTCAGCTGTTCAAGGTTATGCTCTCGGCCCGGTAATCACCTCTAGGATCCACAAAAGGGACCGCGATGGTAAAGAAATATTTAGTGTAGCCAAGGCTTCGCCCATGGAACCTTGGATGGAGCAACCCATTTCGTTCTCGTCTAAGGATGTCCCAGCCAATGGGCAAGAACACGACGACCCCTTGGTCATCACTCTGCTGATTGAGGATTGGGGCGTAAGGAGAATCCCGGTAGACAGTGGAAGTTTTGTCGAGGTACTATTCTACGATACGTTTAGGAGGATGAAGTTATCGGACGACATCCTCATACCATCAACATATCGCATCTACGGCTTCAATGGTACTGTAACTATTCCCAAGGGCGAAGTGACCTTAAGGGTTTCGGACGGTGGAGGCTACCTCGATACACTAACCACCTTTTGCGTGGTGGACGCCGCCTCACCTTATGAAGCGATCATCGGGCGTCCATGGGTCGCTGGGATTAAGGGGGTAGCATCGGCATACCATCATAAGTTAAGATTCTCGACTTGCAAGGGAATAGCTGAGGTTGTGGGCGACTCCCAGGTAGCACGACAGTGCATGAAGGTTGACGTAGAAATTAATGAAAAACGGCGAGCTCGGAAAAAGCAAGAGAAGAACAAAGCAAAGGCAGTTCAGACGGCAAGAGAATTGGAAGAAGTGATTTCACAAGTTGTAATGGAATATGAGACCCAGGGGCAAGCAGGAGAAGAACAAAGCAAAGATGCTTTATAGCAACCAAAGGAGGCGGCTCTATTCCGGGAAGCCAAATCCAATTTCTCGGCGGTTGAGCCGACTCGGGAAGTAAATTTGGGGACGATAGAGGCTCCAAAAATAGTAAGGATCGGGACACTGCTATCGGAAGAACAAGCAAGTCAACTCACAATGGTGTTAAGGGAAAACTTAGATACATTTGCCTGGGAATTACGTGATTTAGAGGGAATTGACCCGAAGGTCTGCTGCCATCACCTAAAGATCGATCCGAAGTTCAAACCAGTGAGGCAAAAAATAAGGCGCATCGCGCCAGAATTACAGGCAACAGTCGAGGCCGATCTAAAGAAGCTATAAGAATCCGGAATAATCAGGAAATCCCATTACCCACAATGGATATCTAACATGGTCGTGGTACCGAAAAAGAAAGGAGGAGTCCGAATATGTATTGATTTTAGTGACTTGAACAAAGCTTGACCGAAGGACAGTTTCCCCCTCCCCAACATAGATCAATTAGTAGAATCAATATTCGGATACGAGGCGATGACCTTAATGGATGGATACAGGGGCTACAACCAAATACCGTTGGCACCCGAAGACCAGAAGCATACTTCCTTCTTTACACCAAGGGAATTGTATTGTTACACCAAGATGCCATTTGGACTTAGAAATGCTGGGGCTACATACCAGAGATTGGTAGGCGACATGTTTGAAGACAAGATCCACAACACCATAGAAGTTTATGTGGATGACATGTTAGTTAAGATTTGCCGAGCTAAGGACCACGTCCGAGACCTTCGGGAGATTTTTCATACAATGAGGAAACACAAGATGAAGATTAACCCCGCCAAGTGCGACTTTTGGGTCACATCAGGGAAATTCTTGGGGTATATCATCACCCCTAGAGGAATAGAAGCGGATCCCGAGAAGGTCCGGGCAGTCCTTGAAATGACATCTCCCGCGACGGTGAAAGACGTGCAGAAACTAATTGGTTGCATAGCATCATTGGAACGATTTGTATCACGGTCATCGGACAAATGCAAGGCCTTTTACGACATTTTGAAGAAAGGAGAAAAATTCCAATGGATCATCACCCCTAGAGGAATAGAAGCGGATCCCGAGAAGGTCCGGGCAGTCCTTGAAATGCCATCTCCCGCGACAGTGAAAGACGTGCAGAAACTAAATGGTTGCATAACATCATTGGAACGATTTGTATCACGGTCATCGGACAAATGCAAGGCCTTTTACGACATTTTGAAGAAAGGAGAAAAATTTCAATTAGCGAAGAGGCCTTTCAAAATATCAAGTTACACCTAGCTAGCCTCCCGGTTCTTCAGAGGCCCGAGCCGTCAGAAATTCTCACCCTATACTTAGGGGCGACACCCTATGCCATTAGTGCAGTGCTAGTAAAATCGGAGGAAAATGTGGAGAAGCCAGTATATTTCACTTGTAAAACATTAAGTCCGGACGAGAGAAACTATACAAGAATGGAGCAGATGGTACTCGCGCTAGATTTTGCTGCTTCTAAGATCCGAACATATTTTCAAGCTCACCGAATACGGGTGCTCACCAAATCGCCTATCGAAGCAGTTTTGGATAGTGCTGGACGATCAGGAAGAATCTCCAAATGGGGAGCCTTAATCAAGCAATATAATGTGGTGTACGAGACAAGAACCGCGATCAAAGGACAAGTAGTGGCCGATTTCTTGGCAGATTTACCCCTTAGTGATGAGGACGAGGTAGAATATATACCGGGGATGATGGAGGAACAAGACGAACCAGCAGACCTATTGGCCGCCAATAGTCCTACACGCTGTCTTCGTCGATGGGGCATCGAACAAGGAAGGATCAGGCCTCGGGCTAGTATTTACCACGCCGAAGGGGAAGAAGATCGTGCATTCATTCAGACTAGAATTCAAGGCAACCAACAATGTCACCGAGTATGAAGCGGTGATCCATTCTTTACGAATAATCGTGGAAATGGGTCTGCAAGAGGTACGCTTGACTAGTGATTCACAACTAGTGATCTGACAGATTACGGGCCAATACGCTACACACGATCCGGTGCTGCAAAAGTATTGGGAGCTCGCCCAATTCTATATCAAGAAAATACCCAACATTAGATTCCGCCACATTTGCCGAAAAGATAACAGACACTCGGACGCTCTATCATACATCTCCTCACATCTAGTGGACCCGAGCATTGAAGGCATACGTGTTATGATGCTTCTTACCCCTTCTATCCCGGAAACACCAGACGTACGGATCGACGTGGCCATTAACACAGCCGAGAGATACAAAGAAGGTGACTGGAGAAATCCGATACATCAGTACTTAGAGACGGGTGAGCTACCCAAGGGCCGGCCCGATATAAACAAAATCAAAAGCAAGTCGGGTTCTTACGAGTTAAGGGAAGGGATATTATATAGGAAATCTTACCTAGGACCACTCCTACGATGCTTGAGTAAAGAAGATGGCCACATAATCCTACACGAATTACACTATGGAGCGGCTGGAAATCACAACTCGGGAAGAAGCTTGTCGGCCAAGGCAAAAACAATGGGATACTTTTGGGTGTACATGAACGAAGATGCAAAGCAAATGGCGAAAGCTTGTGAAGAATGTCAGCGTTATGGGAAGAAAATCCACGCTCCAGGAGTACCTTTAAAACTCAGTCATAAGCCCGTGGCCCTTTGCTAAGTGGGGTGTAGACATTGTCGGGCCATTACATGTAGGAACTGGGCAAAGGAAGTATCTGATCGTGGCCACTGATTACTTTACCAAATGGGTAGAGGCGGCACCACAAAGGCACATTCGGGATAAA
Source organism: Papaver bracteatum (assembly GCA_023529315.1). NCBI lineage: Eukaryota > Viridiplantae > Streptophyta > Magnoliopsida > Ranunculales > Papaveraceae > Papaver > Papaver bracteatum. Next base: position 660,644 of record JAJJWX010003631.1, read on the forward strand.
GATGTCTATAACTTTATTTGGGAACATATCATTTGCTGCTTCGGGGTCCCTGTAGCAATCGTCTCTGATAATGGAAAACAACTACAGGGCGAGAACATTGATCTCCTATTCAACACTTACAACATCAGAAAGAGTAAAGCTACCCCGATTTACCCCCAGAGTAATGGCCAAGCCGAGATTACTAACAAAACCATCGTCGATAACATGAAGAAGAAACTAGAAGGGGAATATGGTAATTGATGTGAGGAGTTATATAATGTTCTGTGGGCATACAGAACCACACAGAGGGAGGCTACGGGATTCTCTCCGTTTATGCTCACTTATGGAACCGAGGAAATTCTACCAACGGAAGGAATGATCCCCACTACAAGAACCGAGGCTTGGAGGCGAAACGTCTCGTCCGATCTAATTTTGGCAAATCTCGATGATCTGGAAGAAACAAGGGAGATGGCACTACAAAATATGGAAAACTACCAAAGGAGGTTACAACGAGAATACAACAAGCGAGTTCGACCAAGAGAATTTAACCCCGGGGAACAAGTATTAAAGTTTTTGGCCGAATGGGAACAAGACAAAAAGGGCGGAAAATTAGCACCGAAGTGGGCTGGGCCGTATATAATTGCGTCAAAGGCAGGAGAGGAGTCGTATCGGCTACTACAACTCGATGGAACAAAAGAGCCCAAACCGTGGAACATCAAGTACTTGAAACTCTACCACCCCTGAAGGGCGACGCGCAGAAAAAAGGTAAGCATACATGTCTTCTATCTCTTTGAAACCGTGAGGGGTATGAGGTAGGGCATGAGCGACTAATGTCCATTCGTACTCGGGGCAAAGCCAGTGTGGAATTTCCTAGGTGACTTACACTCGAATGGTCATTCGTACTCGGGGCAAAGCCAGTATGGAAGTGCCGAGGTGACTTACACTCGAATGGGCATTCGTACTCGGGGCAAAGCCAGTGTGGAAGTGCCGAGGTGCCTTACAGTCGCCTGGATATTCGTACTCGGGGAAGTGGCAGTGTGCAAGTGCCGAGGCAGCCTAAGGGTTCTGGTGGTTGGAAACCAGTTCCAAAGGTTGTTTAGAGGCGAGGTCTCCTCAACTAGGTGGCCTACTTACATTTGAAAGGTCTCCCCCATCGCAGGTGTCCGTGTCCACTTTCCCGAAACTGGTTAGTCGATAACCGCTCAGGAATATCGGGCCTAAAACTAAGTTGACCGGTACCCTTCCACTGAATCCAAGAGATAGTGATGAGATACCCCGATCAGGACATGGCATTGGGCCCGATGACCCTCCTTGTTGGGTGTGTTTGACAGAAAAGGTTAAAATATTAACTTACTTAAACAACATTTGCAGGAACGATAGGAGAAACAAATCTAATTCGATAAGCGTCAAGCGTCTATGAAGAAAGTATGAAAAGTGTCACACAACCGTACGAAACGAAAAGTTTAGCGGAAATAAAACAAACAACATCGGCGACGCAGCACCCCCATTAAAACAAACAAACAGTGCATCATAAATAAAAAGGGGAGAAGTGTTCAAAGCGATTTACAACCCGACAGAAAGGGCAACTTAGTGGCACAACACTACAAAAAGAGACTTCAAGCCTTGGGAGGAGCAGTGTCGGCCTTCTTCTGCGCGACCTCGCACCGCTTCTTCTCCACCTACTCCTCAATACCCGATTGAACCTTCTCGTCTATCTCCTCTGCATGGGCGACGCGTTCATCCTCGAGTTGTTGTGTAATCTGAGAGGCGTTTTCCTCGGCTTCGACTAGCTTGGAACCCAGATCGGCCTCGACCTACTTCAAACGTCGGACCTCCAAATCCAATTCACGAGAACGATGTTGCTCGCCTACAAGAATAAAACAAATGCGGATTATTCATTATGGTCTAAAGGTCCCTCAAGACATAATCTAAGCCTAAGTAACTGTTTCAACACGACGCTCACGAGACCTGAAAGAGCTGGTAACATGGATGCAAGTGACTCTGCGGATTTCGACAATTCATCCTCGGCCTTAGACAATTTCAGGGTTAGCTCATTATAGCATTGCTCATTGAACTCGTTACTAAGACAGTACTTCTTATGCTCACTCCAATCATCCATTAAACGATTGCGCGACACCTGGAGCACAGCAAGTTGCGATCTACTCCATTCTAGCTCGCCCCTCACTTTATCAAACTCACTCATTCGGCCTAGCAGATCATTATTAGATCGCTCCACCACATCTTTATCTCTTAATATTCGTCGGCGATCCTCATGCAGATCCCGGTTTTGCAATTGAATAGCGTCTACCTGTTGCTCTAAATTCGTGGCTAGAGAAGCTCTCTCGGAAGCAAGACGTTGAAAAGATCCCAAGTGAGCCCGTAAATTGTCCATCTCTGTAGGGTCATACTCAAACTGACGATATCGTTCTAGCTCGCCCTCAATTTTCGTGATGTCCTCGGCCTGACGGTCTATTTTGTCGTCTTTGTTGGCCATCCGCCGACGGAGATTCTCCACTAAATCCTTTTCGATATCCTATTTTTTCTTCATGATCCTAAACTCTGAAGTAGCGTCTACACCTATACTAGCTACCTCGAATAGTACAAGGATACCCGACTCAGGATACTGGCACGATAAACTCAATCAACACAAGTTAAGGTTTCAAGAAAAATAATCTACCTTGAGCATCGGAAAGTTTGATCTCCAGCTCGTTCGCGCGACTCTTCTCGTTCTGCAGTTGAAGTTGGAGAGATTCTATCAGATGCTTGTATCTACGGCGATTGGCGGCATCTAAACGCACCCGGTTCAGGATATGACACAAGTAAACAAGACTCAATTATAGGTAACAATGAGAACAGAAATACGAAGTGGGGCATCACCATGCTGTCACGAATCGCTCACCACAGTGTCAAGCGTCAGAGCGATATCACCATACAGGGGAACTACATTCAGCATCTCTTCATCAGCATACGCTCCAAAGTCGGGGGAAGTGAGCGCACCCAGAGAGTTCATTATAGGGGCAGAGACAATGAAGGAAGTTTCAGCGCTAGAAGACGACCCCTCAGTAATCCGGGGCACACGAGTAAGCTCTACCGGTACATCAATAAAAATCTTCTCCACGTCGGGCGTCTCCAGGGGCTCCTGCTGGTCGCCTATCCCTTTATCATCGTCCTTGCCACCCGAGACGTCATCACCAAATAACTCATCTTCATCGGGAATCTTAATCACTGGATTGCCCTTTGATGAGGGCTTAGCAACATGCTTACCTCTGAGGGTATTACACCTAAGAGGGTGAGGGTCAACCTCGTCAATATCATCATCATCATGCCTATGGTGTTTCTGCAAAGGTGTCTCGTCAGAACATGTGAAGGAAAAAAAACAGGGGCAAGTACATGTACTTATAAGAAAACCATTGTGTTTGTTACCTTCCCATGGCCTTACTCAACCCTTGTGCCAGCACCTCTTTTCCTAGACGATCCGGCACCCTTGGTGGAATCGCCCTGAGATTTTCAAACAACAACCAGTTGACGCCCGAAGCTAACAAGATAGAAAACAACAACAAAGGAGAAAACGCATACCTTATCAGCCTTGTCGTCATTAACCACCCAAAAAGGATAGGGCTCGACGGGAAAAGTAGGCGACGAGAAGCTACCATGAAGAATGGGACCTCGAACTAGAAGTGAAACTCGGGGATAAATCGGGTCATTAGAATGGCGGGATTGCTTGTTGGAACCTTGGCCGATGGGATCGGCGTCCAACATCATCCTTTCTACACCATTGGGCATAGTTCTGACCCGATGAGGACTAACAGCAAAACCGGAAAGGTCGCCTAAGGTTGAAGTACCAGCTCGATAGTTGACAAGGAAATTGGCAACGGTATATTCTGGAGCATCCTCGGGCTTGTAGGTCGACCACTCGGCAGTAGAACCGTGACCGTCTCGGAAATCCCTCCATTCGTTCATAATTCGGAAAGTATTGCCAGTCCATTGAGCCAAAGCACGAGAGGGCTTGAGCTGGGAAAGAATCTCGTAATAAAAAGGGCTATCAGAGTTGTACAGGGGAAGACGAAGGCCTAACTCCAGTTGGCCTTGAGTGATGACCACGCAATCAGCCGACTGCTCGTGCTTCTTCATATTGGACTTCTTCAAGAGACTTTTTTGGCCCGAGAGCAGGGTAACTTCGTAGTATCCAAGGTCGTATTTTTCCTTCAGATGTTTAATGAACTCTTCATCGGAAAGATCCCTCACCCTTCTCCCGGACCTGCACGAAATAGAAGGAGAACCATCAGGAAAGATAGAGCTCATGGCGCGATTATCGTATTTAGAAGGACTATCAAACTAAAACAGAGAAGCAAGAGAAAAAGCATCAAACTAGGAAAAAACATCATCAACAGACCTTCTCTCAGTCATAAAGGGAGAAGAAGCCATTAACGGAAATAGCGCAGAACTTGGTTTTCGACGAAGATAGGTGGGACGACGAGAAGGTAACCGCAGCTACTATAGCAATCGGTGAGGAAGAAATAAAGGAAGAAAATCAAGAAAACAAGGGTTTCCAAAAGCAAAGACTAATGAAGGAATCTGGGAGAAAAGATTGCAGCAGCGGAAAACATAAAGAGAAATGGTGAAGAAGAAGAAAGAGAAAAAGAAGCGGGTTATTTAAAGGAGTAGAGTTGTAACCGACGCCGACGGTTACAAGGTAATAAAGTGGAGTTAGTGGGGCACTACATGGCGGGATTTGCGGCATGGACAAGGACGTGGGCGGTTGGGACGACTTTCTTCCACTCGTGTCTTTTACACGAGCGAAAGAAGGGACATAAATGTAGGCGTAAATTATCCACAGAACCAGGTGGCAACATCCTAAGCTATGACACACCCAGAAACGAAGAAGCGCGAAGCATGGAATGAAGACCAACCAGCGCGATATTTAAGGAGCCACGTGGATCGGGCGTAATTGCTCTACAACTGTCGGACAAGACTTGACCCAGGCTCCTGACAAAGATGACAAGACAAGACATGACGGGTCAAACGAGGAGCTGTGGTGAAATGGATAAGAAGATAAGCGTCACATTGGCCAACTAAGAAGGGTGACACATAATACAGGCGACATCGTGCCAAGAGAACACCCGAAGAGGTCGGCTCGGACAAGAGATAGGCGAAGGAATCAAGATACATCGGCCACATGCATAGAAGAAGGGACGATACAAGCAGGCCCGATCACAGAACTTCAAAATAGATGTAACATGACCAACACCCTAACATTGGTTGTATGAAACCTTTCCTATAAATAGAGTAACTTGTATCCAAGAAGAGGTAGGTTAGAATTGGGAGAGAGAGGGAGAATAGATTTCACCAAGTAAGAGGAGAGTAAGAAGGAGTTAGTCGTGTAAGAAGTTTGGTCAAAAGCAACACCTTTGTAACACTTTGAATTAATAAGATTCACCCTTTCACCCCCGTGGACTTAGGTAATCATACCGAACCACGTATATCTTGTGTTCATTGTTGAGTGTTTACTTTCATTTGCATGAGTAGGAGGTTTATATCCTTTGGATGTAGTTTGTAGTAAATTACATCTACACCACTTTTTCTCAAATCTAATGAATGTAACACTAAAAAACTGTTTCGGTCCCAAAAAAACTAGAGAAACGTCGGAGAAAAAAAAGAGGAAAAAACGCCGGAGAAAACAAGAAAAGAAACAAAACTCTCTTTCACGCCAAAGAGAAAAAACGCAGCCAAGGTAAAACCCTAAAACACACAATTATGTTTGATCAAGCAAAACACAATCAATAATAAATAATGATCAATCAAAATACTTAGAGCTCTGATCAATTAAAATACTTCACTATCTAAGGTAAGAATTTGTGGAAAACCCTTTTCCACTGCCGTTACTAATATACTTTTATGTGTTTTCGGTGAAGTTTTTGTTTCAGGGTTCTAGGAAGAAAAGCATAATGAAAAAGATGATGATAAGGGATAGAAAAAAAGGTATATAAACAGAAACCCTAGAATTATATTCTTAGATTTTTTTTGCTTTCTGATTATTTATTATTGATCATGTTTTTTTTTCTTTGTTTTCCCTTACTTAATGTATGATTATAATGGTTAAACTGTTATTCAGAAGTGATTTTGAGTTATTGACTTGATTATCTATTTTCAGCTACCTCATTTGGCTGAAGTAATTTTATCTGTTGTTTGAAGGTCTGTGACATAGTGTTGTTAGGCTATATGTTTGTGTAGATTATACCGAATCCACAAACAGTTTTATAAGATCGCTATGAATTAAACATGGGTAGTTATTAAATTTATTTTATATTTTAGCACCATCTATTGTTTTGGTTGTACTAAAATTATGTATCCTCTATTTTTCTTTCTAAATCTCTTAAGCCACTTTTATGTACAAAAAAGTTAGTTCAGTCTGTATTTTGTTGTTGATCAACTTTCATAGAAATATGCTAGGGTGTAATCCCGGAGGCTATCAAGTCAAGTTCATTAGGTTCCTATAATTTGGCTTATCTAATTGTTCATAACATAGTTTTAGCTTTGGGTTTGACGTACAATTTATGAACAATGCACAAAGTTCATATTATGTTCGATTGTAACATTGGTCTGGAAGTTATTGATCACCGTGACCTTCTCAAATACTTTGTGCAAGAAATAATTAGGATTATCTTCACTGAGTTTAGAATCTGTTGATTGGTAGCTGCAAATGGGAACACAGAACACAGCCATATATCTTCCTTGGTATTTCGAATTCAGGTATATATGTTTTGAGTGTCCATATACTATTGAATGCACAATTAGGCCTGTTTTGAAGAGGTTATATTTTTGCTTGCATTTTATAGCGAATTGCAGACGAAAATGCATTTCAAATAAATGTCTATCTTTAAGGTACTACATGGGTTTAGTTACTATAGTTTCGATCCATTAGAACGCACCGTGTGTTGCATGATAAGGGGAATTATGATATTAGATTTACAAAGACATTAATTTATCATCCTCAACAGTCGGTAAAGGTTTTACTGAAATGAGACCCATAAGATAACATGGTCAGCATTTGACCTGGACGGACCTAGTTTGACCAATTCGTAGGAGTGGTATAATGCAATAATGCAGATTGTTCCTGCACCATGGATGGCCAGATGAATGTTTCATCTAGAGATCACACCATTTTCGGAAGACAAGCAAGCAAATCTTCAGCTCTATCAGGGTATCCACAAATCTTCTATTTACATGCAATACTGGAATGGTCTCAGAGATACGGGTAAACTAAACTTGCACATGATTATCCCAAGAGCTATACAGATTGAATCTTGGCTATACTCCAAGCCACATGCTTCCTCGGTATTCTGACTTATTTTAGTAGATGAATATCATAGGTGTCTAAAAAAAATCTAAAGAAAAACTGGAGTTGTAGCATCATTTGACATTAGTATACCTTCATGAATTTTGCTCATTTAAAATGTTCTTCCTGTTTTAGAAGAGAAGTCCTTACATAGCGTGAAACATATGCTGCTTTTCCATCTTTAATACGCATACCATGAACCATTCTGCATCAATTCTGTATAAGTTATATGATCATGTGTCACCAGGTACATAGACTAAACAAACACAATCAAACCGTATGCCCAATTTCCGCAATTTAATGTTTAAATATCATGACTGACAAAAAAAAAACACATACCCATCTCCATCAAACCTGCACCAGATAACCAAAGGGATATTAGTAGTGAATTTTAGCCTCGATTAAAATTATGGAAATATAAGTAACCAAAACAAATGAAATCAAAAACAGGAAGTAAATTAATATACCAGTGATATCCAGCGACAGGCATAAACTTAGGATTATGACCGACCCTAACAAATTCTCCATTCAAGCATACCTGTAACCACATGAAATGCAGATATTAGTTGTTTAGTTTTGTAAATTCTGAGAAAGAGTGAATTTGTCTTACTGGAAGATATCCTTTGACAGGGAGATTCTGACAAGGAGGAGTCTCTTCAAGTACTGGAGCGAAATTCCCAGTTAAGTAGTGATGAGTCTGTTTAGAATCTTACATGAGCTTCACTATCAACTTCTCGACAACATCAACGAATTTAGAAGAAATTCCTTTGTTTGGCCTAGGATCCACCAATAAAATTCCTCCATCAATTCTTGTTTTACTCAACTGCTTTTTCGTCTCTGCCATTGAAGAAACGAAAACTAGTACTATCTTCACTGATTTTCCCTCTTTCTCATGTTAGCCAATCTTTGCGGATGAAAAGTCCTCCTAAATGAAAACTCCTCTTTCTCATGTTATATTCATTGAAAACTCCTCCCAAATGACCACCACGTCACCGACTATTTTGTAATTAACGAGGAGGGGACCCACTCAATTTTATCGGTGCCAATGAGATAGTAGATAGGCTATTTCCGATACAAAACTATTGTATTTTATGGGTCCAGATCCTCTGTGACCAAATATTTTTTGTCTCTCTGTCCCACCTAATCACAATGCGACACCTGTATATATTTATAGATTAATTTAAATATATTAAATTGTAAAACGAAATCCATGGAATTCAGATACTTTCCAAATCCATCTTCTGTCTCTCTTGAAAATTGAAACTATTTCCTTGATATATTCCAACTCTTAGAAAATCTGATTGAGGTTTAGTTCATCAAAAATCCGAAGATTTTTGATTTATTCACATCATAAATCATTATTGATTGATCACAAGTCTTAAATCAAGATCGATCACATAAAGATGATACTTGGATAATTTTATGATTAGAACTTTAAATTTTTTTGGATTCTACCAAATAATTTATCTTGATTAAGTAAGTAAATTGTTGACTGCTCAAAAAGAAACTAAAGTCAAGAAAACTATTCATGTGTCACTATTTATGCACAAAAACTCCAACAAAACAAACTGTTCACAAAAACTCTACTTAATATAAACTGTCTATATTACCCTTCTAGTTTAAATCACCCCAACAAAAACAAAAATCAACTCACTTTTAATTTTTATTATATTATATTATCAACAAAAACAACAACAACCCACCACCATCAACTAGCAACACCATCGACCACCAGCCGCCGCCGCCAACCGTCGCCGCCCGCCACCAACGCCGCCTACCACCACCACCGCCGACCACCTTCCTCACCACCACTGTTTCCGACCACCACTGCCGACCACCGCCACCACCACCGTTGCCGCAACCACCGCCACCAACGGCCACCACCATCAACCAGCACCCAACACCGCCGACCATCACCACCAACCAGCACCTCCGACCATCACCGCTACCAGTGCCGCCACCACCAACCAGGACACATACCAACGCCACCACCAAATATTCATAAAACCACCGCCACCTCCGCCTCCAACAAATCCAACCACCACTAGACGCCACCACCGCCATTACCACCCTAGTAGCACCATAACCACCAATACCATCAAAAAAAAAACTGTTTGGTTTCATCAGAAAAACAATCCATCTCTATCTCTATATCACTAAAAGAATTTGATGAAACCAAAACTGATTTCATCAAAAACAATCCATATCTATATTACTAAAAAAATAAATAATGAAACTAAAACTGGTTTCATCAAAAAACTATTTTTGGTCACATCCATGTTTAGTTTCGTCAATTAAAACTCAACAAATATTGATCAAATGCAGATGAAACTAATACTTGTTTCAATAAAATACTATTTATCACCAACAACGTTGGTTTCACCGAAAAATTTTGAAAAAAATTTAAGGCAAGATTAGATGAAACCAAAAATCGGTTTCACCAAATTTAGATGAAACCGAAATTGGTTTCATCATAAATGTACTCTTGAGTGTTTCATAATCGATGAAATATGGTCGAACTAGGGCAGTACTCTCCAATCCCTAGAAGGTCTTGCACACTTGCAACTATCTTTATGCACCAACCCCATCTCCGCCACAACCACCAGCACCACAACCACTACTACCATTACCGTACCACCACCACCACCATCCCCACCACGCCACCGCTATTACCGCTGCCATCAACACCAACCAGACGCCACCAAAACAGAAAATAACTATATTACTAGTGTTTCGTTGATAAAAACTTGAAAATAAGATGAAACCAAAACTGTTTTCATAGAAAATGAAAAAAATCAGATGAAACCAAAATTAGTTTCAACAAAAAGTGTTACTAACAAAATTTAGTTTCGTCAATACAAAAAGTGTCACTAACAAAATTTAGCCGCAGAAGCATGAATTTGATACCAAGTTCTGAATAGTGTAAAGTGGCACTTATGTTCAGAATGGTTCCACCGCCAGATGTGTCCTCCCTTCCTGGACCTCCTTTCTTTATATATTTTAGCGCCAAAGGACTCCAAACAACTAAAACTAAAAAAATCATGTCACTGCCATGTACCAAATACGAGTCCAACCATTCAGAAACACATTAAAGAGGAAAATAAAAGAAAATATGAACCTGCTTTGAAGCCATTAGGGGATAAATCCTCAGCAGGCACTAGAAAATTTCCAGCTGCAGCATTAACAAGAATGTGTTATCCTTCAAAAATGTTGAAAAGTTACATTGACAACTCTAGTTGTGTCCTCGTTCTTACGATCATCTCCTATAAACCCAATTGCCTGAAACCATAAATATTGTATTGATAAATCTCAAATGTGAGTCAAAAGTACAAAGATTAGCCAGAAAAGATTAGTCAAAAGTACAAAGAAAAATATCCTCGAACTTTCGCTCCCCTCATACAAAGATTAGCCAGAAAAGCAAAAGGATGGATGACAAAATGCCTAACTCCGGCCGGAAGACTAGTTCTCATCAAAACCTCCCTAACCCTAACCTCCAATCACATAATGCAAACACAAAATCTACCCAAAAATATACACAAACAAATAGATCGTATCAGCAGGAATTTTTTCTGGGGACATGACTCAACAATCAAAAAACTACACCCTATAGGATGGGATAAAGCAACAAAACAATTAACCGAAGGAGGATTAGGAATAAGGAAAAGCAGCGATCACAATAAAGCTCTTCTAATGAAGAGAATCTGGAATTTACATGAACAACCTAATTCTATATGTGGAAGTCTATTCAGCGCAAAATATCTCAAAGAACAACCAATATTTCAAGGAAACGTTTCCATACCCTCTACTTCCAGTCCTCAATGGAGACAACTCGCAGCAATTATCCCTACCATGCAAAACTTAATTTTCCACCGTATTGGAAATGGGTTAACAACTCCGATAGAAGCTAATTGGATTCCACACACTCCCAATCTAGACCCGACACAATACTACCCATTCCAAACGGTGGCGGATATCATCGACCCGATCTCCCACTCATGGAATCACGAGAAATTGAACACATTTCCCAATCCAATAATTCAAAAAATCATCAACATCCACCTTCCTCAAAATAATACCCCAGATAAAATCATCTGGCCACACTCAAAAACTGGAAAATACACTACATCATCAGGATACAAATGTCTAACCCATGGTCAACCAATCCATACACCTCTACCACCTACCAAATTCCTGTGGACCTTACCATGTCCACCAAAAATTCGGCTTTTCTTGTGGAAAGCCATCAATGAAGGATTACCAACCTTCTCTCTACTACATCGAATCCATATGACCAACTCAGACAGATATCCAAGATGCAATACGGATACGGAATTATCAAGCCACCTTTTAATTCATTGCCCAACAGCAACTACGTCATGGAACAACTTATTCAATCAACTTACAAATAATCCAAACTCCAACACCAACCACAACCCGACCTTCACCTTAACCCCACAAACAACAATATCCCAACTCCTACAACAACCAACATCAACAATTATAACCTCCACCTTTTGTTTTCTATTATGGACCCTATGGCTATCAAGAAATGATCTAGTTTATCAACAAAAACAAACAACTTCGGAAGAAATCATAGCCTGGGCACAAAAATTACAACAAGAGTATTTCGGAGCACTGCACACTTCGCCACCAATCATACCAGGAGATACACCAACATTCAACCACCCAAAAATAGATATAAGGACAACAACAATATCGGTAGGTTAGTCCACTCCGAACATCAATTGGATAAAGATTAACACAGATGGAGCAGCCAGAGGCCACCTGGTATTTGCAGGAGCAGGATTCGTCTGTAGAGACTCTGATGCAAGACCGTTAATTGCATTGTCTTAACCACTGGGAATCCCCACTGCCCTAACGGCAGAAACCTGGGCATTACTCTTGGCCTCAAGAACAGCAACAGAGAGACAATGGCCTAGAATTCTATTTGAAACGGACTCAGAGAACCTCCTGCATTTCATCACATCAGACACTATACCACCTTGGCACATAGCAGGAATGATTGAAGAAATAAAAAGTAGACTTAGGAAAATCCCGCAAGTCGCAATACAACATAACTACAAGGAAGGAAATCAGGCGGCAAACGGATTAGCAAACAATGCAGCAGATGCAAGCCTAGTAGGAAACTACTCAACCAAAATTTGGGACCAGGCAATCCCATCTTTTATAAGTCACATTTTATTTCAAGACTCTGTGGGTATACATACCCACGACAAGTTGTAATCTAAATTTTCTCTAATAAAATCCATGCTTCAAAAAAAAAAAAAAAAGCTAGTCAACTATTACTACGGAAATAATTTTCTCAAATGTCACACACACTAGCAAGTAACAAAAATTAAAGGTAATTCTACTGATAATGAAGCTGAATTCTGTGAAACCCACCAGTAACAAAAACATGGATTGAAAAATTAGGGAATATGGGTTCGTAATCTTATAAAAATCATTCATTTCATTTCTACAAATTTGACATACAAATAATAAAAGCACAGATTGAAGATAAAATTGGAAATCAAAATATTAATTAAGAATTGGGTATGTTTTTCAAGTTTACCTGAATTCAGAGAGAGCGAAGAGAAGAGACGGGAGAATTAAGAACATATTTGCGTCTACCCATGATAGCAACATAAGCTCCATGTCGACCAAACTCCTTAGTAATCTCAAACCCCATTCTTGATCTACGTCCAGTAATCAAAGCTACTTTCCCTTTCACTATATCAACCTTAAGTGGAGACTCCATTTCCACACTTCTTCTGTAAAAACTAAAAAAGAGCTGGCCGGCCTCCTAGTTGTTTCAAGTCAAATGACAACTGCATTCTTATGTGAGTTGGAGTATAATATAGGTAGTTGAAGTTTTTTTCATCTCAAGTGGTTTATTTTATAAAACATATGGGTCAAGTTTTAAGAAATATAAAACAAAATTAGATGAAACCAAAATTGGTTTCATCATAAATGTACTCTTCAGTGTTTCATAATCGATGAAAGCTGGTCAAACTAGGGAGGTACTCTCCAATCCCTAGCAGGTACAACACACTTGAAACTATCTTTATGTACGCAAGGAGAATTCCAACAAGGTACTATAAAGCAAAATGAAAGTTCTATAAACTAAAACTAACAGGAAACGACATGGAGCGAGTGAACAATCTTTCATAAACATCAAAAGTATCAGAATTAGGTGGTGCATCCTGCAATGCAAAAGATTTTATACATCAATTTCAACAATTTTCAAAGCATGACTAAAAATAAAACGAATCAACCTACCGTTTTAGTTGCAAATTGCTTCCTCCTCGTCATCATCTGTAATAACAACAACAACATGAATCATACAAATATCAAATCTCTTTTCCACATGTTTAATTTTCATCATAAACCCTAAAAAAAATTCAAATAAAACATTAAAAACTGATTGGTAAGGTTATAACGAAAATAGAAACTCATATATTCATGTTCATACACAAATGATTTCGTATTATTTGTAAGGATTAAGGATGGCCTCTCGTTTGTAGGAAATGAATTGAAAAACAAATAAAAAATTATGTGACGGCATATAATTGTCGTTTAAGCCTGTAAAATTGCAGGAAATGAATTGAAAAAAAAAATCATCTCATCTCATCAATTCATCTCAAAAAAAAATTTCGAATCTTTTTAAGACAGTAATTAGAATGTCAAAGGAAGACTTGATTTACTCATCGTTTGAGATCAATTCTTCATTACCCTAGACCTAGTTTATCAAATCGACAACCCAATTGAGACCAGGTTTTTTTGACATCCAACTTGAAAATAGATAGATTAAGAAGAAAAATCACATCAATCTTACACAAAAAAAGTCAAATCTTTAGATTTAGTTCGATTTTCACCTTTTTATTTTCCTCACTTCCCATTCTCGATCTGTATACATTTATGTTGGTACGGGAATAAGAGGTGTCGCTTTCGGTGATGAGAGATGAAGTAGAAAAGGAGACGATGTTGGTGGAGAATCGGGAGAATACCGTGGTTCTGATGGTGGTGCGGGAAGAACTGGAGGAGGTTCTGTTGGTGGTGGTGGTGTGAGTGAAGACTAAAGAGAGAATATAGATCTCGTATGGATAAGAAGAAATGGATGGTAGGGTAGGATGAGTATTTCTTGGAAATGAAATGGATGTAGTTCACCCATATTAACAGATTTTTGTTTCATTTTTACTGAATACGATTTTTATTTAGCCCAAATAATATGGCTGGTGTTAGTGTAACTCAAAGAGTATCACCTTGGTTTTTTTGAGCTTAATATGTTGTATTTTATCGTCTTATAGTTTTACATTGTGCGGGCACTAAAAGAAAGAGATTCATATATTGAGGATTAGTAGCATCTTGTCTTATACTCCCTCCGTCCCACTATTAAGTGACCTATTTGATTTTAGATTTTGTCCCACTAATAAGTGACATATATTACTAAACAAGGAGATATTTCTAAAATTATCCTTTTAGTTAATTATAAAAAATATAAGAAATATGCATAATTTAATAGACATGTTTATATTCGTTACGTAGATGTTTTAAAATGCTTTTCAATGGTATGAAGTTTGCGAACATCCATGGAGTAGTTTGAGAGATAAATCATTTCTAAATTTCACTAGTTATTATCCGTAAGAGTATAATTATAAAAAAATACTTAAAAGTACTATTTTCCTTACTTGCCTTAAAAATTGTGCAAACTTAACTAGGTCACTTAATAGTGGGACGGAGGGAGTACTTTTTTTTCCCTTGTGAACATAGAACTGTCAAGTGGTCCGATGGTTCCCATGCTCCCTCCCACACCGGGGTAGGGGTTCGAACCACGTAATTGCCAGAACCCGCTCCAATTTAAGGAGTTTGGAAATAGACTAATGACCACTGGTCTACGGTATCAAAAAAAAAAGAGGATTGGGTTTGGTACCCAATACTTAAAAAATTAAGGGTTGGTACCTGGACTGTTAGTTGACTATCAAATCTTTTTTTTTTACCAATATTTTTTTATTTGAGTTTATAAATTTACCCAACCTTCGACAACTTATCTTCCTCTTCTTCTTCTTTTGTCGACCACACCAGTTAACACGGCCTCTTTGGAGGGCAGGAAATATTCCAGGGACGTGACGAGCATGTTTACTAAAGAACAATTCAAATCGAATTGACATGGACAATGAAAATAGTTCAAATCAACAATTAAAATAGCTTTCTCCAAACTTATCACAGGTGCAATATATCAAATTGAGATTTCACCCATTAAATTCCAATCTTGAACTACAAATTCTGAAGCATCATGTTGCTAATGTTTTAATCGGTTGACCTTTAAAACCAGAGAGGCTCGAAAATTATAACAATGGTGCAAATTGGTTACAGAGAGACAAAAAATTATTAGCATATATACATTCTTTAATGTCAAACCATTTCTTCTTCTCCTTGCCTCCTTTGTTGAATCAAAGACAAAGAGTCATGAATGGTTCTGCAATTAAAATAAGAGTTTTTTATAGTAACAGTAAAGGATGAAAGAGAATGGATTTGGAATTATAACACACTGATTACATATATGTGATGTTGAAGATCAGTTCAAAGAAAGAAAAAAATGACACTCTACCGGGTTTGTGGTGGTGGAAGATATGAGACGGTGGTGGAATTGACGATGTTTTTTTTTTGGAGTAATTTGCAATACCTCCCCCGGGAAGATCGTTAATTTACGTGACTTCTCCTATAGAAATAAAATTAGCAAAACTTCCTTTCGCTATGTATTTCATCCAAAATTTATGTTAGTTGCCACATCAGATGTGCACGTGTGGTAGATCCAATATGAGTCTAGTGAAATAACAACATTACCCACTCTTATTTTTATGTTTCAGCACCGCCACAACCATTTTCACCTTCTTCACCACAGTCGTCACCAGAAACGATGCAGTTGCCCACTTAAAACCATTCAAGTATTCAGATTCATTGATATACAATTGAACTCCCATGAAAACTTTGTTTACATAACAAACATATTTCAGATAATCTAACCCCAATTCTCACATTTCATGTAAAATTATAATAGAACCCATATATTTCTAAGGGTGATTTTTCACTCTTAGCACGAACATAATGGTAAAACAAACACATATATAAATTTGCGTCCCATACCAAATTTAGCCAATACCCATCTCAAACTAATATTATCAATCATCAATTATTGACAACAATCATAAATTGATAAATCTAGGGTTCATACAATTCATACAAATTCCCAAATTGAAAAGCCCTTATTTTTAAAACCAATCATAATCTGTTTGTTCAAAGAGGGATTGGGGATTTCATGTAACTTAATTCGCTAGTTACAAATCCAGAATTAGAAAACTTCACAAAATAATCTCTTCAATCCAAGATTTGTTTTCAAACACCACCGTTTTGTGCTATTACGGGAAGAAGAACAACTCATCTAGCTTCACCTCTGGATACCCACACTTTGATTTGTCTCCACCAACTACTATTGGTTACTTATGTCATTCTTTCACTAACTTGTTCCATGAAGCACCGAATGCAAAAGAATTTCTTTCTTTTTTTTTCTGTAAAGAAATAAAAAAATGCGATGGAGAAACACGATTCAGGTTTAATCAGGGTTTTCTTACAATTTTTAAACGGTTGTGAAGAAGATGAAAACGATGGGAGAAAATAGATTATCCACTTAAGGGCATGCCACGTGTATATTTTTGCCCACATGTACAAAGTTGGTGACTCAACTAATTGGCATTTGACGTAATACATAACTAAAGTAGGTTTTGCTAATTTTATTTCTGTAGGGGAGGTAATGCAAATTAACAATCTTGTCAGGGGAGATAGTACAAATTACCCCTATTTTTTTTTAATTTTTTTTGAAGCAATGGCGATGTTAATAGGAACACCAAAAGATTAAGGTGTGCTTTAGGGTTTATTTAGATTTTTTTTTTTTTTTTTTTTTTGGATTGTTGGATCAAAAGTACTAATTTTTCTGACCATCGGATTAAAGAGTTTTTTTTTGAAATTTTAAGTTAATATTCTTTTGTTATCAATATTAATCATTCATTTCTTAATTCAACGGTTAGTTTGACAATCTTTGACGGGTTCAGGTACCAACTCTTAAAAAAAAAATGTTGGGTACCAAACCAATGTGTTGGTCATTTTCCGGGTACCAACCATTAAATAGCCCATAAGGATTTCATTAGTAGTTAAGGGAACTGCCACTACATTGTCTATTCTAGGAACAAAATAGAAACCCAAAAAGTTCTTACAGGATTTTGTTATATTTTCAGCTTCCTCCAAAATATTATTGCTTCTCCACGATACTTCTGAATATTTACCATTGAGATGATTGAAAAGGATTTATAGTCACCTTCTATGCTGAAATGATGGATGTTTTTTTTTTTTTTTTTTTTGCCTTAGTAGGCTGCTTGAAGAATCCCTGCCGCTTCTGCTTCTTGTGGGTTAGAGCTTATGGATGGTCTCGCTCTTCATCTTTCAACTTCACATGTATCATTTCTTAATATCAAAGCAAAACTAGAGTAGTATAATTCTGAAATCCATGTTTCATCTACATTAATCTTGAGGCAGTGAGTTGATGGGGAATTCTATGAGATTTTTTTTCTTTTTTCAGAGTTTTATTATTATCCTTCTATATAGAAGTTTTCCTAGACCAATATGAGATATGTTTCTGGATTTCTATTGATAGATGGAAAGTTGTTTTTGATTTTTCCTCAAAAACTCGGTTGCATCTTTCCTTCCAAATAAACCACATTTTAGTAAGAAAGAATTCTATTGAAATCACTTTATTTGTGTTATGAAACCCTTGTTTACAAAGATCAAGAATACAGATTGTTGGATCAAATTGGATTCTAATGGGGTTAGGTCCTTATTCCCAAACTAATTCTGCATACATGCAGTGAAAGAGTAGATGTTTTGTTGTTTATGGTTCTTTTCCACACATTGGACAAGAAGGATCAATGTCTTTTACTTTTTCGTATAGTTCTGTATTAGTGGCTAAATCATTCTGGATGCATTTCCAAAAGAAAACTTTTATTCTTCGAGAGATTTTTAGTTTCCACAAGGTTTTCCACTAGGATTCAAGAAGAGATAGACTAACCACTTTTGTACCTACTTCATTATTTTTGTTTCGGATTTTTTTTTGAATTGTTAGCATTAATTATGGACCTACAGTTTCCTAGTTTCTTTTAAAGAAACTGGCCGGAAATCCATCAGGGCTGGTTTCATATTTTGTAGAACAGAGAAGATCTCCTCCTTGGTAGGAATGGCCATTGTACTCATATTATCCTGATCAGGGATAGAGGAAGATATATTTTGAAAATATTGGTCACGAAGAGAAAGAGAGTCTGTCCGTATCATAAGTCTGGCAATGTAATAGTTAAAATTATTTACAGTAAATTGTTTTCATCCCAGCAGAAATCCCTTGTCTATGACAAGGATTGGAGATTCATTTGAATCTCCAATGCCCTCAAAAACTGAAAAGTTTTATTTAGTTATTTGTGAGTAATAAGTTGAACGTCAAGGAAATACTTTATAGAAGGAATATAGTGGAGGATCCTATGTGCTCTATGTGTAGTAATGATTTGGCGTATAACTTTCATTGTTTTTTAATTGTCCAGTCATTTCTCAAGTGTGGAATTTAGTGGCTAAATATTAGGAAATACATGTGCAGTTGGAACCCTATAGTCCTGCTTGGTTTAAGAAAATGTGTATGCAAAACTTGAATCATTCTGACCTTACCTGGCCTTGTTTAATTGTTCATATCTTATGGCGTATATGTTTGGCCAGAAATGCTTTTTATTTTGGAAATAAGAAAATTGTGTGTAGGAATATCTTTGACTCGGCCGTCGGAGAGAATAGACACTATCTATATACTACTAAGAATGTAACCGCTGGAAGTTTGAAAAGGGTTGAAAGTATTCATGCCAAATGGGAGTTGCTTATGAAGGAATTTGTTAAAATTAATATAGATGGAGCCTCTAATAAAAACGGTTTTGCTAGGGAGGTGTTATTAGAAATGATACTGGATGTTTTGAAGAAGGATTTGCAAGACATCTCTACCTCAACGACAACAATATGGCGGAGCTCAGAGCCATTAATTCTATTGTAATTAATCTTAAAGATATTTATGTGTTTTTTGAAAAGGTTATGTCTTGTCATAGATTTAGGGAATCAAACAATGTTGCTGATTTTTTTGCTAAAGTTGCGGCTGTAGAACTATGAAAGGTGTTTGGATTAGAAAACCGCCTTCTAGTGTTGTTGGTTTGTTAAAAGATGAATTAATGGGGAGGGAGGCTTACCCCATATCTGTTAAGTCCTAGTTTGTTGTTAATATATTTTGTTAACCAAAAAAAAAAAGAGAGAGAGAATTAGCTTCTTTCTTTTTTTTCTACATCAATCAAAATAAAAACTTCACATTTGTATAACTTGCCACAGTCATAAAAGTAGCCCAATGAAATGCCTTGATCAAATCAGTAAAATAACTTATCTTCCGATGAATAGAAATAAAAAAAAAAAATCTAACTGAGAGATCGCCTCACAATGATACTTGATAATACTTGCTAGAGAACCGCTGCAGAGAATAATTTTCTGAGTGTTAGAAATAACTTTATTTCTCTCTCGCGTTACTTCTGTACTCTTGCTTTACTAATAACATTAGTTGTTGATTTTTATTTTTCTAGTGGTAGCCCAGATCCTACACAATCTCTGCATTTCCTGTCCACCCATCCTTCTATGTCATGCTCTCCGCCTAAATGTTGTCCACCACATATTCGGGACCAACGATTGTTATGGCTGCTAAAACAACCAGCAATGTCTATATAAACTGATGTGTTGATGAAGGGATACTTGTAACTTCAGTCAAGACTTCACCAGGAGGCGCAGAAAGATAAGCATGGATTGATGAAAGAAAATGTATGGAAATCTACTTTATTCTTGTTCGCGTACTCTACAGAAAAACTATTGATGTAACATCGATTTTGAAACTTATGGGAGAACATAAATTCAATGTTTTTGATAGTGGTTTTTAGCTTAGGGTTAAAATCGTAAAACCCTAGGCAAGACAGTGACATCATAGGGTTCGAGTAATAATAGCTCCAATAAATGCATTTATAGTTGATAAGTGTAGAATACACCCTATTTATTATCTATTCTTTATGCTTTCTTTGATATTTTTCGTGTAAATTATGTATCTTATGTTCGCTTTTGAGTTTCATAGGTATTTTGGAGTCATTGGAGAAAAAGGAAGTAAAACTCGCTCAAATCCAAATTTTCTTTTAATCACCTTGAAGAGAACTCAGAAATGAAGCCAACGGCGAAAGAATGAGGTCGTTCCCACTACGCTGTATGAGGAAATTATGGGAAAAATCAGAGATGAAGCTTGTCGGTACCTAGAACCGACAGTTTATGTAGAATGAACCAGGAAATTGTATTGTCGGTCTTCTAAAACCGATAGTTGAAAGTAGAGTCACCTTGGATGGAGTGTAAACATTCGTCCCATCCTTTAGACCTAGTTAGATCGAAGAAGGCCATTGCAAATTTCAGACAAGACTTTCCTTTTCGTATCTGTGGTTGCAAATGGGGTTTGTTGGTGGAGGTTGAGATTCATATGAATAAGAATGAAGTTAGGGTTTGGGCTGTTGAATCTAGAAGAACAAGGGTTTGAGGAATTTCAGCAATTAATCGATGGATATGGATGAATTTGGAAATCGGGGTTTTGGTGCTGTTGGTGGTCTGTTTAGATCTAGAAGAACACATACAAGAAATTGGTTTGCTGCTATGAAGGGTTAGATTGATAAACGATGAAGGAATTGGGGGTTTGTTTCCGGTTCTGAATTAATGAAAGAATGGGTCAGTCTGGTTCAATTTCGATGAAGATTTTCATGGGTTTGAGTTCGTATTTGGTGGATTGAGATTAATATGGGTTTTTGCCGTGATTGGAAGAACATTTTGTTGCTGAGGCTGTCGATTTAGGAGATGAAGAAGAAAGCAACATGAGCTAATATGAAGGATACTGTGTATGAATGATTTTCGTTGAGAAAGCAGAGAAAATGATGTTGCTAGAGTTATAAGAGATGGGTCTGTGATGGAATCCAAAATGGGTTGTCAAATTGTTCTACAACAAATTCAGAAATTGGGTTTTGTGTTGGTTTTTACAGTGAGTTGGAGGTGTTGTTGTTGGCTTGATATAATGATAAAGATGGGTTTGAGGTTGAAACTATAGGGGAATTGGATCCATGAGCTAATGGGTTCTAGTGGAATTGCAGCTGCAGTTGAGCATATGAGCTGCTGCTTCCATTGAGATGTTGTTGCAGGTACTGGTGATTATTCTCAGGTGGAGTTTGCAAGGGAGCTACAAATGGTGAGGTAGTGATGCCGAGAAGCTAAGCTGTTGCCGCTGCTATGTGGTGTTGTTATACAGGGAAGTGGTGATGTGAAGAATGAAGACTAGATGAATATTTAGGGTGGCTTCATTTATAGCACTAGAACTGTTGGAATGTGCTATGATAGGATGGTTGCAGCTGAAATGCAGGTGCTGAGATGTAGAGAACAAGCTGCAATCTGAGGTGAATTTGTGGTTTTGAGCTAATGGGTTGAATTGAACTGAGTTGCAAGGTTCAGTGCCTGAGAAATTAAGGGAGCTGGTGGAATGTATAGTTACAGCAGGGAAGGAATTGAGATGCTACTGCTTGAACTGAAGGGTATTAGGATGATTCTGGTGGTACAAGAAATTGAGTTGTTGATTACTAAGGTTGCATGAAGTGGATGTAGCCGGAGTTTGGTGTATGAAATAACTGCAGGTTGTGGATGCAATTCAGAGAAGAGATGCTAAATTGAAGCAGGAATGGTTGTGTGAAGGAATGAATGGAGGTTTGCTTATGAGTTGTGGCATGGATGATATCGCAGAAGCGGATGTTGTGTGCAAGTACTGCTGTCGGTTTGAGTAAGGAATGGAGTACTTGAATTGAGGCATTGGAGTTGAGAAGCTTCCATGAGTGTTGAAGTTTTGCTGACAGAGCGGATGATAGTGCAGTTGGAGCTGGTTTGCAGTCCAACCATCATGGCTGGATTGAATGCAATCATCGCGCAACACAAGTTCAGGATGTTGCGATAGTTTTGTCCTAGAGCTCACTCAACCCAGTCAGGTCACTCAGCATAGTTGGTTCTGACTCGCTACTGACTCAGTTGAGTTGTTTGACTCAATCTCTGACTCGTCTGACTTTGACCCAGTTGACTAACAGGAGACCGTTGACTTTGACGGCCAGTGACGGAATATTCCGATGACGGAGAAGAATCTCAGGTGGCCGGCGGTGACTTTTCTGACCGGATTCCGGCAAACTTCCGACGATATCCCTAGTTTTCCGGCGCACGTTTTTGGGACATGATTTCTACACGGGTTTCTCTCACTTGTGGGCTTGGTGGATTTCTATCTAATGGACTTTGAAGGCTAGACCTAATTTTGGAACAAGAAGAGCTACAAAAGAGAAGACTTTTCTCAAAACACAATATCTCTTCTTCTACTTTTGTTCTAGGGTTTAGAAACATGATAGTATTTCTTTTTCTCCTTGTTATGAACTCCATGAGCATGAGTACTTAATTTTATTATTGGTTATGGAATAGTTGGATTTCACAAAGCATGATTCTTTGATTTAATATATTAATTAGTTTTGTCTCATATTTATCGTTTACGATTCTCTGAAAATATAGTTATATGATTGATTGTTAGTTTTGTCAAGTTGCAAATTGGTAGAACTCGTATCTATTACTAGTTTAGGGTTTATTATACGGAAAAGTGATAATCCTTGAATACAAGTAGCATAATTGTGAATATTGCTTGTAGTGATACATCCTAGTAATCACGAGTGAATCGTGACCTTTGTTAAATTGAATTAGTGCGCTTTCCACATTCAATTTCTTTGATTGGCCTGATTTCATAGAACTTAATGCATCTGGGGAATTAAACTTGATTAGTGCTTTTACACGTTAGGTTGTTCTCTTAGATAGAGCTCATATTCGCATCTTTTAATGTGTTTGTTGAAGACAAAAGGAGATTTGCGGGATATTCTTGCGATCAAGGTATCCTAGGGATTTTGATAAAAGTTGAGATTAAATATCAATTCTACTTATTATTTTGAAAGCATGTTAGTGAATGAAGATGAATCCTTAACCAATATCTCTTCTATTTGATTTGTTTGCTTATTTCTTTCCTTGCTTTTATTTTACTTTTACTTTATAAAAACCAGAAAACTCCCGGTGTTTTATATAGGAATCCGAAACATATTGACAACCTAGACCTCTCTGTGGGAACGATCCTTTCTTTCCCTTGCTTCATTATATATTTTGAGTAGTAAGAAAGTGTAATTTATTTTTGTATCGGTTTACAACCGACCAATAGTACCCTTCAATACGTCTGCGAGAAAACACCAGGGTACCTTTTTTTTAATTAATTACTAATTAGGTTTTTGATAGGCCAAAACCATAATTCCCACACCACTGTGCCAATGGCAAACCATTCCATCCACACCCACCGCGCCAAGGCATGCCAACTATGCTAACCGCACCCCTGTGCCAATGGCAAACCATGCCAGCTACACCAACCGCGCCAAGGCATGCCAACCATGCTAGCCGCACCCCTATGCCAATGGAAAACCATGCCAGCCACACCCACCGCGCCAAGGCATGCCAACCATGCTAGCTGCACCCCTATGCCAATGGAAAACCATGCCAGCCACACCCACCGCGCCAAGGAATGTTAACCATGATAGCCTCACCCCGGTGCCAATGGAAAACCATGACAGCCACACCCACCACGCCAAGGCATGCCAACCATGCTAGACGCACCCCTCTGCCAATGGAAAACCATGCCAGCCACACCCACCGCGCCAAGGCATGCCAACCACGCTAGCCGCACCATATGCTAACGGCATGCCAAACCCATGGCCCCACCATGCCAAGCCAAATTGCGCCTTGCCTTGGCCCTATGCATTCTAGCCGAACCATATGCCAATAGCATGCCAAACCCTTGGCCCCACCATGCCAAGCCAAATCGCGCCTTGCCTTGGCCCTAGCCATGCTAGCCGCACCATGTGCCAATGGCATGCCAAACCCTTGGCCCCACCATGCCAAGCCAAACCGTGCCTTGCCTTGGCCCTAGCCATGCTAGACACACCATATGCCAACGGCATGCCAAAACCTTGGCCCCACCATGCCAAGCCACTAGTAGAAATCAGCAGTTTCACGACCGCTGAAGCAAGTCATTTAACTCGTTTCTATGACTTTATTTGTTGGTCGAAGAAAGGGTCGCTGTTTGAGCGTATTTTTCAACTGTGACGTGGCTGAGGGGGTCGCGGTTCAACGACCGACATTAACTATCAAGGTGTTATGACTGAACCAAGACGGTCCTTGATATACATTTTAATATATATAAAAAATAGGCTCAGATTGCCTGACTGATTCTATCTGTCCTGACTGAATCTGTATGGCCTGACTGAAAACCAAATTAAACCCAAATGACAACCAAATTAAACTCAAATGACAACCAAATTATAATCAAATGAGAATCATATTAAACTCAAATGGAAACCAAATTACATTCATTGATTCATGTTCAAATTACAAACAAAAAAAAAGTATTCAAATTACAACAAATAAATGGTTCAGCGCAATACAAGTTCTTACAATAATAAAAGTAACTAAGTTCTAAGATTCGGTTGTAGAATGATATATTAATAACGGTGTACCTGCACTGAAAAAATAAGTTCCCCCATTAGAGGTCATAATACTCAACTGAAAAATGCAGACAACTTTTATCTTATCATTAATCAACTAATAATCTGAAACATCAAAGAAAGACATACCCTGATAGTGAGATAATATTCATGTGTAGCAGCCTTGGTAAAGCAGGAGACCAATAACTGCAAAAAAAAATAAATCAATAGATCATTTTCCAGTTCACAGACAAATGTCAAAACCTTGATTCTGCACCAGCAGTTTTGATCAAACAGTGCACTAACATAAGAAATAACCCAACGACGTCTAGAGAAACTAAACACTTTAACACATAAATGTGTCTAAATCGAAGACGCATACCAAACCTTAAGGTCCTTAACAACCAAGAAGCTGAAATATGATGGAAGCACAACATACAATATAACACACAGGATGGCAGGCATTCAAATTTATATCATTTCACCAAATTAAACCAATTATGACAAAGTGTAATAAGGTATGATATGCAAAGTACTGAACAACTCCAATGCTTACCACCTTACAGATGCAATTTTCATGAAAATAACACCACACAACAACTATTTAACACCTAACACAGTTCAGGAGTCGGTTAACACTAAGGAGATGTAATTGAGATGACGAAAAGTCAGTTTTTGCAGGTTTAATGTTCAAGAGATGGTAACTGAATTCTACAAACTGTAACTAACCCAAATATTGAATTAAAGCAACAAGTAATTAACAGGGAAACAACACACAACACTTATAAACAGAATCCTGGTTCATGATGCTGGATTGAGTATCTTTTTCTGATGAAAACTGTGAGCTGTAGTCAACTAGCAGAATTAGGCCTTCCACTATAATCACTTCTACAACATGTATTAATCAGGAATGGCTAGCACAATCAAAAAGTTCAGCAGTCTAAAGATGGTTATTTACAGATGTTAGTGAACTGCTAAATTGAGAAGCACAATAGAAGATTTACTATGCCAAACAGAATACATGACTAATCTTATTTTGCTAAGACAATGATGATGGTATGAAAATGCAGGTGAACAAAATAATAGAAGTTAAAATAAAAATTACATCTACAATAATTTAACAAATTATATACAAGATTGAGCTAAAATCAGCAAAGTAATGAAGAAACTTCAACAAAATAATGAAGAGAATTGCGAATATACATACCTCGACAAAACATTATGATTCCATATATTTCA
This sequence comes from Papaver bracteatum, assembly GCA_023529315.1. Taxonomy (NCBI): domain Eukaryota; kingdom Viridiplantae; phylum Streptophyta; class Magnoliopsida; order Ranunculales; family Papaveraceae; genus Papaver; species Papaver bracteatum. The sequence goes on from JAJJWX010003631.1 coordinate 686,921, forward strand.
TGATCCACATTCAGGTAGTTCCCTGACAGCATAAAAATTTGAATAAATGCTCAAATCTCAATGTACATAAACAATGTAAAAAAAAAATAAAACTATAGAAGTACCGAATACCAATTTTTTACCTGAAAATCTTCATCCAAATACTCATCATTTAACGGAGCATCTTCATTCCAAAACTCATCTTCTCCAAAAGTTGCCAAAATTGACAGAGATTCACTTGTGGATCCAGTGAAGACAAATGGATCTTCTAAAGCGTTCTTGTTGGGGTCTGATCTTATTGGAGACTCCAAAACCAAATTCCAATGTTGCCTTGTCACATCTCGGCAGTAAAAGACTTGCCTAGCTTGATAAGCATGGATGATTGGCTCGTCGACCTCTCTTGAGTTGTTCATAAACTTCCTAAAGTTGACAAACCTTAACTTTGTATCTGCATCCACGTATGATCCGTTTACTTTGTCTTCCATTCGCACCCAATCACAGTTGAAAACAACTTCTGTAAAAATTCCATAGTCCACTTCAAATATGTCTTGCAGAATTCCATAGTAGGTAGTATCATCATCAACCAGGTTAGTATCTCTGGCACTTGCTCTGAAGCCGGTAGAAGCATTCATGGTAACTCCACTGTTTTGTGTAACAAAGTGTTTTTCAGCTTCGGCTGTATAGAAAAGATAGCCATTAACAAAATATGCATTGTACGAAACTTCCGAGAAGGAAGGACCAATTTCCATCCTACGAAAATCTGTCATGGTAGTGCCTTCAAGTTCCTCAAGTTTGTCCTGTAGCCATGGAATGTAGTTATCCTTCCCGCACAAGTTTGGTTAAAATTATGAACATATGTATCGTATTTCCTGTCAAACAAAAACAAAGAAAAGAAAGAAAGCGACAAGTGAGAAGGTTACTTTTCCTTCAAGTTCCTCAAGTTGGTCCTGTAGCCATTGAAATAGAAATCAACTTAGGATTTACTTACGCTTCCCATTCAGTATTTTCATCTGAATGTCCCAATATTCACAAAGTATAGTTGTCACCACATGCCCATCTGATGCATAATTGTCACCACATGCCCCACACAAAGTATCCCCATGCTCATCCACTTCTACGTCATCCTCATCCTCTACATCTTCTATTGGAGGAGGCCTTCTCTTAGAGTAAGACTTGGATAGTGGGATGGCTATACGCTGCTTTAGTTGTCGAAAAAAACAAATAAACATAAGTGCTTAACAGAGCAAAGGACCGAACTCAAGATAATAATTGCATACACCCTAAACCGAAGAAATAAGGATCATAAATTCAAACATTAGCCAGTTAATTAAAACTGAAGATTTTTAGCACTTTTGAAATAGGCTTGATTTGTTGCTGTTGTAATTTGACAATGAAGATTTCTCCTTAACATGTTTCTTCTTTATAACTCCATAACTTCAAAGATTTTTGGGAGTTCATTCATCAAGTGAAATAAACGCTTCCTGCACCACAAACAAGTGAACTATAACCTTAAACTTAATATGATTTGTAATGAGACTTAGACAAACTAATAACAACGAAACTGACAACAAGGATTGGTGCTCAAATAGGTTCTTTTGATTTACCTGAGTCCAAGCCTCGTCTGTTATCTATGTTTCCAATCCCCAATTCCCCACCTCTTTTCACTGACATACCAAGAAAGGCAGTCAAGTTATATTTAGAAACAAAACTATGTAATAGCAAAATAAGAAGAATTGACTACTCTGCAATTTTTCTTAGAACTAAGATGACAAGATCTCATGGGATAGTTATATATACATACCCCTCTAGTGCCAACAGCCTATGTTGGAGCAATAAGAACGTTAAATTTCCTCAGCGCATCAACTGCTTGAGCCTGCGAACCAAATCATAATGCAAAATTATGATCAACATCTTTAGTAGGCACTAGGTAGTAGCATGATTCTAACACAACCATTTATAAGAGTTAGAGAGACACGGACAAAGTGTTTTTAGGCAAACACACAGAAGACCAAAATATTAGAAGGTCTTTACTGCAAGATAAAGGATAAAAACATACACAGTCTCTCACTCATGGTTCTTATTTTACTGTTGTTGTTGGTGTTGTTGATCTAGCTGAAAGTTTAGAGGCCTCCTAAAGAGCATAATGTGGGGATCAAGACAATGGATAGCGTAGTGAACCCATCCATGGATGCGCTGCACTCCAATACCTCTCCACTCATTCTGCACCAAAAACAAATTCACAATTAGAGGTGAAAAATCCATATTCTTATATTCATTAAATGCGCCAATCAGAGGTGACGAATTCTCATATATTAATTAGCGGGATAATCCCAATTTTACTGCTCTACACAGAAAAACTACAACTTATCAGAGAAGAGAGAAAGGTATTAAGAAACCGAAAGGCATAGTTGCACTTTTTGTGTACTTTGAAAGAAACTAGAAATACTAATCTTTTGAATTCTTTCGTTCGGTATGTTAATGCAAAGGAGTAAATTTCAAAATAACAAAAGAATAAAGGAAAACCCACAACTAAAGAAATTGAACCAAATACATAGTGAAGCCTAAAATAAAAATCTGCTCAATGTGAAGATGACAGTTACTAGAGACCCAAAAAAACTAAAACCCTAATGAAATTAGAAAAGCTAGATCTAATAAGATCGATTAAATCAAAGGACATCTCAAGATTCTCATCCAAAACCCCCAAAAGAAACAACTTTAACAATAATAGATACTTATTATTTTGATAAAACCACCTGAACATCTATTGACTTCTACAACAAATCAAAATAAAATAAAATAAAAGTAGAGAAGTATACCATAAGATGCTTGAGAAATTCAATTGAAATTGATAGTTGGTCTTCGGGTTAAGATAAAAAATTTATAAAGAAAAACAAGAACGATTGATTAAAACCCCTAACAGTTTGAAAAAAAAAATGGAAGAGAAGAAATCGAATTAAACGATTGCAAATCTGAAAATCAAAACATCGTGGAGATCGATCGATGGTTAAGTTTCATGGTGGAGTGATAAGTTTTTTTTTTTAAAGGGAGAGAGATAAGTTTCTGCTTTCTTCTCGAGGAAAAGGGCTGAATGAAAAAATAAACAAGAGAGAGAAGAAAAGCAAATGGATAAGAGTAAATATGTAGGGATTATATGAGGTCGATAATAGCAACGAGAAAAAATCATCCCAACCGTTAATCGAAATAGCAAGATTCCATCTACATGCCACCTGCCATCCTATTCTAGATCTAACCATAGAAAAAACTAGGGATATTGGTCAAGGTATGGGTCGTTCTACAACGAATAAAATAGTAATTTTTTTTTTTATTCAACGACCAACATTAACACTCTAGGCTGTGGTCTGAATTTTTATTAAATCTAGGACTGTCTTGACACGGTTAACTATCGATTGACCACTATTGAGGGTCGAGGATGTGGGTCAAGAAAACCACATTTTCCACTAGTGATCCAAACTGCGCCTTGCCTTGGCCCTAGCCATGCTAGCCGCACCATGTGTCAATGGCATTCCAAGCCCTTAGCCCCACCATGCCAAACATACCTAGCCATGCCACCATGCTGGCCTTTCCTACGCGGATACCAAAACAAAGGCGTGAGACAATCAACGGTCCCTGATGAGTGCTTAGTTCTTACATATTTACTTCCCAAAATACATATTGTTGGTTTTTAATTCTATATTTATTTTGATATTTATTGTGTTTTTGCAGATACACGAATAAAATCGGCTATGGTAAAGAAAACGACTAAAATTGGATATGCGGGCAGCAAATATGGGTTGGTGGTGGCTTGAGAGATTTGGAAACGGATGGGCCGCAATAGTTGTCGGTAAATGGACTTAATGGCTTGGTTGGGCGGAAAGTGGCCGGTGACATATGGAAGGAAACTAAATGACGTTAATGTAAGGATCATTGTCAAACAGATTTGATTTCATTAAAAATACACCAAAGGAAAGTAAAGTATGCTGGTAAAGATGAAATCTGGTACATGAACAAAACAATGACGACATGAAAGATTACCATGTCAGAATGTGTTCCACTTATGGAATATGTAAAAGAATTGGAAGTTTTTATTCTCATAAAAGGACAAAACGTGCAACTGAATTAAGAGGCATTGGCATGTATGTCAGAAAGTTAGTGGAATGCTTCAAAAAAAATAAAAATAAAAATTAGTGGAGCCAATAAAATGAAGGTGATTTGACACATGGCACATTGTCATTGGTTTAATGACGTGGATGGAAGAATCAGAAAAATGGAAAGTTATGTTTTGAAATCTATATATATATCAAGAATTAATTAATTGGGGTCCAGAAAAAATAATTGGGGCCTGACCAGTTGGTCTCCCAATAGCATTTTGTGCTTACCCTTTATCTGAATTTTTCGAAATGGCTAAACTACCTTCAAACCATTAGTGTTAATTTAGTTGATTAGTTAAGTTAGATTAGTTGTTAATTAGTTGATTAGTTAAGTTAGATTTGTGTTGGATAGAGAAGAAGAAAGTAAGTTTGGAGGGAAATTTTAGGTTAAAGTGGTTGCAAATGAAGATCCTTTTGCTCAAAATGATGAAACCAATACTCAAAATGAAGAACTCAAAGCTCTAAACAATCAGGTAAACTTCCTATACTCTTCAAATCGCATGAATGGTGCTCCAAGTTGTCGATTCATGGTCACTATGCAGCAGCTCAGTGTGAGAGTTGTTAGGTCGGGAGTTTAATAATTGAACGACCCATAAGAGTCGTTAGTTATTTGTCACAGAAATAAACGACTCTAATCTGCATTATGAAAAATCATTCAGTTTTGAATAAATGGACGACTCTAATGTGCAGGTTATGAAAAATCGTCAAGATATTATTTTATACCATAACGACTCTAATCATCATTTTATCATTTTGTCAATAAGAGTCATTTTGGGTCGTCAAAGGGTCGTCATTAGTCCTCAGGCAAAATACCTAGAAACATCTCTATATATGCCTATCTGGAGATGCTTTCAGCAAAATAGTTGTATATATGTGTGTGCTGGCGTTGTTGAAACTATGACCAGGCACAAGTCATGTTCCCGAAATTGTATCTCATTTTATCCGGCAGCTGCAGATATGATTCACAATTTACAATTTTTTACTTCGATGGAGGAGAAGCTCATTGGTTGTTATCTGATTTGGAATATGATGATAATTCTCTAATTGATACAAGGATGGGGGTTGTTATTAATGATAAATCAGAGAAATCAATGCCAATGACCAGCTAGGGTCCTTTGCCATTTTTGACTAGAAAATTGAACAGTTACTTGTGGTTTTCAAGAGAGTCTCGTAAGAACAACTTCTATTTATATGAATTTTCATCATGATTGTTTAATTTGCATGGTTTTTTATCTGAGTTTTTTTTTATGTGTGTCACCGAACTATGAAATTGGATCTCTGTATTGGAGACTTGGAGTCATAAATATGTCAACTAGGCAGAGAAAACCCTCTGTATGTTCTTCCTTTCATATTTGTGTTTTGAACTTTCTACTAATACTCGTGTCTCATGCATTGCAGGGGAACCTATTTAGCCGAGTTCCTAAAAGATGGTAGTCAAGAAGGTGACTTGGTGAAATCTGTCAAGGAGCTGGAGATGTTCGATTCTAAAGGAATTGGGGGCAGCAACAATAAAAGTAGGGTCGTCAGTCTAGTATTACTATATATTGACGACCCTTTCATATTAAATGAAAGTCGTTAGAAAAAAAAAAAAAAAACGACCCTTAGAAATAATTAACGACTCTGATTATTCATTGACGATTCTCAAAGTAAAATTGACGATTCAATTGCTTTCTATTGACGACCCTTACACTTTTGTTGACAGAGGAGTTGTATATGAAAGGTACAGAATCGTTAATTTCATAAATTGGTCGTCAACATAGGATCGTTAACACATTAATTAATTGACGACCCTTTCATTTTTTTTCAAACAACGAGGTGGTTTGGCATAAACGGTGATTAAAAAGGGTTGAAACATGCAGTTCAAGGTTAACGATTTTTCATAAATTATTGGTAGGGTCGTTTTCACCTCCACCCTAATGGTTAACGATTTTTCATAAATTCCACATGCAGATCAAAAATCGTTAAGCAACAAAACTTCGATGTTAACGACCTTTTTTTTCTCTTCTGAAACTGCAATTATAAATCAGATGAATTTTTTTCCACAGTTGTTAATGGAAAAAATGAGGACAATAGGGAGAGGGAGGGGAGGAGAATAAGAAAAGTTTTGGGTTGGAATGAAAATTTGGGGCCTATCTTAAGTGTTAATAGGATTTTAGGGTTAGTTTTTGGAGAAGGGTAAAATGGTACTTTCAACTTCATTTTGGAAGCCCCCTAAAATTTTGGGTGTGGGTATAAATTTTTCCAGGCCCCCAATTATTTTTTCTAGCCCCCGATTTTTTCTTGATATATATCCGTCGAGATCAAGAGAAGGGAGAGTTAGAGAGGGGAGCCGAGACCACTATAGTTTTAGACCGTTTCTTTTGTTTTCAATTTTGTAATGGAAAACTAGTTCTCTCCACTGGGGCTACTCTTTGAATAAATATTCTTTTGGAGATTAAATGTTTTAATTAATCTCTCTTCTTATTTTGCTTCATAATAATTGTTTTGGGTAGTTTAGCTATCGATCTTTTATAAGCGAAGGAGATTATACCGTTTTGGTTTACAACATAAGTTGTTATTTTGTTTTAACTGTAATATTTTTCGAGACATGAGATTGGGTTCAAAACTATCTTGAGTAACGTTACGAGTATTTTTCAGAGAGGAGTGATTATTTTACATTATTGATTTGGTGGAATCTTGAATCCCAGTCTCTCGAATTATTGATATCATCTTTGTTTATTTGCTATTTTAATTTTATAAGTTAAGTCTAAAATCAACCTCAACGAGTCCGAGAATCAAACCCTTACTTACCACAATTAAACTACATCAGTTTTTGGCGCCGTCGACGCGGACTTGTATTTAGGTTTAGGTTTTAGGTTTTGCATTTTTTTAAGGTTTTGTATACATTTATTTTATTTTTATTATTATTATTTTTTGTTCAATTTTACATCTTTGGTATTTTTGTTTTCATTGTGCAGGTTTTGCTTGAAACGGAAGGTGAAAAGTTGGACTTGCCATAAAAGGAGAAAGCTGAAGTTTTATTTTTAAGGACTTATATTTTTGGTAGTTTTTATTTATTTTTGGACTTGTAATTTTTTTTTTTTTTTTTATAAAGTTTTACTTTCATTTAATTTCCAAATTCAGACAAGAAACTAGTCGGAAGCCTAGCAACAACTGATGCATCGCCAATTGCATCGCCAGACTAGCGATTTTAGGAAAACTCGTGGATTAGTAAGCTGAACCCGTGCCTTGAGCCTTATGGGAATTACCAGTTGAAAGTCCAAAAACCTCAGCCTCGTACCTTTGGGTATATTTTTCTGTGGTAACCTGAGCCTACCCATTTTAGTCAACCTTGCATTTGCACGTGCACAATAGAATGTCGAACTGCATTATAATAACCAATACAATGATTATTCTATAGAGCAACATGGACATTATCCTTATTATGACTATAGTGTGAATAGTGGTTGGGAACGCCCTTTTGAAGAATATGGGTCATACCATGGTGAGCCCAATTACTATCCACATGCGCACAGGTCATACGCGCAATAAAATAAGGAATATTATAGTACTAGTACCTCGTCTTTGGAAGACTTAATTAAACAGTTGAAAACTAGTTCTTATTATGATCCTTCTGTTCCTATTCGTCCTCTAGAAGAATCTCTCAAGATTTTGGTTGAGTCGACACGTAGACTTAAGTTAGAAAGAATTGCTCGAAATAATCTTAATTTCCAATATAGTGTTTCCAATAATACCCTTGAAAACGAGGATAGTTATTCACATAATCAAGATGACGAGGATAAAATTGGTGACACTACTTGTTTAGAAGAGGTTCAACCATTTTCATGTTATGATGATTACGATGAGGATAGTGTTGGTGAAGAATCTGAAATATGTAGGCATAGTAATCAGGAATTTGTTACTCCAATTGAGCTTTATAATGATAATATTTCTAGTTCAAATCCAAATAATTTTAATAATTATTCTCCTTTTCAAAAGGACGAGGATTTGACTGGAGATAACCCCATTTTAGACGATGTAGTATTTCCTTTTTACGAAGCCGATAATGGTTTAGAGGAAAGGGTTTATCCTGAGAATACTGTTTTAGAGTCCAAGGATTTAGAAACAATAGTCTTAGACGAAGAAGATGAACTCGTAGAGATTTTAAATATGTATGAGGATGCGTCACCTAAATATGACCTACAAGAAGCAATTGACCATTTTCAGGATTCTGATGATCTAGAAATTAGGGAAATTGTAGCTAGTCTATCTAGAGACACCCAAAACTCTAAGTTTGGGGGTGATTATCATTCTCCATGTGCCTTACCTTTAGCTCTTATAGATACCCTCACTTGGGACTATGTACCTCTACCATTTTAAAAGATCATCTTCAGACACGTATTCCCGAACCTAATGATGTCCAAGAAGAAATTCAGTTGTTAGAAACCCATCCTTTGGTTGATGTGGTTTACCCAAGCTATGATACCCAGATTAATTTTGTTTTCCCACCAAATATTTTTCAACCAATTGTGGGAACGTGAGACTAAACCTAATTATTTTAGGAAAATAGAATTGACACATTGGCTTAAGAATGACCACCACTCTCATTATGGTCAGTTGTGTAAGTCAAATATGATTGACTTAGAGGATCCTCAATTATTCAGGTTATTATTATGTGCTTCTAATTTTTTCCAGACTTTAGAACCTGATATCTCGGATCTTACTTATGAGGAGGGGCAACCCATGAAAATATTTTATTTAGACCCCTTTATTGAACCTGAACCTGAACCACAACTAGATGTAGTTGTCTTAAAAAGGAAACTAGGAAAGGGTGTGCTATGTTTATTCACTTTCTTATTTTGCTGCAGTTTTCTTTTATCTGTGTTAACACTTTTTGATGCAGATGATCCACATTTGTTTCGACTATTGCTATATGATTCAAGGTGATTAATCCTTTCTTAGTCTGGCTGAAGACATTAAACTTAGCACTTCTTGGGAGGTAACCCATGCTCATGCAACACGGTAATATCTTTCCTTAAATCTTTTTGCTTCAAATGGTAACCGTTTCTCCTTGTTCATGCTTTTAATTTTATCTTTAGAACATTGAGGACAATGTTAGATTTAAGTTTGGGGGTATGGGAGAAACTTTTTGTTAGTTGCAATAAATAAACTCTAGAGCCTAGAAATTTATGTTTATTAAGGATGACACTAACCAATCTAAGTGGATGGAAGAATTTTGGTTGTAGGAGTTGAGGAACCAATCTGATTAGATGGAAACATCTAAAGAGTCTATTCATAAAAGCACAGAGCTCAGGTGTTAGAAATAACATGGTAGTTTCGCCATATCTCATTGAGTCCTTTCACTTCTATTTTTATTTTGTTTTCTTTTTAAAATATGTTTCTCTAAGTGATTAGGGGGGCTCACGATTCAAGTTGTTACCACTGCTAGGGTGAAATAGAGTGATTGGGTTACTAAGAAAAAAAGAAAGAAAAGAGACCAGACCAATTAGACCAAACGGAATAAAATTAAAAATAAAAATAAATAAAAAATTAACACTTGGGAATAACAATATGTGTGTGTTTTCCCTATCTCCGTCGCCTAAACAAGCGTGGAACGCGGGATCCATGGGAACTATCATGTAATCTGTTGACAAGAAGCATGCGCTTGGATCCAAAAGATCTAATCATGCAGTTAAAAATTATTATTATTATTATTATTAATAAATGTTCAGTGAATAAATTGACCGCTGGTTCCCTTGTATATGCCAGACGAGTTGATCTAGAATTAAGATTGTCGACTACTGGTTCCCTTGTATATGCTAGTTGTGTTGATATTAGTCAGACCAGTATCTCAGTCCATTAGGATAGGTTCATTTTGGCAGTGGCCTTCAGATAGATATGAGAAACATCGTTCACTTAGTCAACATCAAAACCATATAAGTTTTTCTATATCCATCTCTTAATCTATCCATGTGACTGGTTGACTCTGAATATTGATGTCCATAGTGCGACTATCTGAGTAGAGCTCTGTCACTTATATATGAACGGCACGGGCCATGATGTTGGTTCATTTTTAATATATCGTATAATTTGTGTCCCGAATACTTATCAGATCCTTATGATTTAATATATGTTTGTCATAAAAATAGTTGGGATTTTCCTCTCTTTTTTTCTTTGTTTTTTCCTTTAATATTTTACCACCGGAGATTTCCTCAAACAAAAGAAATATAATCTTAACTTCCAGAAACTTTTTTATTTAGGTTCATTGCTTATAATGAGATAATGATGTACATGAACATGGAAGTTTAAATATTTTTTGGAAATATGTCGTCAGCAGCGCTCATCTCAGTGAAATCAACTAATCAATATCATCCATAAAAGTCTCCACATGCTCATATTTCTCTCCAGCTGACTCATCTATCATGGTCATGTTGTCGATCCTCCAAATAGACAGAGAATAGTATTTTTTTTTACGTCGAACGAATGATACAAACTATCCAATGTGACATGATTTTCCTGTAATTTTTCAACACCCATTAGATGACAATGTTTAAAATGTGTACCCATTACCTTTTCGAAGGGATTGTATATATGCGAACCTCTGCCATTAAATCTTCAACAAAGTATTGTGCCCAGCAATTCATCTTAGCGAAGGCTTTGGTAACTTCAAAAGTCTTGGACATTTTTTCACTTCCGTATGTTACTACCTTTACTTGGAATACAATCTGGTGACACATTACCTCATAAAGAACCTTAAACACATATGGTATTATGGATCGTTGCTTTCTAGGATTTTAGTTTTAAAAATTGGCCTCTTCAAGTCCCACGTCTTTCTAAGTTTATATATCTTGTTTGTTTTTAACATTTTAGTTAACCATATTATGTTTGTTACTAACTTTAAACTTGATGTCATCTTCTACTGTGAACTTTATGTGATTTTAGAATCGAAATAGTTATACCTATTTCATTCGTATCAAGTAATCCGTTGTATATCCCAACAATTCTTCTACACAATTCCTTTCTTTTTTCGTTTCGGATCATCAGACATTATTGTCAAACGCAATCTATCTAATTTTCGTTGATGTTATGTATTTGCAATGTTCATTTTTATTAAATAAATAGATTGTGGAAAAACTAAAAAAAAAAACATAAGTATTACATCGGGTCTAAGTTACTATATCCAAAATACTCCGGACACTGCTTTTGGTTCCTTGTTTCATCAAAATCCTCGTTGAAATCTAGACAGTACATGCAACATCAATCATTTGCGAAGTTAGCTATTTGCGCAAGTGTGGTCAATGTATCCCTTTCCTTTAATAATAATAACAACACGTCAATTTTTTTCAAGGCATCCAGTTGTAAATGGTATGAATCTAATAGATTTGAATTATACCTCAATCTTAGATATCACCTCATATGCGTGCTTATAGTGTGCAATGTTAGGAAGATAAAAAAAAATTGAAACAAAGAGTATCTCATTATAAAGGTGATTAAAGGCTTGCATTGCCACTGATGTATCATGTATGTGGCTAATTTATATAAGAGTGCGGTCCTTAACGTGAATATGAGCTTGCATATTTGAATCGAATTCTTGGTAACACTAAGACATTTGGGGTATTACTTAAGCAGTTTGTGGTTTGCGTATATTTTTCTCAAATTACAGAAATCCAATTCACATCACAGTTCATAAGTGGCCTCTGCTTTGAGATCACCAAGAAGTTTCGATATATAATGGCCATCATCGCAAGTATTTATCTAGGTGTTAATCAGGTGAGAAATATGTTTCATAAATTATGATTAGTTCATTACAACGCCAAATATTTGAATAAACTAAACTGAAAAAATCATTTTTATTAGTTCATTACAGCACCAAATATTCAAAGAACGTATTTGAATAAACTAAACTGAACCCTGAACTCTATGCAATTCACATAAGCATTTCCAGTTCATTAGCTTATTATTTTTTTCTAGGCAGTGCTGTGAAGAACTCTTGGATCAATACCAGGTCTACAAATGGTTTCAAAAGGCTTTTGAATCCAAAAAATATAATATTTATTTTCTTTGAAATACAGATTTCCTAGATTATCGTATATTCAATTTTTGGTTTTATCTTACTCTTTCTTATTGTTTTTGTTAATATTTTGATTTTATTTTGCAGGTAATCATAATGAGAAGAAGCTATGTCTTCAATGTAAGGGTTTCTTCTTACTTCTCATTTGTTTTCATTTGTGTGTTTCAAATTTGAGGTATTCCATTGTTTTTCATTTTCAATTAACGCTCACTTTACTAATGTAACGCTCATGTCAAATGATTTAGGGTCTTGGAGCTGCAAATTTCTATCAGGTCCATGGATACAATATTCTCATGAGCTATTATGTCAAATGTTTTGCTTCTAAGGTATCTCCCATTCTCGCTAATCATAAGCTATTCCATTTTGGCCATTTCATGTTTCCCATTGATGCACTGTAAATGTGTGCATCTAACTACAATTTTTCATTGTCGATATCCATTCTTTTTGCAGGTGTGTACCAATTATGTACCTGCAGAATTTCATATAAAAAATACTCCTGTCTATTCGAAACCGTGAATGGTTTCCTCATACTTCTATAGGTTATCACTCGAAGCTAGGATTTTTTTAATTTATTTTTTTGAGACGCATTTTTCATAAAAATGGATACATTTTTTTGAGGCGCATTTTGAGGCCCATTTTTCATGAAAATTGATAATACAATTTTCATTGATTTACATAAATATTTTTTGTCTGGGTGCCTAAAATAAAAAGTAAAATATTATGTAAATATAATAGTCGAATTTCGTGTTGTTAAAGACACGGTTAAGCCCTATCAAAAGTAAAGAAAAATTGACGTAATATTTGGGGTTTCTATCAACATCATGTTCCGTTACGGCACGAGTTAAGCAGAGGGCGAGACTCGACACATTAATTTTTGCTAAATATTTTATCTTTATATTCTCAAACTTTGATATATTGCTAAATATTTTATCTTAACTTTGTTGTTATGGATTTTTAAAATGTTAGGTTTTTGCGTACATGATACCGTGGTTTTGGATTGAACTTAACATTTTTTTTTATTTGAACACTACAAGCTTCATCAAACTGGATTAAATTTGTAGTTGTGGACTTGAACGACGATCCCTTTTTATTTATTTATTTATTTTAATTTTTTGTTTTTTCAAAAAAAATTTGCACTCATTATATAATAGTTATTGTTTTTACGATCTTTAACATGGTATTTAAGGTTATCAGAGAGGCGGGAGGAGTAGATATAAATTCATCTTTGAAAAGACAAAGAACTAAAGACAGGGTAGTTTTAGTGATCGACAACGACGTTAGGTTAATATAATATCGCCATGAATTTACAAATAATACAATATAGCGAAAAATAGGTGGCGTTCTTTCATTGGCTAGGACATGAACAAACAGGAAAATACGGTACATGTGATCTAAGCCCGTTACATGCATCTTTATTCCTGATCACAACCATCACGTTACGTTTAATAGTTTCAATTGAGGTAATTTTTAGTAAAATTATTTATTAACGAAATTATATATTTATTAGATTAATCATGGGAAATGAAAATTTAATAAATCATTCATCATAAACAATTAATAAGACCCCAATTAATAAACACTAATAATATCATTTAAGAAATTAATGGAATATGCATTTATTAATTTAATTAGTAGAAATAAAAATTAATAAACCATTTATTATGAGCAATTAATGAGACAAAACCAATTAATAAAACACTTAAACTAACATTAAAGCTGAACAACCCACAACCGTTATAATCTCGCCATGAATTTACAAATAAAACAATATAGCGAAAAATAGGTGGCGTTCTTTCATTGGCTAGGACATGAACAAACAGGAAAATACGGTACATGTGATCTAAGCCCGTTACATGCATCTTTATTCCTGATCACAACCATCACGTTACGTTTAATAGTTTCAATTTTCAATTGAGGTAATTTTTAGTAAAATTATTTATTAACGAAATTATATATTTATTAGATTAATCAAGGGAAATGAAAATTTAATAAATCATTCATCATAAACAATTAATAAGACCCCAATTAATAAAACACTAATAATATCATTTAAGAAATTAATGGAATATGCATTTATTAATTTAATTAGTAGAAATAAAAATTAATAAACCATTTATTATGAGCAGTTAATGAGACAAAACCAATTAATAAAACACTTAAACTAACATTAAAGCTGAACAACCCACAACCGTAGATTTATCTTTGCCAAGAGTAAATCCTGACCACCACTCAGATAGGCTAAGTTAGCCTAACTGTGCTTTATAAGGGAGATTTTAGTATGCTTGAGTGCAAACTCGTGTACAACAATTGGAATTTCGCATCAGGGTATTTCCTCCTGTAATCAATAAGTATGCCAACGAAGGAGATTCTTTAGTGCCTTCCAAGGTTCTGCCTAGATAGCTAGGGTCTGGAGTAAAGGTTTTGTGGGTATATCTATAGTAAGCCCTCCCGAGACTATAACTCGGCCACTAGGGCCACCTAGGGGTTTAAAGGCTTATTGCATACGCTAAATGCAATCGACGATGCCTGCGATAGTGAGTTAGGATTTTCATTTTAGTTTTGTCCGGGACTAGCAAAATGTAAGTTTGGGGGTGTGATGAGTGCTTAGTTCTTACATATTTACTTTCCAAAATACATATTGTTGGTTCTTAATTCTATATTTATTGTGTTTTTGCAGATACACAAATAAAATCGTCTATGGCAAAGAAAACGACTAAAATTGGATATGGGGGCAGCAAATATGAGTTGGTGGTGGCTTGAGAGCTTTGGAAACGGATGGGCCGCAATAGATGTCGGTAAATGGACTTAATGGCTTGGTTGGGTGGAAAGTGGCCGGTGACATATGGAAGGAAACTAAATGACGTTAATGTAAGGATCATTGTCAAACATATCACTAGTTTGCATATTACTGCATGGATTTGATTTCATTAAAATATACACCAAAGGAAAGGAAAGTGTGCTAGTAAAGATGAGATTTGGGACATACAACAAAACAATGACGACATGAAAGATTACCATGTGAGAATGTGTTCCACTTATGGAAAATGTAAAAGAATTGGAAGTTTTTATTCTCATAAAAGGACAAAACGTGTAACTGAATTAAGAGGCATTAGCATGTATGTTAGAAAGTTAGTGGAGCCAATAAAATGAAGGCGATTTGACACATGGCACATTGTCATTGGTTTAATGATGTGGATGGAAGACTCAGAAAAATGGAAAGTTATGTTTTGAAATCTATATATATCCGTTGATATCAAGAGAAGGGAGAGTTAGAGAGGGGAGCCGAGACCACCATAGTTTTAGACCATTTCTTTTGTTTTCAATTTTGTAATGGAAAGCCCGTTCTCTCTACCGGGGCTAAGGAGGAAGCCAATAAATTGTGTAAGAAATTCTAGTACTCTTTGAATAAATATTCTTTTGGAGCTTAAATGTTTTAATTAACCTCTCTTCTTATTTTGCTTCATAATAATTGTTTTGGGTAGTTTCGTTATCGATCTTTTATAAGCGAAGGAGATTATACCGTTTTGGTTTACAACATAAGTTGTTATTTTGTTTTAACTGTAATAATTTACGAGACATCCGATTGGGTTCAAAACTGTCTTGAGTAGCGTTACAAGTATCTTTCAGAGAGGAGTGATTATTTTACATTATTGATTTGGTGGAATCTTGAATCAGTCTCTCGAATTATTGATATCATCTTTGTTTATTTGCTATTTTAATTTTATAAGTTAAGTTTAAAATCAACCTCAACGAGTCCGAGAATCAAACTCTTACTTACCACAATTAAAACTACATCAGTCCCCCTTTAATCCCACGAGCCGTCCAAGGTTACCAGACAACACATGGTAACCTTTGACCCAAAATCCTAGTTTGGTCACGCCAAACCGCGCCAAGGCGCCACCATGCCATGCCAATGGCATGCCAACCTAGCCGCGCCACTATGCTGGCCTTCCCTACGAGGCAACCAAAACAAAGGTGTGAGACAATCTACGGTCGCCCTTCAATCCCAGTGGAAAATCCTAGCCGGCCAAGGTTACCAGACAACACATGGTAATCTTTGACCTGAAACCCTAGTTTGGCCACGCCAAGGCATGCCATGCCAATTGTATGCCTACCTAGCCGCGCCACCATGCTGGCCTTCCTTTGCTGCAGTTTCCTGTCCACCCATCCTTCTATGTCATGCTCTCCGCCTAAATGTTGTCCACCATATATTCGGGACCAACGATTGTTTTTTTTTTAATTTGAAAGTTTATATTAGAGAAAAAACCCACCGAATACAAATGCTAAAATCATTTATTACATATGTAAAACAGTTTCCCATAATTGCAGAATTTAACTAGCGTCAACTAATTTGAAAGTTTCAAGTTCACTGCTCCACAAAATGATAGTTTGTTTGATTAGTATGATCACTTCATAAACAGATTTATGCCTCCCCCAAAAAACTCTGTTACCCCGCTCCTTCCAAATGTTCCAAATTAGAGCATAGTGTAAGATATTCCATACGTTTTTGCATCTTCCTGTCAGAACGTTCCCCTTCCAAGCTTCGAACAGCCTCAGTATAGTACCCGGTAAAGGCCATGAAATGTGAAAAGCTTTTATAAAATATTCCCATACCTCAAAAGTAATTTTGCAATGGATAAATTAATAGGTGTTCCGCTGATTCATCTTCGAGGTTGCACATCGGACAGATAGCACTGTCAGTTACGACATTTCTGTGTCTTAGCATATCTCTTGTAGGAAGCGAATTGTTGAATGTTTCCCACAGCATGAAACTTACTTTAGCCGGAATTCCCTTAATCCACAGAACTTTACTAAAAGCACAATCCTGTTCATTTCCTGCCATTGCATTATAACAATTTTTTGTCGAAAAGTTCTCCAGAATTTTGACTTCATCTTCTCCATCTGTTAAGTTTGGAATCTGGCCCAGATCTCTTGTCATCAAGTCCCATTCTAGTTTTTCATTAGCATTAAGAGGGGACCTAAACTCACCATACCATCTTCCTTCTTTGATCATGTCTGCAATATATGTTTTCTTATTTGAAGAAGCTGCAAAAATAACCGGAAACAAATCTTTCAAACCACCATTAGTTAGCCATTTGTCATACCAAAACTTAATACCCCTACCATTCCTTAGCTTGAAGCTTGTGTAATTCTGAATTTCCAGCGATTGTTATGGCTGCTAAAACAACCAGCAATGTCTCTATAGACCGATGTGTTGATGAAGGGCTACTTGTAACTTCAGTCAAGACTGCAACAGGAGGTGCAGAAACATAAGCATGGAGTTGATGAAAGATCGTCTGGAACTCTACTTTATTCTTGTTCGCGTACTCTATTGGAAAACTATTGATGTAAAACCGATTTTGAAACTTATGGGAGAACATAAATTTAACGCCAAAGAAAAATGTCATCATTGTGATGGAAACTTTATTATTAAAGGGCATAAAGATTAATTATGATAACATGTACACTAATAGTCTTTAGCTAGAAAGGAAAAGAGAGAGGCCCCCATTCCTGTTCCTTATATTCCTTAAAGAAAGGTACTAGTCTATAGGCTCCCTGAATCTCACAAACTCACTTGGGGATTTGAGGGAAACGTTTATGGATTTAAGAGCATCTGCAGTGGTGCGAGTAAAACCAAAGACCAAAGAGGAAAAAAAGGACAAAAATTTGGGTTTAATCTAGTGTGTGACGCTACGGGTGGAAGACTAAATTTTGGTGGAGCATAAACTATACCAACGCCTGGTGTGGGGCGTGAAGTATACGGTCGCCTGGTTCCGAAAAGGATAAACTACGGTCTATAGGCTCCCTGAATCTCACAAACTCACTTGGGGATTTGAGGGAAACGTTTATGGATTTAAGAGCAACTGCAGTGGTGCGAGTAAAACCAAAGACCAAAGAGGGACAAAAATTTGAGTTTAGTCTGGTGTGTGACGCTACGGGTGGAAGACTAAATTTTGGTGGAGCGTAAACTATACCAACGCCTGGTGTGGGGCGTGAAGTATACCGTCTTCTGGTTCCGAAAATATTTATAAAAAAAAAAAAAAAATTGGGGCGTTGGTATAATCCACGCCCCATATAAACTACCTAAAAAAATGAGTGGGGCGGAGGTATAAACCACGCCCCACATTAAAGGGAATTTTTTTTTTTGGGGCGGAGGTATAAAGCATGCTTGGCGTGGGGCGTAGACTTTACGTTTGCCTGGTGTGGGGCGTGGACTATATCAACGCATGGTGTGAGGCGAACACTATATCAACGCTCGACTAAAATTTGGGTATAGTCTTGGTCGCAGACCAAATATAGTATGGGTTTTGGTTTTGATCTGAGATTTGATTGATAGTACATCCCGCTACGTCTCGTTCTTTTACCAAATAAATGGGTTTAGTCGCCCACTGCGGTTGCTCTAAGGAGACCATAAACTTTCAACAAATCTAGTTGAAACGCTTCCGGTGCTAGATGACCTATACAACCCTTCACTCTCAGATCCATTTGTAAGATTATTACTCGCCGTGACACCAAATCCAAGGAGGCTTTGGATTCTTGCTAGAAGGCAAATGATGTACATCCTTAGTGTCAGTGCCTATATTAATCTTCCGACATCTGATGGATTTGTGGACGGGTCACTCCTGGTGACAACAAAAGAACCACAGAGGCATCAGGCAGTACAGATGGGAATTGTTGCTTAATGGTAGTATAACTGTCCCATACAATAAGTGAAAGGAGTTTCATCTAAGAGCTTTGGTTTTTATCTTGCATCAAAAGGCTGAAGAAAAATTATACAATTAGGAATAGATCACAACTTCAAAATAGTTAAATCAGTATACTCGCCCAACAGATTGTAAACTTGCTGACAACACCTAATTTAAATCCACATTGGGTTCAGGAACACCAAGTAATAGTAATCATTGAAATAACAGACGACAACCACCTAAGACACATTCAAGGTTTCATCGTTCCAGAACTCTAGCTTGTAATATGCCCAGATGACAGTAACTACTTTGCTATCGATAAAAAACACACACAGTAACTATCTACTTTGCTGATTAAAGACTAATTGAGAATTTTTAGTTCGACTAAACGTCTAGCCGCTGCTCCTCCATATCCGAGTTCCTTTCATCTTCGGGTTCGACATCAATATATTTGTACCACCTTGCAGAAAGCAAATAACAGATGAAATTAACAGCACTCAGCCCAACAAGGAGGAAGAAGAATCTGTCAACATGACCTTCATTGAGATTCCCTGGAATCCAACCAGGCTTACTGTCTCCAGCTGTGACTCCCATTACTATGTTAATGATAAAGCTGCTTACGAAGTTCCCAGACGAGATAGAAGCCATGCATAGAGAGCTTCCGAAACTATTAAGGCCATCTGGAGCTTGACTGTTGAAGAACTCTAATTGACCAACATACATAAACGCCTCGGATGATCCAACTAACACATACTGAGGTATTTGCCAGAATATGCTTAATGAACTAGACTCTTCTCCAGGATTTACACGTCTTAGCCTTTCTATCTCGGTGAATCCAGCAGCTAGCATAGCTAATAACCCGATAAGAAGCCCTACTCCCATTCTTTGGAGCTCAGAAAGCCCCTTAGGATTTCCAGTTAATTTACCAGTGACTGGCACGAGAAGCTCGTTGTATATCAAAGTACAGAGCAGAACACTAACAATATCGAAGGCCGACATGCTTGCAGCAGGGATGTGAAAATTGCCAACTTTAGTGTTCATCACAGCTCCTAGTTCAACAAAGAGTGAGGCCATTTGAGTGAACACTGCAGAGTATATTATAGTCCACAGCCAGATAGGCAACAACTTCAGGAGTGCTTTAACCTCTTCCACTTGTGTTACTGTACAAAGTCTCCATGGATCCTGTTTAGCTTTTTCTACATTCTTGTCCTTCACTGTTATAGTTGCTGCCTTGTCAAACCACCTAAAGAAATTAGAATAAAAAAGAAGAAGAATATTAATCTCCAAACATTGATGTATAGCATATTCAGCACATACCCTCTTCTAGTTCATCGATATACGTATATATGCGTACCTTAGCTCATTACTGTGGTGGATCTTTCTGCTCCCCTTTATAGCTGAAGCTGAACCTTCTAATTCGTAGAGCATCTTCCCATCAGCAGGGACCTTGACCTTCCATTTCTTGATGGTAGCAACAAATACTTGAGATATACGAGTCAGGGGATTACCACATGGTTTATAACGCTTAAATCCAGATGTCCCTAACAAGAAAAGTATGCATGAGTCCTAAAATGGCTGAACCAGCTGATGCCAAAAATCCAACTGTCCATAACCCTCTATCCTCAAAATAGACTAGAAATGTATTTGAAAATAAAGAACCAACGCTAAGTGCAAAGTAAAAATATGAGAAAAATAAAGCTCTAGAATGCTTCTCGACAGGGTCCATCTCATTAAACTGATCTGCTCCAAATGTTGCTATTGCCCAAGGCAACCAGATAAATTGACAAGTAAAAGATGGCAACTCCGACTGAAGACGGTGGATTACGGTTTACTTCCCCAAATGCATCTCCACAGCGTGGAGGTTTTTTTTTTTTTTTTACTCAGAAACGGCAAAGTTTATTAAAAGAAAAACTTGGGCACCACAGCGTGCAGGGTTGATTAAGAAAAAGGAGGTTGCTATCGACAGCAGAACTGTACCCTGTTTTGTTGAATCAATGTATTAAGCATTAGAAATTATAGGAATTATAACAAAATGGTATAAGAAGAAGCATACCAGATGAATGTTGCCTTCTTACCATCACGATAATCACTTGAAATATTGAACATGTTAAATATCTTCCCCAATAAGAATCGCTTAGGAATGATCCGACCAGCAAGAACATGTAAACAGTTCCAGTCCAATTACTGACAGTATTTGCTTCTGACGCATTTCCATGACGAAGAACTCTTGTTAAAAACAAGACTAAGTTCACTCCAACCCCGAAAAATGCAAGTGTTGCTAAACCTTGGTTCACTGCAACGTGGACGTGGAGTAATTAAAATCAATATGTTGTTGTACAAGATAGACGAACTTCAAAAAAAAAAAAAAAAAAAGGATATTGACCACGTAATATCAAATTGTGAACCATATATGATCATTACCCAATATGAGTCCGGCTGATTTCCAACCTCCTTTTCCTTTCTGGATTTTGTGGTGATGTGTTTCATGAGTTAGTCCAGGTGTTACTCCAGGTCGTTCATTAAGAATGTCAGATTGACCATCATCGTTTAGTTCTATGGCGAAGCTTTCCACCTGTTTGAGTTAATTGATTTGTCAGAAGTACCCAGAAGCCTCAATAGAAATAGATTAAAATAGTCTGAGTTGAGGGACCAAAACGGAACCTCCCATGAACATCATTAACTAGATGACCGCTGCCACGGTGGGATGGTCGACCAAAAAAATTGACGCAAAACTAATAAACTTTAGAAGCATAGTAGAATGTTATACGCATCCCAGTCCACACTTCAAGAAGCATCAATATCAGTAGGAATTGTTGCATCGGTTAACAAACCAGCAACCCCTCCACCAATAACACGGCCATAAGCACCAGCCAGTGAGACAACCAACCCACCAGTTCTAGTACGTAATCCAACACCCTCAACAGTGAACGAGAAAGACCCACATAAAGATAGTATTTCTAAACGACCGTGCATTGTAAGAGAACGGTCAAAGTAATTACCTGTCCTTCCAAAATCTTGTTTGTCAACCTAAATTGTTCAACTAAACTACATAGTAAGGCCTCCAAACACTTTCATGCTAGAGATGCAATCAAATTCAACGAATTCCCAAGAAGAGTAAAAAGAGAGACTAGTTGGAGATTGATCATTATTTACCTCATATGTCAGCATACCACCAGACGTACATGGCTGGCGAATGGTAACATTTGAAACGACTCCATTTGCTGAGAGAATGCAAATTGCCCGAGGACTCTTTTGTGAAAACGCAAATATCTTTCCAGCAACATCCTAAAACAGAAACAGAAACACACCCACCAGATCAGGTCCCTTTAAAATCCTCTTCCAGATTAATTATGAAAACACAAAAATAAATTTCATCAAGAAAAGATTTACCTCTCCTGTATTGACATTAATCACATGCGGAGTGAAGTTTGCCCCAGAAGAATTAGTTACCCATTCACCTTCACCAAGAAATAAATAAATACATGTCAAAACTCAATCTGCAGATGACGGCATAACTTAAAAGTAGGACAACTCATCATTGTCTACCTGTCATCTACATTTCATGTGCATGATTATTACATCTAAAATATCAGAAAAATATGCATTGGCAGATCATGACTGCCAAATTAAGACTACAGGTAGGTGATGGCCTGGCAATGCATCCTCATGGACGAGATTAGCTGTACAGTTGCACGGCAGAGCTTCATGACAAAAAAACATGTCAGATTTCTTGGGCATTCCAATATCCCCTCAGGATGTCGTTCATCTCTAATTTAACTGAAATGAGAGGTATTCATACAAAGTATACAATTTGTAAGAGTGTACACAAAAACATTACTGACATTACATGATTAACATTTCTGTCCATGACACCAAGACTATTGAAACCATAAACAGGATAAATAGGCTTCATTAATCTGTTGGGGGAGGCTTACGAAATCCGAGCCTCTATGCGCAATACGAAACCTACACGAGCAATGAAACACAATGCGGAAATACACAAACTATGACGATATAGAAGCAATCACACAACACCGGCAATTACGTGGAAAAACCCCTCCAAGGTGAAGGGTAAAAAACCACGGGCAAATCTTCCACTATAACAATAATGGGTTACACACAATTCTCCCAAATTTGGGGATAACAACAACCTCAAGGTGCCTATAGCACTTGGATATCAATTTGCCTAATTACACTCACCCCTAAGGATGGATCAACAATTCATTCATATATAATATGAGATTCACTATCAATTTAAGAATTAGAAATGATTTGAGATACTTACTACTAGGGTTTGACAAACCCTAGATTTTTCCCCTTTTGAAGAGTTGTGGAAATTGATCAATCAATTCTCCACCACAATCAACCAAAGATCCTTCAACAAGAACCCTTTCTTCTCCTCTTCAAGATGCCTCTAACCTCACCAAAAATGGTGGATTAATTCTCTCTATCTCTCTCACTCTCTTTCTCTTCTTCCTCTCTTTCTCTTTCTTCTTATTTCACAAAACTAAGAAGAGCTCGACATATATGAGTCTCCTGATGCCTTTTGGTCTTATAACCAAAAACCAAGGCATGTGCTAGGTAGCTGCCTTAATTTGATAAGGGGGTGCCAAATGTTTGGGCCATAAGGCTGAACCCAACAATCTCCCCTCACGACTTATGGCAAGGTACCCGTCACCACCAAACCTGCCCTACTGCAGAAATACACATGCTTGTATTTTGGTAGCGACTTTGTCATCATATCAGAACCGTTGTCATCTGTATGGATCTTCTCAATATACAAGACCTTCTCCTCGAGAACTTCTTGTATCCACTGATACCTAATATTGATGTGCTTGGACCTCGAGTGAAAACTTGAATTCTTGCTGAGATGGATGGCACTCTGGCTGTCACAATAAACGATGAACCTTTGTTGCTTCACACCGAGTTCTCTAACAAACCTCTTCATCCATATCATCTCCTTGCAACTCTCTGTAGCTGCAATGTACTCTGCCTCTGTAGTAGACAATGCCACACATTTTTGTAACTTGGATTGCCAAGACACGGCTCCCCCTGCATAGGTAAATAAGTAACCCGATGTAGACTTGAGACTGTCTTGAGCACCTGCCAAATCTGAATCTGTGTAACCAACTAACTCTGGCTTGTCACCTCCATAGCACAAACACATATTAGAAGTACCCCTTAAATACCGTAGTATCCATTTCACTGCTTCCCAATGCTGCATAGCAGGATTTGATAGAAATCTGCTTACCACTCCAACTGCATGAGCTATATCCGGCCTTGTACACACCATTGCATACATCAAACTACCAACTGCGGACGCATAAGGAATTTTCTCCATCTTCCGTTTCTCAACATCATTCACAGGACATTGATCACGAGTTAACTTAAAATGGTTTGCAAGTGGACAACTTACCAGCTCAGCCTTGTCCATATTAAATCTTTGCAACACCTTCTCAATGTAGCTTTCTTGTGATAGCCACAACTTCCTCGCCTTCCTATCACGAGTGATCTCCATGCCAAGAATACGCTTTGCTGCACCCAAGTCTTTCATAGCAAAAGACTTGCTCAGATCTGACTTCAACCTGTCAATCTTTTTCTTATCTTTGCCAACAATAAGCATGTCATCAACATATAGCAAAAGAGTAAGAAAATCACCATCAGCAAATTTTTGAATGAATACACAATGATCTGAAGCCGTCCTCTTGTACCCATGTTCCTTCATGAACGATTCAAACTTCTTGTACCATCTTCTTGGAGCTTGCTTCAAACCATAAAGACTCTTCTTTAGCTTGCACACCATGTGCTCTTTGCCTTTGACTTCAAAACCCTCGGGTTGTGCCATATACACATCTTCCTCCAACTCACCGTGAAGAAATGTTGTCTTGACATCTAGTTGTTCTATCTCAAGATCCAAACTAGCGGCTATTGCCAAGACAACCCGAATAGAAGAAAATCTCACCACCGGTGAGAAAATCTCGTCAAAGTCAACACCCTTTCCCTGCTCATAACCCTTCACAACTAAGCGTGCTTTGTACCTTGGTTGTGAGTTACCATCTTCAGTCTTGATTCTGTACACCCACTTGTTCTTCAGAATTTTCTGGTTCTCAGGCTTGTCAACCAAATCAAAAGTGTCATTCTCATCTAAAGAGCCAACCTCTTCTTTCATGGATTTCAACCACTTCTGACTTTCAGGAACACTAAGAGCTTCTTCATAAGACTCTGGTTCACCTGCATCTGTGAGCATCACATACTCATGTGGTGGATACTTTGTTGAAGGTAATCTGGTCCTGCTGGATCTTCTCAACTCAGCTTCTGGTTGTTGTTGTTGCTGCACTTCTTGCTCAACATCACCCACTGGAACATCTTCATGAGCTTCATCTTCATTGCCATTACCATGAACATCATCATCATGTTGTTCAAGAGGAGGAACAACTGGATTTGGATCCAAGGTCATATCATCTTGAAGCTTTGGCATCTCAATCTTCTCAAAGTCTTCAATTGTATGGTCTTCAAGGAATACTGCATCCCTACTTCTGATAACCTTCTTCTCAACTGGATCCCAAAATCTGTAACCAAACTTCTCTGTTCTATAGCCTAGGAACACACACTGCTTTGCTTTGTCATCAAGCTTTGATCTCTGATCTTTTGGGATATGAACAAATGACCTGCAACCAAAAACTTTCAAGTGATCATAAATAGGCTCTTTGTCTCTCCATACCTTTTCTGCTACTTCTCCATCTAGCGGTCTTGAAGGAGATCGATTGATCAAATACACAGCAGTATTCATTGCTTCACCCCGAAATGCTTATGCAACTTGGAATGAGATAACATGCACCTTATTCTCTCAAGAATAGTGCGGTTCATCCTCTCTGCAACACCATTATGTTGTGGAGTCTTGATCTGATTGTTCATGACGTATACCCATGCTCTTGCAATACACTTCAAGTGGCCCAATGTACTCTCCCCGTTGTCGAACGAAGGCACTTCAAGGTTCTACCTGTTTCTCTTTCCACCATGCTATGAAACATCTTGAACACAGGAACAACATCATCTTTGGTCTTGATTGCATATGACCAAACCTTCCTTGAAGCATCATCTATGAAAGTAACAAAATAAAACAGCACCACCAAGTGTTTTGACCCTTAAAGGTCCACATACATCAGAATGAACAAGATCAATAATACCAGAATTGCGCTTGGGTAAAGCTTTATGAAAAGAGACTCTAGTTTGTTTACCAACTAAACAATGAGTACACTTACCCAATTGCATACCTTTGGCATTTGGCAAAACTTGTCTTTTGATGAGGATTTGAATTCCCTTCTCACTAAGATGACCAAGTCTTCTACGCCACAGCTCGGAGATTGAATCTTTGTCAACAACATTCAACTCACCTTTCAACACCTTCACTTGTGTCTTGTACAATGTGCCACACTTCTTGCCTCTTGCAATAACCATGGAGCCCTTGCTTAGCTTCCATTTGCCATCACCCAAGTGATTGTTGTACCCTTCATCATCTAACACTCCTGGTGACATTAGATTCAAACGAAGATCTGGTACATGTCGCACATTTCTGAGAACCAACATACAACCAACACTGGTCTCAACCTTCACATCACCCATTCCTACAATTTTCGCAACACCACTGTTGCCCATTCTGACTGACCCAAAGTCACCAGCCTTGTAGGAGGTAAATACATCTTCATGAGGAGTAGCATGATAAGATGCACCTGAATCAACTATCCATTCTGAATCAGAACCTGCAAAACTAACACAAACATCATTATAATCTGAGAAAACAATGATATCATCATTTGTCACAGTAGCTGCAACACCATTGTCTTGGTTATCATTTCCTTTCCCCTTCTTGTGTTCTTGCTTCGGCTTCCTGCATTCATTTGAATAATGACCTCTCGTATGACAGTTCCAACATTCAACTTCCTTTCTGGACTTTGATTTACCCCTTGACTTGCTACGGCCAACTTGTCTTCTGTCTTTTCTTCTACCCCGATTTTCTGTCACAAGAGCTTCTGAATGAGATGAGTCTAATGACCTTCTTCTAACTTCTTCACTCAGCAAACTGCTAGTTGCAACAGTCATGTTCAACTTCTTGTCGGAGCAGAATAACTGAGACAATTCCTCAATGGCTCCCAACTGCCTGGTAAAGTATTTAGCAACAAATAAGCTTGAACCTCTTCAGGAATTTTGAGGTCCATAGATGTAAGCTGATTCATGATACCCTTCATTTCATTTAAATGTTGCGCCATTGAACTCCCTTCCTTGTAACACAGCTTTCCAAGCTTTTTGAATAGAAGAGCTTTTTCACAAGGAGACTGCTGATCATATATCTCCTCTAACTTGGTCCACAAAGGATATGCTAGTGTCTCACTAGCCACATGATGAAAAATGCTATCATCAATCCATGACGAATATAACCAACTGCTTTTCGATTAGTAACCTTCCAATCTTCTGCACTTGTCGCCTCAGGCCTTACTCCCTTGCTCTCTATTGGACCATAGAGATCTTTACAATATAACCAGTCTTCCATCTTCGCCTTCCATATGACAAAGTTCTCACCGGTCAAATTGACCATTCTATTACTAGTGCTAGCTTCCGCCATTGCACAGATTAGATCAACCCAAAAGCTCGATACCACTTGTTGGGGAGGCTTATAAATCCGAGCCTCTATGCGCAATACGAAACCTACACGAGCAATGAAACACAATGCGGAAATACACAAACTATGACGATATAGAAGCAATCACACAACACCGGCAATTACGTGGAAAACCCCTCCAAGGTGAAGGGTAAAAAACCACGGGCAAATCTTCCACTATAACAATAATGGGTTACACACAATTCTCCCAAATTTGGGGATAACAACAACCTCAAGGTGCCTATAGCACTTGGATATCAATTTGCCTAATTACACTCACCCCTAAGGATGGATCAACAATTCATTCATATATAATATGAGATTCACTATCAATTTAAGAATTAGAAATGATTTGAGATACTTACTACTAGGGTTTGACAAACCCTAGATTTTTCCCCTTTTGAAGAGTTGTGGAAATTGATCAATCAATTCTCCACCACAATCAACCAAAGATCCTTCAACAAGAACCCTTTCTTCTCCTCTTCAAGATGCCTCTAACCTCACCAAAAATGGTGGATTAATTCTCTCTATCTCTCTCACTCTCTTTCTCTTCTTCCTCTCTTTCTCTTTCTTCTTATTTCACAAAACAAAGAAGAGCTCGACATATATGAGTCTCCTGATGCCTTTTGGTCTTATAACCAAAAACCAAGGCATGTGCTAGGTAGCTGCCTTAATTTGATAAGGGGGTGCCAAATGTTTGGGCCATAAGGCTGAACCCAACATAATCATCATCTGGTTCGTAGTTGACAACCACACAAAGAAACCATGGCAAACTATTAATTGGTTCATAGTTAAAAACCACAATGAGCGAATACTGATGCCTTGAACCTTAAATGCAAGACCAAGAAAATTTTAACATGTATTGGTGGATTTTGTTATACTCTCAAGTGTTAAGCATACTCTATAAATACATTCGCGAAAGAGACTAACAAGCAAAGAAGATAGTACTACCGATATATGAAACCACAAGCTCTTTTATTTCATTCCTGTGTCTGCTAAGTTTCATGAAAAAGAAAAGAACCTATCCATTAAGACGGGCCTGTAATACTGCAACTAAAGTAACTTTGAGATTTTATAAAAGAAGAAATTTCACTTAATGGGATAGAGATGTTTAGAAACTAAAAATACATGAACCAAAATTAATGGTCATCCTGCCAAATGCATTATTACCCTTTTCCTGCATTTTTATAACATCCAACGGTACTATCCTTCCCTGTGAGAACAAACCTGAGTCAAGAAACCAGAAACGTCCAATTCCAATAGGGAATTTTACATGGAGCTGATACTTTAGTCAAACCTGAGGTTCTTGAGAGTCACGCATCAGACACCGGTGACTGTTCGCTTCACCTAGTGCAGACTTGGTAGAGATGCTAGAACACCCACTACGTGTGCACGAATCACCAAAGATAACTGTTGTGATGCCAACACCACACAGTTAGTTATTTGCTATATTTAGTTTCTTAGCTTTCCGTAATTAGTTAAACTCTTTCTCAGTTTAGATAGTTATTAAACTCTAAGTTCTTTTCTTGTTTACCAAGGCTTTGAATCTATAAATAGACTGGCCGTAAGTTGTTTTGATATCAATCAATATAACAAAGTTAAGTTTATTTAGTTTTCTTTTCAAAGATGGTGTCTAACCCCCAACTCAAAGGGTTTATCCGGTTCTTTTCCTTGTGTTTAAGCTTTCTCCAGTGTTAAAAGGTCTAGAACCCTAACACCTGGATCAGAGCAGGTTAAGATCAATCTTCCCAAAATCGACCAATTTTTTTCTTCTTTTTTTTCGTTATGTCTTATACTGAGGATTTGAAAAGTGTGCACGACAGTCTTCAAGGTATAGCAAAGAAGATCGACAATCTGGTGGACACAATTACTAAGCTTCATCTACATAAGAAGATGGAAAAAAAGTTATTGCAACGTGCACAGGAAAGTGATGCTCTTGTACCCAAGTTATCAACAACTCTCAACACAACCATGGAAACTTCTTTACGCAACGTGTTTAGAGAGTTTTTACCTCAGATACAACAGCATCCTGGTACTCCACCACCAATTCAACCTAATCATGGTAAACCAAAATAGCTGCGCCCTAAAATCAAATTTCCCAACTTTGCTGGAGAAGATCCTGACAGCTGGATCTTTAACGCGGATCAATATTTTAGTGGTTACAATACTTATGATGCTCTCAAAATTATAGTAGCTTCTGCACATCTTAAAGGTGAGGCTAATCAGTGGTTTCGTTGGAAGAAGACCACGGCTACAGTTACTACATGGGATGACTTTTGTTCCTTAGTTCGTGCTCATTTTGCTCCTGAGATATTTGTTGATGCTGGGATGACATCAAGTACCATTAAACAGAAAGTTTCATTGACAAGTCAAACAGCTACTTCTGAAGAGAAAGATGGAAATCAGGTTACAAAAGTTTCACCAGCGCATCAAGAGGATTCGTTGTCATCTAAAGATGCTAGGGATGATTCCTCTACATCGTTAGTTGAAGAAATTTCGCATGATTCACGGGATATTATTGCATTAGTTGAATATACAATAGATACCACAGAGAAGGATGATGCGATATTAGTTCCAGAATCGGAAGAGATTGCTAAAGTTCCGCAACTTTTAGAAATCGCAGTACAAGCCGTCCGTACAGAACTAGTCGAGGAAGATTATATTCCTAAAACAATTCCGTATGATTTTAAAATGATGAATGATATAACGGTGGAGAATTATTCCGGAAGAATTCGTGGTCGGATATTCTCAAGAGCCCAATGAGTATCCTTGGTAAAAGTTTTAGAAACAATCAGCACCATAGAAGCAGGCCTAAGGGTCAAGCTTAGTTTAGTTATTTGGCATCTACAATTTTATAGAGACGGATGTACAAGAAGGGGAATCATGCCGGTACTCAATGGCTTGTGCAATGGAAGAACCATCCTGCAGATGAAGCAACTTGGGAGGACGCCGATGATTTCATTGCGCGATTTCCAGAATATAAGACTTGAGGACAAGTCTGTTTTCAATGGGGTGGGATGTTGTGATGCCAACACCACACAATTAGTTATTTGCTATATTTAGTTTCCTAGCTTTCCGTAATTGGTTAAACTCTTTCTCAATTTAGATAGTTATTAAACTCTAAGTTCTTTTCTTATTTACCAAGGCTTTGAATCTATAAATAGCCTGGCCGTAAGTTGTTTTGATATCAATCAATATAACAAAGTTAAGTTTATTTAGTTTTCTTCTCAAAGCTGGTGGTGGCTAACCCCCAACTCAAAGGGTTTATCCGGTTCTTTTCCTTGTGTTTAAGATTTCTCCAGTGTTAAAAGGTCTAGAACCCTAACAATAGACGCATATAACTGGTATTATCTTAGGCATTTAGAAATGGCACGGGCAGGAAATCGACAAACACAAAAAACAGACATGGAAAATACTAGAATCAAAATGATGAAAACTTACAAAATAAAGTTCTACTCCGATTCTTCATTTCCTAAAGATACAAAATCAAAATTACAGAATATATAAAAATCATAAAGCATAATCCATTAACCCTGAATGAATAATTAGGTTTTAATTTAGGGTTTGATCTTTCATTTTCGAAAGATCCAAGAAAAATCTCCAAACTTTTCCCCAATTTTGGAAGCCCTAAAATCAAACCAGAGAACGACAAAGAAACCAATTCAGAGTAAAATCTAAATCATGCACTTGGAGTAATTATTAATTCATTCAAAATCATGCACCTCATCGAAGAACAAGAAAACCCAATGAATTCGAGATCTCATCTTCTTCATCGTTGTGCAAAATTTGAGATAAATTGATCGAAATAAATACCTGGGTCATATTAATCGATGTGCAATCATCATTATTTATCTTGAATTTTAGGAATTGGAGATAAAGATTGAAGTTTAGGTTTTGTTGCAGGAATCAAAGATGAAGATTGAGGTGGAGAATCTGGTACCGGTGTTGATGGTGATGAAGTGGAGGTGATGGTAGTGAACTAAATTTTATGAGAACTAAAATCGAAAGAAGATGAAGGGAAAAAAAAAACAAACTAAAATTTGGGAGGTGGGCGGGTTCGATCCCATGAACTCTACTTCAATCTTTACTAAACCATCCTCAACAATTAACATATTTGATAAATTTACGCATTTAACCTTCATTTTTAGGCTTATCTACAAAATTGTCTGAAAGAAAAGAATAAATTAATTACGCCTGCGTCCTTTTTGAGGGGTATTTTGGGATTTTCATTAATAGACAGACACCAAATCCAATCTTTTTGTTTCAATTTGGAAAAAAAAGTCACGAGACATAATGACATAAAATCACCATATATAGAGTCCTCTCTCGCTTCGCTCGGTCGGCCTAATTAGTCTGATTTAGAAGGCACATAAGCATAATACCTGCCGAATCTGTGGAAGGAAACGCTACACATGCAATGCAACCGTGATAGGGTGCATGCCAATACGGGAGAGGAAAGGGTTGTTTTTGATCATTTTTGCTATAGATCGATCACGTACAATGGTGAAATGTATACATTATAAGTTCCATACCTGGTGAGCTGGTGATACATTGCTGAGCTCCTGATTTGCCATTGATATTCAGCAAAATCTATGATCTAGTACTTTTTTCAAGATTTAGTTACGGACAAAGTGACATGTTCCCAAATTCTTCCAGATTCAGGAGATGAAGGAGATGGGTGAGTATCGATCACAACACGTGCCCAGTTAGCAAACAACTAAGGCAGAAATCAAGAGAGAGGAATGAGAGCGTAATGCACTAGTGGAAAATGGGTTTTTTAAGTCTGATTGGGCTTTATGAATATAAGTTCCCTAAGCTTTATTTCTTTATTGGGCTTCCGATGGCATCCCTTTTTATAACAAAAGAAAATCAAGCTCTCATAGCAGTCTTAACGTATGGGGGCAGTTTAGGAAATATAAAACAATTACACGTGGATTTCTATTAAGACTTCCGTAGTAGCTTGTTTCTTTGATCCCACTTCGATTAAGTCTACCGTGGAAACTAGTATCCATAATTCCTTCTAGAAACAGACACGTGCCTCTTCTATCTCCATTCTCTCTCAGTTATCCTTAACTCATCTCTCTCTCTTTTCTTTTTATCTTATCGATGAAACTTTAAGTTCGTTGTCTGCGACTCTTTCTCCATCTTCATCTCCTCCATTAAACTAGACTTCTTCGACAGTAATGGTGAAACAGCAACCAGAGAAATTCTGGATCCTATACCCAAATCCCAAATCCCTTTCTTCATCTACTAGAATAGTTTATTTCTCACCTTAAAAAAAAAAAATCCCATCTCCTGAACTATGCAATTTACTTCATATCCTTATGATCTCTCTAATAATCGTTCAATTCACCAGATCTATTCAAGGTCGTCAATTGATTACGTAATATGTGTTGTTTGCGAACCATTTGAAAAGTTTACAAAAGAACACATTGTGAAAACCCTAACTGGTGTTGGATTTCTTTGTCTGATGGGTAACTCTCAGTATTACGTCTACAAACATCGAATTGCAGGGTACGAAATACTATTGGAATCCCTATTTTTTTTTTCTATTTTCAGTTTTGCTGTATTTCACTGATTTTTTAATTTTTCCGCTGAAGAATATCGGTATGGAAATGTTTGATTTGTCTATGGAGAAAAGGGATAACAAGCTACTCAGAAAATTGTATGAGTTTGTCCTCTTTTTCTCTTCCGTCATCTTCTCTAAGAGAAATTCCTCCCCTTTTTATAAAAATAAAGTAAATAAAAGAATCTCAGAAACTGGTTGTGACTAAATTTATGGGAACTGAGCTTTTTTTTTTCTATCATGGAACTTGTGATATAGGTTATAAGAGATTTTGAAATGTTCCGATTCGTTCCATGTTTTGACAGAATTAGACAAAGGAGGGTTTGATAAGTTACTGTGAGTGGGTGTTGATGATGGGGGATATATCATTTTGAAGAAAAATATATATTAGTGAGGGTCGGTGAATTACATTGGATTTAGCTAGAGAGAACAAAGAGAAAGAAAAGCTAGAGTTTTGTTCATATAAAACAGGCTAAGGAAATCTAATTTGGTCTGAAAATTAATCAAGATTTCGGATGGCATCAAGGTTAGTATTCAAGTGAAATCTGATTGATTTGTGCTCTTATAATCAAGTATTTCTAAATGATGATAAGTGGAAAATGATGATGTTTGGCTGTAGTTTAAACAATTTACAAAATTCATTATTTCTCCGTTCTTGTTGTGCACTGTAACTGTTTGTGAATTTGTCTAAATGACCCAAATGGCATATGATGGTACATCTTGGTCTTCTGGTCATGGTTGGCTTCATTAATGGATATGAGCTAAAATGGTTAATGTGTGTGCTTGTATTTTTAAAGCTACATTGTGTAGAAATGTAATCAATTAAATGTTAAAATGAATGAGCTATACATTACAAGGATTGGTTTCACCCACTTATAAACTCATGGCTGAAATTTAGTCCACTAAATATGATTTATTTTGTATAAGTACCTTTATAAGACTTAGGCCTTAAACCTTGATTGCCGAAGTTCTATAAATATTAAATTACTTGGTTTATGATATTGTTTTAGCTACCATCTCCTAGTAAAAAAACTTAAGCAACTGGTTCGATCGAAAAGTTCCTTACTGTGTTTCTATATGATTGCAGCTCTGGAGATAAATCCCATGGAATTACTAATAAGCAGGATCTTCCGAGCATTTATGAAATGGGATGTTGTCCACAACTAGTAAGCTGGTTGAACTAGACACTTTATTATTATAGTAACGTCGAATTGGAATCACATGGAACAAATCTTAGATGATAATCACTATAAATCACAAGGCAGCTGTATTTGAGAACACTTTGTATGTTATAAAGTTTTACTGGCATACCCATACTCTGCCGTTTAGAACTTTGCTTAACTTCTAATCACCAAATATATTTTTGTTTCATGTATGTTATACCCATCAATTGGGAAGCTTAGGTATACTGATTGTGATGTCATAAGCTATAAGCTTATGTACGTTAACTACTGGATTTTATTTCTGATTGTAGGTTCTAGATTATATAGGTGATATATTGTTCCGCGGTATCCAAAAAATTTTCTTTTTCAATTTTACAGTGAGTGCGTCAACAAGAAATCCACACTAACTGGATCCCTCAATGTCCAGGAGATGTTATACTACTCTGCACTTATACAACTTCCTGGTTCATTAGGGAACTGGTGAGATAATTACTGATAGATGCAACAATTCTCTAGAAGTGTAGGATTCTTTGTTTACATGCATGTCTTGCAGCTGGATATCATAAAAATCTTACATCTATCAAATCCTTGGCGTGCCTACTGTTGGATATCTTAAGAATCTTATACCTATTGACTACTTTTGCAATATCTATTAGGTAACAATTTACTCAGTAACAATGTGCATTAATTAGTACATTAGATGCTTCTTTTTGTGGGTAATGCTCTTTTTTTCTCTTCATTTTCTTTTGTTCTCTCATTAAGGTGATGTGATCAATCTGTATTTTGACAGACAACTGAAATATGATTGCTTGTCATCTGCTACAACTGTTGGAGGCCCTTTTATCTAGACCAATGATTTTGACGTTCCTTGATGTATCTTACACCTTCTCATTGAACTTACAACCTGTATTTTGATTCCTTCTTGCAATTGAAGAAGGTAGATTTCAACGTTGATCCCTTGTCTTCAGTAAACGAAAGAATAGATGGTGAAGTTTTTCCTTCAAAATCTGTATGGTAGTTCATCTTGTAACTGCATTTGAAGTTTCCAGATTTGGAGCTTAAGTATTTAGATAGTTAAACTTGTAAATTGTTGGCACTTTTTAATAGAAATTCAGTTTTAGAGTTGTTATCAATTTAATTTTTTGATTAATGCAGTTTTAAAGTTTTTTTTTTTTTTTTTTTAATAAAACTATCATTATTATGAAATAAAAACAAAGAAGTAAATATTAATTTAATTATTATTATATGATTCAACCTTCGTTTTTTGATTCAGCCAATCAGCTTTTGATTCAGCTGAATCAATTTCATTTTTTTTATTAAAATATGTTCAATATAAACGGCTGCTTCTATCAGTAGTATAAAGTGACCGATCAAGATAGTCGTTTCTGAAAGGATTCAATGGCTCCCAGGCGCAGTCGTTTTAAGAAATAAGACTACAAAGTTAGGGCTACCAGAAACAGTCGTTTTTGGTGATTGTAAGGCTCTTTCTGGCAGACGTTTTATTTTGATTTTCCACTAGTGATGTCAGAGGAACAATGGTCAATAGTTACCGGGAAACGCAACCGGAGTCTCAAGGGAGGAGGTCGGGGAGCCGTCCTTCACGATGGCGAAGCTGCTCTGATCTGTAACATCCAGGATAAATATTTCGAGATGTGGGGTAATGGGAAGATCATCACAATTAGGGAAAACTGTAAAGGGAAACGTTGGATTAACTCTTTCTCTATTGAAGGAGGCCTGTGGCTGATTTTAAAGCTTCACGAAATTCTTCAAGAGGGATTCAGCAAACAAGAATGGTCTTATTCTTATAAAACTGAATGGTTCCTTCTATCTAGGGATAAAAACAAAGGGGGGGAATTTCTAAAACTCTTTATTCCTGATTCGAAAGGGTTTTTGCATCACTGTTACTTTCCGATGGGGAGGAACAAGCAGGGTTGGAGGGAGTTTTGTAAAACTCTTGAGAGATGTTGTAACTTCGTCGACAAAAAAACACCTGCTCTTGCAGTCTCTCAACAGAAAGAATTTTTCGCCTCAAATGGTCCTAATTCTAACAATTGTTGGTCTACTTTAATGGCTTCAAAATTGAATGATCCACTGGTCAATTATTTGGGAAGCTGGAACTTGGCATTAAAGCTAGAAGTAAGAGCTTTAAATGTGGATTGGTCTGAAATAGGAGATGGTTACAACAACATTTGTCCATGAAAGATGCGTTTAAAATTTGGCCATTGTCATTTAATGAGGCGGTGATTTTTGCTTCCTCCACGGTGGAGAAAAACAGAATAGTTTCCGTTGGTTCATTAACAGTTGAAGAGGTTGAAATTAATTTTTCTCCTTGGTCTTCAGAGAAAACAATTTCTACAGAGCGCAAAGTCTCAAATGTCTGGATAATCATCTCTGGTATTCCTCAAACCTCTTGGGATCTATCTCTTTTCAAGACTATTGGTGCTTCTTGTGGAGGACTTCTAGCAATTAGTCATGAGACTAGAACAGGTGAAGTGATTTCAGAAATTAGACTCAAAGTTAAAGGGACAATTTCCTCGGAAGAATGGAATCTGGGGCTAGTTGGGAAAGAAGAATGGGTATCGGCACGGATCTCTGTTGCTGAAAAACCAGTGGAGCACTCCTCGGGAATTCATCGTAGCTTAGTGTTTGAACCGGAATATTCTCCGGTGTCCACTGGTTTGGAGGAAGACGAGTCGTTGCGTATTTCTAGGTTGAAGCAGGATCTACCAGCTGTCATCTCTTCATTGGATGGTACGTTTCCCATCATTAATGCTCAACGACCTCTAATTAATAGCGATCAGGATAATCATTCTTTATCGGTCCCCCAACGACAAAATTTGAATTATTCAACAATACTTAAAAAACCGAATCCTATAACTAGTTTGAATTCTTCTGGTCCGTTTCGAACAAACTTTGGATTCTTTCCTAAGGGTACTTTTGATAATTTCAATAGGGCTATCATAATTGAAAGTCATCATCTTCATTATCTGGCAAACCTTTGGAACAGACTCATATGGAGAGATAAAATTTAGTTTCGGTGGAAATAAATAGGTCTGATGCCGAGTCTCCTGATAGCGAGCCAAGAACAAGTGAATCAAATCGTCTACACTCGGATGGATCGGTTAAAGAGGTTTCTACAGAAGACCATTCTATATCTGGCGATCCATCTCCTAATTCGTCTCTCATTAAGAACACGGAACATCAGGTCGGTGTCGAAGAGATTTCTACATAAAGTGTTGTGGATACTTCTCCAATAGCTAATAACGAAACAAGTATTCCGGCGCACCCAATGGAATTATTCGAGACATCATCACGGTTAATGAGATCTCATTTGGATATCGGGTTGGTGGAATCAAATCCGACTTCTTATCAGGTTAAAAATAATACAGTCGAACCAAAGAAAATTTCTTATCATGTCAGCAGTGTTCTAACCCCATCTGATTCTTGTTTTTTGGGTCGACAATGCGATCCTGAGAAACTAAAGAAGGCACAAAATTATCTGGAATACAAATTTGGTAAACTATTTGATATCTCAAAAGGGGTTTTAAGCCCTAATAAGACGACTTTTCCTGATTCTAAAGAAGAATACATGGAGATGATTATACATGGAATTCAATTACATGTTGATACTTTAAAAGACCAAACTTGTG
Organism: Papaver bracteatum; assembly: GCA_023529315.1. Taxonomy (NCBI): domain Eukaryota; kingdom Viridiplantae; phylum Streptophyta; class Magnoliopsida; order Ranunculales; family Papaveraceae; genus Papaver; species Papaver bracteatum. The sequence goes on from JAJJWX010003631.1 coordinate 724,819, forward strand.
AAGGTGAAGAGGCAGTTTCTAGTGGAATTTCTACTCTAAGATCTTCTCTTAGTATCACGCATGAGTCTCATGAATTGGATCAAATGGAAGAAGGTGAAATAAATCTCTCTTCCAATTATATTTCTGTTCAGATGGACAATTTCAAGAAGGTTAATGAAGCTCAAGAAGGTCAAAACAAGGATGTGGGTTTAATTGTCTCGCTGGCTTTGCAAGGAGCAAATTCCTGTTCTTCGGATCCTTCAATCCCACATGGTTTCGAAAATTATCAAGGAGATGAAGAAGACCACGAGGTGGCTTCAACTACTTCAGTTGTGGAAACTGCAGATATTAGCAATACCAAACCGGCGGTGTCCGTACCAATTCAGAGAGCCAACAACAATGTGGGAAAAAAGGCAAAAGTGAAGGGTTTATTCCCAAATGGAAAGTTAAGCACCAAAAAGAAACGCTCTACTAAACCTCGTACTAGTCCTGATAAGATTGTAGCAGGTAATCTCATGGATTTTGGTTCTATAATGGGGTTAAGCTTTCCCTCTTCCAAGGAAAATCGTCATGAAATGTTTGGTGATTTGGAGAAAAATCACAAGGGTTTAATCATGGACGAGGTGGATGAAAGTCCTACTTAATTGTAGCGTGCATTCTTGTTTTAGTTTGCAAGTAACAATGGTTGTTTAGCGTCAAGGTTGGTTTACCAGGAGGCCTTTGTGCTTTTCCTTGGTTTTTTTGTGGCTTTGAGTTTGCTTTCTCTTTGGTTTGGATTGTTTTTTCTGGTTGTATTCGCTGGCGCACGGCTTGTGTGCTTCTTAATACATTTCCTTCTGATCGATCAAAAAATAAAACACATGCCCAGTTAGCTTTGTATAATCGAAAAGCCTCTCGTCTTCTAAATTCTATTGTCATTAATTAACTAATGAACAAAAAAAAATCCACCAGAATAGTTTCCCTCTTTCTAAAGGGTACATTATTTATATGTCCCTACTTTTGACACCCAATACATATATCCTTATACAACAATAAATATGTCTCTACTTTTTTAATATTAAATTACCTTAATACCCTCACCCATATAATATTTTTTTTTATTCAAAATACAACAAATTTCTTCCTCTACCACTTCACCACCACCAACATTCAACTACCATTCCACCACCACCGTTCAACAAACACCACCTACCAACCGCCACCACCACTAATATTCCACCACCACTCCTTCACCGCCACCATTACACCACCACTAGTCTGTTGCCGCCACCACCAAAAGTTTGTCGTCGCCGCCGCCACTGGTTCAAATATTTTTGTATCAACAACAATAGTTGATCCAAATAAAAATAGAACCAACAGTATAAGTTTATCTAGTTTATCCAAGAAAAAAGGATCAACAGTAGAAGTTTTTTGCTAAGTAAATCCACCAAACCCAAGTAGATCTTTCTATGTAAAAACTTTTGTTGCACGCTTCAACTCACTAATACAGCTACCAATATATATCAATTTCCCAATCCTGAATCACATCTCTATTCTTGGATTTCTGGTAACCTCCAAAAAATAAATAAATTACACAACTAGTTTTTCAGATTTATAAGCTAAAATCTTGAAAGAATTTTTTGATGATGGATTTGTAAGCTAAAATCTGTTCAACTGTTAATGTTCGATGCGAGTTTTGGATGATAGATTGAAGATTTTTTTGTTACTTATTTTTTCAACCAGAACTTAAATGAAAAGAACGAGAAATAAAAGTCAAGCCACATCAAGGCCACCTCAACGGGGGGTTTGACGGTGGGATTGTTATCCTGGTACGATACCTTTTGTCAGAGTATAACTTGGTACCCAAGTATTATACTTGACCTCCAAGTATACTTGGAATATACATAGGCTCGGTGAGTACATTGGGAAAAGTTCTAGCTCCATCAAAATATGATTTAGTAGTCCTAAGGAAAGTGTTGAGAAACTAAAGCGGAATCAACACTTCTAATAAGAGTAATATAAGCTATTATATCAATGGTGTTGCAGTGGAAACTATGGAGAAAGTAAAGAGACAAAGAGAGATTTCTATTAATCAGGATAATAGGGTTACATGGATACAATATCCTTTATATATATGTAAAGGTAAACTCTAGGTAACTAGATGGACCGCACATCCATGGGCCATAGGCCCTATAACACTCCTTGTGCGGTTCAATAACAAAACTTTATACATAGTGTTTCACATATAGTTCTTTGAATGTTGTTCTTCAAATGTCGTTCCCTCCTTGATGACTTGTGCCGAAATCAATTGCCTCAATAAAACTTTGATAAGGAAAAAATCCAGTGGGACAAAACCTTGGTATAACTCTTCACATATATTACTTCACATGTTGTCTCGTACTTTACATGTAGTTCATCACATGCAATACGATCTTAAAAGATCGACGAGTCTAAGTTAATTTCCTCGTAAAAACTTCGTCCGGAAAAACCCATAGGGACAAAACCCGAACTAAAGAAAAGGAGTACAATATCAAGCAAACTTAGAACATATATGGACTCAAATATGTTGCCTCATTAAAACCTTGACAAGGAAAACCCAGTGGGATAAAACCTTGACGAAGGGAAAAGAGTACAGCATGACAGATGCAAGTAAAAGTGATCCGTTGCAGATGATCACTTTGCTCCGTTGAAGTTTACTGGTTGCTTACAACTCTTAAGGCTGAAAATCCTCGTGGGAAAGACAATAGCCTTAGCTAAGAAATTACATTCCCGGTGTTTGTTGCTGTCTCATTAAAAACCTTTCCGAGTAACAAAACCCTGTGGGAAAAAGAAACTTCGGTGAAGGAAAATAGTTAAACACACCATTAGATGCCCCCCCTGATATCAGATAATTTTCATTAGTTTAATGCAGTCAAAAGGAGTTTATCACACTTTACTTTGGTGACTTGAACGTTTATAAAACCACCCTATTGTTGATTCTAGAAGTTACGTTGCTTAACAGACTATCGTATTTCATTTCTTTGATTCATATATTTTTAGTAATATCAACACGATCATTTTGTCTTCAACGTTCAACATACTTGATGTTTTTAGTGTTGTCTCGCTAAAAACCTTGTCGAGTAACAAAACCCTTTGGGAAAAACTATTCTCTATCGAAGGGAAAAAGAGTACAACACAACTTAGATTTCAAAGTAAAATATGTCGACATCATATCCTTGGATCCTCCCCCTGATGTCGGCATCTCCCTCTGATTACTTTCAGAGTTATTCCAGACTGTTCCTTTAGTCATGTATTTTTCGAAACTGAATATTGGTAATGACTTAGAAAATAATCTACCATATCTCCCTATGATTACTTTCGTTGGAGAAGAGATTATTGTTCCTTCTTAATCAACAACTTTTGGATTGCACTTTCATTAGCATTCCTTTTAATGTCTTTGTAGGGATAAAACAAATTTATGTCAATGGTTACTTTTAAGTACATGATTACATTCATTGTACTATTCCAATTACATTGCATAGGCACTGAGCTATATCTAGCTAACAAATTCCATGAGGATGCAAAATTTTATCGAGTACATTATTATACTAAGTACAACAATGCGTCTATTGTACTTAGATATGGGAATTTCATCTCCCAACACATCTTCGTCATCTTCCTTTAGACGAAATGGTCACTTACTTACATTTTAACCTCGACTAATCATGGGAGTGCTATCAGGATGCATGTCTTTGTTAAATTGCCTGACAACTTTAGACAAATGCAAACTGGTGGGATAATATACCACAAGCTCAGTATTCGACCGAGCTTTCCCCAGATTTTTCATCTCAAATTCGGATTTCAAATAGCTTTTAAGATCTCTTATTACATCAAGAGTACCCATCATGTCTGTACCAACGACATAGATAGCTATAATTCCAAATCAGGAACTTTCTTGTGAATACGCAAGGATAAATAAATTACTTGTCTATCCCCCCCCCCCAAATCAAATAGTCACTCAGACGGGTATACCACATCCGTATGATTGCTTGAATCTATAAGTGAGCGGTTTATCTAACTGTAAACGCATTCTGTGGTTTAAAGTCACACTACACCAAATCCTGGATTTTGTCACAGGGTATATCTGTTACTAAAAAAATTTGTAACACATATACGCCGTTAGAGAAACGCTGTGATATTAATTGTTATCTTTTTTGTAACAGTTATTACCGTGAAAAAAATTTGGTTACAGTCACATTTATAAACTGTTACGTTATTTAATAGTAACAGTTAACCTAATTTTATTAAAGTGACACGTGGGTTATTTGTCATAGTAATTATAACAGAATTAATTGTGATTCTAACTTTGCAACAATTCGGTGATGACACGTGTCTTACGCCGCCACGTAGGCATCAATTAAGATTTACCGCGTGTCACTTTTTTTCTAACGATTAGAATAACACATATAACTGTTGCATACTTTTTGCAACAAATTCCCTATGGACACCTGTCATCTTTTTGTCACTATTACTGTAACGTTTAAACTATTACTCTCATTTGTAACAACATTAAGATGATGACACGTGTGGTTTTTCTTCACAGTTTTGGTCACAGTTAAATCTGTGACAATTTTTTCAATTACAATTAAAATTTTTTTGGATAGTCCAGGTCATTCTCATGGACCTAGGCTATCCATTTTACAGGCCTGCAAATTCTTCTTTTTCAATCCATATTTTACCATTGATGCATACATTACAGAAACACAAACTCTCCACATTTTAACATAACTTTTCAATAAAATTTCGCACACACACGATATGAAACTGTACATTCTCATTCACAAATGAAAGCTATTCATTTCTCTAAACCAATACAACCAATAAGATGCACAAAATATGATTTCTATGACTAACTTACAGACTTCCACATGAAGAAAACTTACAGACTTAATATTTTGTGTTAACCTTAACACAAAACATGATTTCTACAACACATAGTATACAAACCCATCTTAAGAAATTAAAGACTAATTAAAAAGACCATAAAATGAAGAGAAAGATGAAAGATTGATGCAAGATTGCAAAATAAGAATAAGAAAATGGCAATACTTATCTTTCTTTGTAGTATTAGGCTTGTATAGTTTGTCATAGCTATCAAGTTCACCTGGAGACCATAAACATGTAAATTCATAAGTAAATATAAGTGGAGAAACAAATTGTTAAGAAAACAAGTAAAGTGGGAATAAGGTAAGTGGATTACTTTTTTATTGGTCGAGCCCTTAGCTACTGAAATACGAAATTAGCTATGTCATTTGGCTTGATTTTCAAAAAATAAATATTACATTAGCATCGGACGAGCTCCAACTGAGAATAAGTGGATCAGTTTACCAATGGAACTAAACTAAAACACAATCTCGGTTGGTTTTGAAAATTTACCGTGGCTATCCCAACATCAAGATCAGCAGTGAAAGTGTCCTCGGTTTTCTCCATTTGCAATGGCTGGTCACAATTCCCCATCCAACTTTCTAGGACATTCTCACGGCTTCATTGCTCTCAGTCACTTATCCAATTTGGTTAACCTGTAGCATGAGAGGGTTCATAAGAAAGAGTCTGAAGTATTCAGGCCATAGATTTACGAAAATAAAACATATATTTTACCTTGAGAAGAAGGGAATTGCATGACTTCTCTTTGATTGCTTTCTCAACTCTCTGAAAAATGTCAATTTATTTACTTTAGAAAGATGAAGAAATCAAGGAAACTAATCACATTTCTATTTATTTCTTCTTCATTCTATTCTTAGATACCCATTGAGAGATGGTTAGTTTCCAGATAACTAACCTTTGGGCTGGTGACCAAAAGATTATCTTCGTCTCCCATAATCTGTACTTTGTCTCTGTATTCAGTGGTGTACCTGCATGTTGTAGAAAGCCAAATGACATGAGATTTCAACAACACAACAAGGATTAAAAACACAGACTTAAAGTAGTATAAATGGAGACACAATTTTAAGAATAACATGAACATCAACTGCACTGAAGTATTGAGTCGTCAATCCTATGGTTCCATAAGTTCGGTCAAAGGAAAAATACCCCTTGGTTTAGCCTAACACGGAAACAAAGTGAATTTTAGAGAAACAAACCTTTTCTTAACATCATAAGTATATATATATATGTAACAAGGTTTCCACCACAAATACAAGAGAACTAATTTCTAATACTTCCACATCTACGGGTGTACAGAACACATAATCTTGCAAGAACAAATACTTGAATCATGCTTTGAAAGTTAACATATAAACTCCAGAAATAATCCATATCTTAACACTCGTTTAAGACTCATTACCATATCGCGAACTACGAGGTCTCGGAACTTTAATTTATTTTCCTTCCACTTACATTATCCTCCTTAAGCTATTTTCTAGAAAAATGAAACAGTGTAAAATGCTTGCAAATGCTAGCAGAAATCAAACTCATCAATCAATTAACACGTAGAATTAATAAAAGACGTAGCAGAGAAACCACAAATTTCGTCAAATGAGATCCTTACCCAATGAGACTTCCAGTTTCCACTCGTATGGACCTTGAGAGTTTATGTACAAACTTTACATCCAAATGCAAGAAATTCAAACAAAATGGGATTTAAAACATAACATCAACAAGACTTATAGTTAAACAATCGAACCATGTGTGTATACATTTTGTTACCTCTACAAATGTAATGACCAAGAGTCCCACTTCCACCAAAATCTCGATGACCAGCGTTTATACTTGACCAAAATATCCCTTTATAAGCTTTCTTTTAGAGTTTTGGTGAACCAAGTTTCCACAAAGACCTATAATAGCAACAATTTTAAGTCACATATAGCCACTTCAACTGGATCAAGTTTCAACACACTTAAACCCTAAGTAATACCCATGAAACATAATCTATTATGAGCTGAGAAACAAGAATCAAACTCATTAGTACAGTTCAAATTCCATTTGACATAGTAATTTAGTGCAATAACCATCAACAATTTCCCAACCGAAATCATAAGACATCATAAACAGACGCTCGCGAATCTTTTTGAACCTGTACATACCACCAAGTTTGTAATAATACACCCGAGTCTATAACATATATAACCCTTTACAGAAAAGAAGCAACTTACAACCTAGCTCTCGCTCTCCAATTACCGATTCACGACCACCCGTTCGGTCCATACAACATCCACCACTAGAAGCGAGCCGTTACAAAGCACCATGAACGCTTTATTCATTGATTCCCTCTCCAAGAATCCCGTCACCACCGCCAGTTCAGTGCACATATGTAATAGTACTTAAACCACCATAGTTTAATCATCAAGGACAGGGTATACTTACATTCTCCAAACCAAGCCCTTTCCAGTAGTTGCGAATGCAACATCTACCTGCAGAAATATAATAAAAATGCGCATTCGTTAACCAAAGAAAGAATACTCAATCAACAACACTGAAATCAAACCATTTTGTTTGTAATTATAAAATCAAGAAAAAGAATCTATAGAGAGACGGGATCGAAGGATTTACCATAAAAATGCTTAGTTTCTCACATCGGGACTATCGTTCTGTAGCAACAATCTTCATGTTCTGTGGTGGCTCCACTCTGTTGACTGAAAAGTGAGTCACCACTAAACATAATAAGCACATAGATAATGAATGTATGGTTTCATTCTATACCGCCCACATAGAGCATATAAAAACAATGTACCCTTCAAAATTAAAAAATAAATATTTCGAAAATTGAGAGAATCATTTCAAACCTCTCAATGAAATGAAAACCCATTAAAAAAACTAAATGCATACACAATTAGAAAACAATTTTAAAAGAAAACCTCGCAACACCAGCCAAAACAAGCCTACAAAATTGCAAAAATTCCTTTTTATTCATGTGACCGAGAAAATTATAGAACTTTACTTATATGTATAACTAATCCCCGATTTAATGTCAACCAAGAAAAACCCAAACTCATACAAAAACAACAAAAGACAAATCAAAAGAGAGATTAATTTTTAATCATTGATTTTTTTTAAAACCCTAGCTTTACCTACGAGATCTTGATGAAGGCGAGGGGATCCACTTGATCTACTTATATCCTCCATTAATTCGATCTCTCCAAGACACACAAAAAATAAATCGTAAGAAAAATAAGGGATAAACCCTAAAGTCGAAACCAAAGAAATCCTAGATTTCAACACTCTAAGAATAAAATTAGACCAAGATTCAGAGAAGAAAAAATAGAAATAAATTAGACCAAGATTCAAAGAAATACTTTACACCAGATTCGGAGAAGAAGAAAATAAAAATAAAGTGTTGATGAAGAGATTAATGAAAACCCTAGATTTCATTTTTCTTTTTACTGAGAGAAAAAATTGAAAAATTGTTGATTGAGAAAACTAAGGAGGTGTAGATCGAGATAGAGGTAAATATGAGAAAAATTGTTCGTCGATGTAAATATGAGAAACATATCTCTTCTTCTTCGTATTTTAACTGATGAAGCTAGGGTTCTACTTTTCCTCTTCATCTTCAAACAATTTCATGAAATTATTCAGAGAAAACAACAATAGTTTCATAAAATTGAAAAGATATTTGAAGATAAGTAAATCGAGAGCAACAACTCTACTCGATTGAGTGTGTTATGGTTTCACCGATTGAGTGTGTTAGGGTTTTCGGTGTAAAAGAGAAGAAGAGGCGGTGAGGGAGAAGCGGAGATGGATTTAGATTTTCTGTTTCATATTCTCTCTCATCAAACTTTATATAAGCCACCCTAGTTACACCGGTAGTAGAGCTGGACGAATATTGGCTTCGACACCCATTTGGTTGGTTTCCAAAGATTTAATGGTTAAAGATCTAGTCACGTGTCATGAACAAATTCATTGGACGGTTCCCCTTATTTCAAAATTAAATGGTGCATTTTATAACTTACCAAACCATATGACATTCATAACGCAGGGATCTACAACATTGGGCACAAAAATTAATAAATTTATGTTTATTAAGCACATCCAAATGCGGAAAATGAATAATAAAGGGAACGAACAAGAAGAATGAAAACTCAATGAGAATGAGAACCCAGTCGGATGAACTGAGGACGAAATATATCACATTTGAAAATCACAGTTCGTAGATTATTATAGTTGGACCCGAGTTTCTTGTTCGGATAAACTAGAGACGAAAATATATCGAATTGAACATCACACGTTCCAATATTACTAGAGTAAAACCCGAGTTTGGTTTTCGGATAAATTGAGGACGAAATATATCGAATTGAACATCACAGTTCAAAGATTACTAGAGTTAGACATGAGTTTCTCATTCGGATAAACTAGAGACGAAATGTATCATAATTGAACATCGCAGTTCAAATATTACTAGAGTTAGACCATAGTTTCTCGCCTGGGATGATCTCAAGACGAAATATATCGAATTTAACATCACAGTTCAAAGATTACTAGAGTTAGACCTAAGTTTCTCGCCTTAGGATGATTCGAAGATGAATTATATCGGAATTGAACATCACAGTTCAAAGATCACTAGAGTTAGACTCGAGTTTCGATTCGGATGAACCGAAGACGAAATATATCGAATTGAATATCACGGGTTCAAAGATTACTAGAGGTGGACCTAAGTTTCTCTTCCGGGTGAACATGAGATGAAATATATCAGAATTGAACATCCCAGGTTCAAAGATTACTAGAGTTGGACCTAAGTTTCTCTTTCGGGTGAACTGAAGACGAAATATATCATAATTGAACATCCCAGGTTCAAAGATTCCTAGAGTTGGACCTGAGTTTCTCTTCCGGGTGAACATGAGATGAAATATATCAGAATTTAACATCACAGGTTCAAAGATTACTAGAGTTAGACCTAAGTTTCTCGCCCGGATGATCTGAAGATGAATTATATCAGAATTGAACATCACAGGTTCAAAGATCACTAGAGTTAGACCTGAGTTTCTGATTCGGATGAACTGAAGACGAAATATATCAGAATTGAATATCACGGGTTCAAAGATTACTAGAGGTGGACCTAAGTTTCTCGCCCGGGATGAACAGGAGATGAAATATATCGAATTGAACATCCAGGTTCAAAGATTACTAGAGTTGGACCTAAGTTTCTCTTTCGGGTGAACTGAAGACGAAATATATCATAATTGAACATCCCAGGTTCAAAGATTACTAGAGTTGGACCTGAGTTTCTCTTCCGGGTGAACATGAGATGAAATATATCATAATTGAACATCCCAGATTCAAAGATTACTAGAGTTGGACCTAAGTTTCTCTTTCGGGTGAACTGAAGATGAAATATATCAGAATTGAACATCCCAGGTTCAAAGATTACTAGAGTTTGACCTGAGTTTCTCTTCCGGGTGAACAGGAGATGAAATATATCAGAATTGAACATCACGGGTTCAAAGATTACTAGAGTTAGACCTGAGTTTCTGATTCAGATGGACTGGAGACGAAATATATCATAATTGAACATCACATGTTCAAAGTCTACTAGAGTTAGACCTAAGTTTCTAGTTCAGAAGATCTGAAGATGAAATATATCAGAATTGAGCATCACAGGTTCAAAGATTACTAGAGTTAGACCTGAGTTTCTCGTTCGGATAAATCGAGACGAAATATATCGAATTGAACATCGCAGTTCAAAGCCTACTAGAGTTAGACCTAAGTTTCTCGTTCGGAAGATCTCGAAGATGAAATATATCGAAATTGAGCATCACGGGTTTAAAGATTACTAGAGTTAGACTCGAGTTTCTCGTTCGGATGAACTGAGACGAAATATATCGAGAATTGAACATCACAGTTCAAATATTACTAGAGTTAGACCTTAGTTTCTCGGTCGGATAAACTGAGGACGAAATATATCAGAATTCAACATCACAGATTCAAGGATTACCAGAGTTAGACTTGAGTTTCTGATTTGGATGGACTGGAGACGAAATATATCAGAATTGAACATCACGGGTTCAAAGATTACAAGAGTTAGACCCGAAGTTTCGATTGGATGAACCGGAGACGAAATATATCGAATTGAACATCACACGTACAAAGATTACAAGAGTTAGACTCGAGTTTCGATTGGATGGATGAAGACGAAATATATCGAATTGAACATCACAGTCCAAGGATTACGTAGTTTGACTCCGAGTTTCTAATTCTACGAACCGAGACGAAAATGACCATATTACCCTTGTTGGAAATAAGTGAAATAAAAATTATTGAGACAATGAAAATGACCATATTACCCTTGTTGGAAAAAAGTGCAATAAATATTTTGGAGACTGTGAAAATGACCATACTACCCTTATCGGAAATAAGTAAAGTAATTCTTACTGATTGTGAAAATGACCATATTACCCTTATTGGAAAAAGTGCAATAAATATTATGGAGACTGTGAATATGACCAAACTACCCTTATTGAAAATAAATAAAGTAAATATTACAGAATATGAAAATGACTATATTACCCTTATTGGAAAAAAGTGCAATAAATATTAGGAGAGTTTGTGAAAATGACCATACTACCCTTATCGGAAATAAGTTAAGTAATTCTTATCGATCGTGAAAATGACCATATTACCCTTATTGGAAAAAAGTGCAATAGATATTATGGAGATCGTGAAAATGACCTGACTGCCCTTATTGAAAATAAATAAAGTAATATTATACACTATGAAAATGACCATATTACCCTTATTGGAAATAAGTGCAATAAATATTATGGAGATTGTGAAATGACCAGGCTACCCTTATCGGTAATAAGTAAAGTAATTCTTATTGTCTGTGAAAATGACCATATTAACCTTATCGAAAATGAAATATCACCGATTGTGAAAATGACCATATTACCCTTATTGGAAATAAGTGCAATAAATATTATGGAGATCGTGAAAATGACCATACTACCCTTATCGGAAATAGGTAAAGTAAATCATATGATCGTGAAAATGACCATATTACCCTTATTAGAAATAAGTGGAATAAATATTATGGAGGTCACATCAAAATGACCATACTACCCTTATCGAGAAATAAGTAAAATAATTCTTATAAATCTGTGAAAATGACCAAGAATTACCCTTATTGGAAAAAAGTGCAATAGATATTATGGAGATCGTGAAAATGACACAGACTACCCTTATTGAAAATAAGTAAAGCAATATTATACACTATGAAAATGACCATATTACACTTATTGGAAATAAGTGCAATAAATATTATGGATATTGTGAAAATGACCAAACTACCCTTATTAAAAATAAATAAAGTAAATACTACATACTGTGAAAATGACCATATTACCCTTATTGGAATAAGTGCCATAAATATTATAGAGACTGTGAAAATGACTAGACTACCCTTATCGAAAATAAGTAAAGTGATTATTACAGATTGTGAAAATGACCATATTATCCTTATTGGAAATAAATGGAATAAATATTAGGGAGACTGCGAAAATGACCAAACTACCCTTATTGAAAATAAATAAAGTAAATTACATACTGTGAAAATTACCATATTACCCTTATTGGAAATAAGTGGAATAAATATTATAGAGACAGTGAAAATGACCATACTACCTTTATCGGAAATAAGTAAAGTAAATGTTACCGATTGTGAAAATGACCGTATCACCCTTAATGGAAAAAAAGTGCAATAAATATTACAGAGACTGTGAAATTGACCATACTATCCTTATCAGAAATAAGTAAAGTAGTTCTTGCAGACTGTGAAAATGACCATATCACCCTTATTGAAAAAAAGTGCAATACATATTATGAAGACTGTGAAAAAGACTAGACTACCCTTATCGGAAATATGTAAAGTAAATGTTACCATTGTGAAAATAGTCATATTATCCTTAATTGTCATTTTCACAAATGCAGTAATATTTATTGCACTTTTCCAATAAGGGTAGTTTGGTCATTTTCATAGTCTCCATAATATTTATTGCACTTATTTTCATTAAGGGTAATATGGTCATTTTCTGATGTAACATTTACTTTACTTATTTCTGATAAGGATAGTATGGTCATTTTTCACAGTCTCCAAAATATTTATTGCACTTTTTACCAATAAGGGTAGTTTGGTCATTTTTATAGTTTCCATAATATTTATTGCCCTTTTTTTCAATAAGGGTAATATGATCATTTTCACAGTCTGTAATATTATTTTACTTATTTTCGATTAGGGTAGTATGATCATTTTCACAGTCTCCATAATATTTATTGCAGTTATTTCCAATAAGGGTAATATGGTCATTTTCACAAATCTATAATATATATTGCACTTATTCCAATAAGGGTAGTTTGGTCATTTTCACAGTTTGTAATATTTACTTTATTTTTTTTCAGTAAGGGTAGTTTGGTCATTTTCACAGCCTCTAAAATATTTATTGCACTTTTTTTTCCAATAAGGGTAATATGGTCATTTTCACGTATGTAATATTTACTTTATTTATTTTCGATAATCTGGTAGTTTGGTCATTTTTCACAGTCTCCATAATATTTATTGGACTTTTTTTCCAATAAGGGTAATATGGTCATTTTCACAGTCTGTAATATTTATTGCACTTTTTCCAATAAGGGTAGTTTGGTTATTTTCACAGTCTACAAAATATATATTGCACCTATTTCCAATAAGGGTAATATGGTCATTTTCATATTATGTAATATTTACTTTATTTATTTTCAATAAGAGTAGTTTGGTCATTTTTCCGATCTCCATAATACTTATTGCACGTATTTCCAATAAGGGTAATATGGTCATTTTTAAAGTTTGTAATATTTACTTTACTTATTTTCGAATAAGGGTAGTCTCGGTCATTTTCAGTCTCCATAATATTTATTGCACTTTTTTCCACCGAGGGTAATATGGTCATTTTCACATTCATTTAATTACTTTACTTATTTCCGATAAGGGTAGTTTGGTCATGTTCACGGTCTCCATAATATTTATTGCATTTTTTTCCAATAAGGGTAATATGGTCATTTTCTGATCTATAATATTTACTATATTTATTTTCAATAAGGGTAGTTTGGTCATTTTCGCAGTCTCCATAATATATATTGCACTTTTTCCAATAAGGGTAATATGGTCATTTTCACTGTTTATACGAATTACTTTACTTATTTTCGATAAGGGTAGTCTGGTCATTTTCACAGTCTCCATAATATTTATGGCACTTATTTCCAATAAGGGTAATATGGTCATTTTCACAGTATGTAAGAATTACTTTACTTATTTCCGATAAGGGTAGTATGGTAATTTTCATATTCTCCATAATATTTATTGTACTTTTTTCCAATAAGTGTAATATGGTCATTTTCACAATCGGTAACATTTACTTTACTTATTTCTGATACGGGTAGTATGGTCATTTTCACAGCCTCCATAATATTTATTGCACTCTTTTACAATAAGGGTATTATGGTCATTTTCTGATCAGTAACATTTAGTTTAATTATTTCCGATAAGGGTAGTATGGTCATTTTCATAAGTCTCCATTATATTTATTCCACTTATTTCCAATAAGGGTAATATGGTCATTTTCATGATCTGTAAGAATTACTTTACTTATTTACGATAAGGGTAGTATGGTCATTTTCACAGTCTCCATAATATTTATTGCACTTTTTTTAAATAAGGGTAATATGGTCATTTTCACAATCGGTAACGTTTACTTTATTTATTACCGATAAGGGTAGCCTGGTCATTTTCACAGTCTCCATAAAAATTATTGCAGTTATTTCCAATAAGGGTAATGTGGTTATTTTCACAATCCGTAATATTTACTTTATTTTTTTTTTTTCAATAAAGGTATTCTGGTCATTTTCACAGTCTCTATAATATTTATTGCATTTATTTCCAGTAAGGGTAATATGGTCCTTTTCACGGTCTTCTGAATTTTTATTGTACTTATTCTGATAAGGGTAGTATGGTCATTTTCACAGCATTCAGAAGAAGCATGAATTTTTGTTGTGGTTTTGTCGAGAAAATCGAGAGAAAAGGTTGATTTTTGTCCAAGTCAATTGTCTTACAAAGTCATGACTTGTTGACTTGGTCTTGATCCTTTTTTATAATATTAAGAAAATTAAAAAATAAAATTAAAATAAATTTTGATATTTAGAAATTAAATAAAATTGTTATTTTGTATAACTGTTGCGAAAGTAGTGACAATCAAAATTCTAAGAGTGATTAATTCGGGGTTGTTTTAGATGTGGTGGAATTTTTGGGTGGAAACATCATTTTAGATTATAATTGTGATTGTCTAGATAATTGTCAACAAATATAATTGTGACTAGTTAAAAAGTTAAATATTCAGATTCATTATCACGATTACAAAATTTAGCAACAGTTATAATTGTTGCAGGACTTATCACAGGTATATCGCTGATCGAAAAATAAACTGTGACAGGTTACACTGTGAGAAAATCCTGGTTTTGGTGTAGTGTCATTTGATTTAGGAAACAAAAGTCTATCAAGTACTTTTGTAAATAACTCATATCTCTTGATTCTTTCAGAGATACGTAACAACCACATACATATGATGCATTTCAAGTCCTTTTGAAATTACCAAGCTAACTAAGTAGGAAAATGCTATAATGCTCATTACAACAAAGTAAACAATTCCAGGGCTTTGTGAGATACCTCGCGCCACAAAGAGAGTCTTTATACCATTACGACTTCATTATTCTCACTGTGCTTTGTGACAAATAATCATGTATGTCCATAGGATTTACACTTGGTTGGTTAGAACGACCACACCAAATACTTATACATTTGTCAAATAATCAAGTTCTACCTGGATTGTGTAGGCCAAATATGCTCTTTATTGTTGATATTCAAATAATAAGAATCATGGTTCGATCTCATCGTGCTTTATTTCCTTTAACAATTGTATATGAAAATAATAATCATTAATATGCTCACACGATCTTTCCATTGACTCGTGTGTGTTCTCATAATCCACTTGGGATGTCATTGTTATCTGGAATCGTTAAACTTCGGAGCGTCCTCCGGTATTGATTCATGGACATAGTCAGGTACAATCAAATGAGATGATTTTATTAAAGATACAAATTAGATTGTGCCTTACTCATCTACTTCCTTTATAGGTGAGCATTGATCGAACCGAGTGGCATCTACATCTTCCTTTATGGAGCCACGGCCTGAACTACACTTCCACCAAGTGTAGTTACAACACCTTAGTCTATGTTGTACCCCATACTGAGGATTTCTAACCTTACAGGAATATTTGCAGCTGGTATGTGTGATCTTGTCACTTTAGCGACATTAGTGTACGTTCTGAAAATCGATTATTCTTTGTCACTTCACATTTACATTTGTGGAGTACAAGAATCAACATGAGACATAGTGGGAACACACCACGACAATTCCTGCCGTTCCCTTAGAAAATACTTTTTCTTATCTCTCCCTAACAATGGGAAGAATGTCTCATTAGAATGACAACCCGCAAATCTAGCGGTAAGAGATCTCCTGCCAAAAGTTTTAAAATGCGGATAATTTTTGGGAACTCATTTCCAACATAACTACTTAACAGTTTTGAAGAACCATCATAGTACGATGTGGAGTCATAATGGCACATATATAGTGTAACCAAAAATGCGTAAAAACACTAATGTCAGGCTTAAATCCAGTTACCAACTGGTACGCATAAAAGATTGACTAATATTGGGTTCTAAAACGAATTAAGTAAAGATGCATCAATATTGCATAATCCCCAAGCAGTTAAAGGTAGGTTTGTACGCATAACCATGCCTTAGGCACCATCTGTGACCTTTAATGATAGACTTTGCGATACCTTGGGGTATAATATACTCTGCATTTGATCCTATTAAACATGCAATAACCATCAAGTCCTTTTGATGTACACTCGCTGGCATTTACAAGGGGTGGTGAGTCCTTACATGTAAAATATGTGCTAGTAGTTTTCCAAACGCAAATTTCTTTGGAGCTATAATTAGTCCAAAATGTCAAAACATTCACCAGATCCATCAGTCACATCAAGGGTCCGCATTCTGCATGAATATTTTTTCTAAATTTCACCTTGTTTTCTTTGTAATATGGAATTTTTACCATTTGCATCTTAGGATGGTCTCGATCTTGTTTTACTGAAGACTTTGTAAAAATGAGTGATATGTTTTCTTACTTAAAAGTATAATGGGAAGGGGGCTTGTGCATCTAGTAATTTAGAAAATACTTATTGAGAGATATGCCGTTACTTTGCATTATGTAAATCTTTCTCCCATTGTATCGTCCACTCAAACCAATCGATGTACGTATGAGTCCTTTCAAAATGAAACATCATGTCTCAACCAAAGTTCCTTTATGGTTATGTCAAAGTCTGTATGAGTCAATTTCCAACATTTCATCGTCGGAGTCAATATTATTCAATAATCCAAATATTATAGTGAATTACATTGCACTAGATTGACTCATTAGTTTCTCTAAAATATATTTCCTTCCAAATATACTAGATTCTCATCACTGTGAGTTACCACATGATATCCACTTGCATGGGTTTCTGTGCAATTTAACAAGGTGTGATTATCTCTCAGTTCTTATAGAGCTTATGTAACTTTTAATCGTTATACCAATTAGGAAACAAAGATTGAGCATTCCTTCGCTCGGATATTACATGTAATGATCCAATCATCACATGGTATTATATAAGGAAACAATTCAACAAGCAGTTTAATATATTTCCTTAAGAGATTCGTGTAATAAGTGGTGTGGCCTTATTATGTAACAAAAGAAAAATTATCTCATTTACTTTAGAGTGTTACAGTTCATGAAGATGATATAATTTTCATCATAATGTACGAATGATCCTGTTAACTCAAGTACTTTTGAGTATATCTCAAGTGCTTTAGAGAATTCCAGTCTCATGGAAATGATATACTATTCATTCCGTAAGAGCATACAATGGATATAATTATTCGCAAAAAAAATTCTTTATTTTAGCTAATATAATATCGGCCAAACTATCATGTAGACAATAGTTTAGGATCAAATCATGCAAAATATAGAATCTAACCATACGAATTCGATTGAATAAAGATAAACAATAAGAAAATTTGGCAAAGTTCTTGTTGCCATTAATGTTGACGTCTAACTATGATATGACCTTCTCCAAGAATACAGTGAGTTCTTTTTCCTTTAAACTCCCTATAACTCTTATAGTTGACTACTAATATATGATACTTGCATTACAACACTTGTACCATTCTCAGTAAAATGCTTATACCAATATTGTCAGCTCTCATTCATATGAGTCAGAATTACATCTCTGTCCCATAATAGGTAGATACATTTACTTTGTATCATTATTACTGGATCCAGAATTACATCTCTGACTCATGAAAACTTATGTGAGTTTCTTTTCACAAAAAGTGAGGTTTGCTTTTAATTACAACATATCATTTTCGAAGTTATTGACTCATTATAGTCTAAAAAGTGGATTACATCCCACTGAACATTCAAGTTTGGGGGAAAATGAATGTTTCGACATACTTCCTTCAAAGCATTACATCGTCGGAAGTTAATATGTCGCCTTGGAAATGTTGAAGGAATGACTTCCTCTTTGAAAGGTGTATCTTTACAAGTTGAAGATTTTTATGATGAAAGTATTGTACTTGTGCACACATACTTCCACATGATAGACTCTTTAATGGTGCTCAAGTACTTATGAGTTCAAAAGGTCAAATTAGAGCCAAATTGGTTTAGTCAAAGTCTGGTCAACTATTTGGTCAAGACCCGGTCCATTAGGTTGACAAGGTCATGGCTAATGAATATAAACATATATGGTTCATTATATATGAAATATTCAGGCCCATTGATAATAAGTTTGAAACTATTAGTATATGAGCCCAAAACATATCGTTAACCCTAAAAGTTGACAAAATTCTTCTTTCAACTGTTTTGATCGAAAGAAAAATGCATCGTCATACGATCATGATGTAGTTTTTACATTTAGAGTTATCACAATGTTTCTACAAACATATTAAATTTTAAAGACATCCAACGGCTCGATAAAAATATATTTATGACGCCGTATGACTATTCCGATTCACGTTTTTATGGACATAGCAGAAAGTATCAGGTACTTTGGAGTAATTTTCATGGTTGGATATTTACGAAATATTTACAGTGATTTAAGGAGAACAATATGTAACACATAACAAAAATACAGCATAATCTAACGGTTGTAATTCCTAAAACATACGTTTTTATACGCTGTTATAAATTAGGGTTTTCCTGAACGTACACAGATTCATTAAAATCCAGTTTTGGAGATTGCATATTATTCCGATTTTATTGAAATTTTAACACACATAGTAAGGACTGATCGGGTTAAACATATTAAAATTTCATGAAAATCTAACGGTGAAATATCTAGGTTTTATAATAATACATTTGTGGAACCCTAATATATACTACGAAAACGAAATTTCTTTGTTCAAAAGAAATACCTGGTAACGCATCCATGATGATAAACAAATAGGATTAGAACCACTCTAATCTTCAAGTAATAATTCATAACCAATCTTGAATGAAGAAAAAAAAAAATTGCACCAGTTGGTAGAGTCGTGCATGATAACGTGTTGCAGTGGAAAATATGGAGAAAGTAAAGAGACAAAGAGAGGTTTCTATTAATCAGGATATTAGGGTTACATGGATACAATATCCTTTATATATATGTAAATGTAAACTCTAGGTAACTAGATGGACCGCACATCCATGGGTCATAGGCCCTATAACAAATGGGTAATATACAACAAAAACACAATAATTGTGAAGAAAAACATTGTGAAGAAGAAGGAAAACTAGAATTTACTTGTGAAATTCGTATGGAATCATCTCTTCCGGTCGATACAAAATTCAAGAACATCTACTCCGGCAGCAACAACAAAGAGAAAAACAAAAACAAAGAATGTGTATCCAAACATCACTTCTGCAACGATTGTATTGCTAAGTATGTAGAAGCAAAAATTTACGACGACGGTACTTCGGTAATTAAATGTCCAGGTATCTTTTTTTTTTTTTGCTAGAAAAGAGAGAACTTTGTATTACTGACTGACAAGCTAAGGTTACATAGTAGAATTGAGGAAATCTGGGATCTGGCCCAACCATTCTCCAGAGATTCTAGTTCTTCTACTATACTTAGCTGCATGATCAACAATTACATTATGATTCCTACGAAGGAAATGAAATTTGACAAAAGAGAAACTAGGAGTAATAGATCTACAGTCTTCTAAGACTGAATTATTATACCAAAATAACAGACTATTCTTTGAGTTGATAGAGTCAATGACCAATTTAGCGTCACTGACGAAACAGATTTTCTCTAAGCCTTGCGCTTTTTCCCACTTCACTGCTTCAAGAAGAGCCAAACTTTCCGCTTCCTCAACGTTCCTCACAATCCCGGATTTGAGCTTGCATCCAAGGAATGAACCTGTTGAATCGTTCAAAACCAAACCAATGCCAGACGAATTAGTGTTTTCATCAAAGGAAGCATCACTGCAGATGATATAACAGTTATCAGGTAAGCAACTAATAACATTCTCAAAGGATTCATCAACAGTAAGATTAATAATTCTATCCTGAGAGACATAATTGCTTAAGTATGATTCAGTGTCATTAACAAGCTTAATTGCATGCCTAGATGTGGCTTGATGATTAGGTTTCTTTTCCTGAAAAGTGCAGGAACATCTCTCCTTCCTAATACTCCACGCAATAGAAAAAATTGCAGATGCATTGGGTTTGAGGTTATCATCAGAGAGACACCTACTGGTCCATTCCTGCAAATTAGTATTCGAGACAGAGGCATGCCCAATAACTTCAGCATATGGAGTAAGATCCCAAACAGATCTTGAGAACTCACACTGAAAAATAATATGTTCAGGAGTTTCAGTAATATCCAGGTTACACAATTTACAAGAAGAATCATGATTACTGGAATATCTATTAATCACTGATTTGGCAGGGAGTATATTTTCATGACATTTCCAAGCAAAGAGTTGAACTTTAGGAAGAATAGGGAGCTTCCATAAAGATTTATAAAAAGGGTTACTATTCTGAGGATTAGCCATAAAAGTACCTTGACCAGAGATGATTTTATAAGCAGATTTAACAGAAAACATACCATTTTTTGTGTGAGGCCAAATGAATCTATCAACTCCTGATAAGGGGATTCTAATGTTTAAGATAGTTCTAGCATTCTCTGGAGTAAAGAAAGCCTTGAAAAGCTCAGGATTCCAACAGTTGGTTTCTTCATCAATAAGAGCAGCAACAGTAATGTTGGGATTAGGACTAGAAAAAAATCTAGGCTCACTAACATTTGGTATCCAATTATCAGTAAAAGCAGAAATAAATTTACCATTCCTAACTTCCCAAATGGAGTTATGCAAGATGACATTCATACCACGACTAATACTCCTCCATACCCAAGAAACATCAGATTTTTTTGAACAGTGAAGAGGATGGCAGTTTTTAAAATATTTGCATTTCAGAATAATAGAACACAGAGAGTCAGGTTTATGAATGACATTCTAAGCAGTTTTGGTTAAGAGAGAGAGGTTGACATATTTGAGATTGCGGAAGCCAAGACCACCTTGATATTTATGAGTACAAATATGTGGCCAACCCCTTAGGTATATACCCCCAGGACTAGACTTACCCCACCAAAAATCTCTTTGGGACGAATCCATACTATTGATGATACTATCAGGAATAGAAAAGGTGTTCATATGATAAATAGAAGAACTTTTTAAAACATTCTGAACCATGATAGATCTACCCGCCTGATTAAATTGTTTACCCTTCCACTTGGCTACTCTTTTATCAAAGTGTTCATTGAGATAGTTAAAAGAATCAGTTCTAGATTTAGATATGAAGAGGGGAATACCCAAGTATTTTTCATCTAAAGCTATCTTTTTAACTCTAAGTTCATTTATGAGAGAAACTGCATGGTCAGGGTGAACATTATTGCTAAAGAAACAACCTGATTTTTGGAGATTAATTACTTGTCCAGAAACAGAGCTAAAATCCTTAATTAGACCTAATAAGTTTTGCGCTTCAGAGTGGGACGCTTTAGCAAAAATGAGGCAGTCATCTGCGAAAAGCAGATGACTAATACTTGGCGCTTCCTTAGTAACTTTCAGAAATGTCCAGGTATCAACTGTAACGTGGGATTAAACATTAACTTTGTTCGTAATTTCATTGACGTCTCATCAAAAGTTTTCGTTAGATGGTGTGACTTGCTTTGTGAGTTTGAAATCCTTACAAACTTTTCTCATCATATTAAGCGAGCTCACTGTCCTGGTTGCTCTGAGTTGATTTTGAATGAATGTCGCTGTGACAATGGTATTACGAAAACAATGTGCCCATTTTTTATGTTTTAACTGTGTGATCCCATTGAAAGACCAACAGATTCACGTGTGTAGTAGACAGAGGAACAAAGATGTCAAATTGATTGACATAAACGATCTTCTCTTCGTAGAATCTGTTGCACGACAAGGGTGGACTAGATGTCCTTTTTGCGCACGTTACGTAGAGCGTGCCTCTGGTTGTCCAACTATGACCTGCAGATGCGGAAACAAATTTTGCTACCGCTGTGGCTGTGGGGAGGCAGCAGGGAGACGTTGTAACTGTTTTACTAATAATGTAATTCAGCCTTATGAGGTTCAACCTAATGTAGTTCAGCCAAAGGAAGATCCATATCTCGATATGTTATCAATGTTGTCCGTCTTTACCGGTATTATCTTTGTGGTTAATGTTGTGTTAGGAAAAAATTAACTTAGTTCTAATGTGCTTTATCTCCTGTCATCCTCTTGTCAGGACCCAATGTAAATATTCTGTCCAACAAATCTTTTAAAAATTGGTTAACATCTTTGGGTTCGCATACCCGTGAGCTTGTAATTTTGGTGCAAATATCTTTCCGGTTTTGGCTTAATCTTGACAAGCAGCTTCTCTGTTGCCTTATTCGTATAACAGGATCGTTCTGTGGCATGGAAATTATTCAAATCCTTGTACACATGGAGTAAAACTTGTTGAAGAATTAATTAGTAGTAGTAGGTGGAAGTAGTTGTAACATTAGTTGTAGGGTGGCTATATGGTGGCTTGTAGGATGGCTTGTTTTTCTTCCTCCCTTCCTTATTTTCTTCCTCCCTTTCTTATTTTCTTCCTCCCTTCCTTATTTTCTTCCTCCCTTTCTTATTTTCTTTGTAGAAGACTTTCTCTTCTCTTGTAACACTATATATATCTCTTTTAGAGATTGATTTATAACATAACAATTAAACTTCTATATTTTGAACCTTAAGTTTGAGTTGGTATCAGAGCTTCCATGGTGAAGCTAAGTATTTCAATATAGAGTGAGTGCTTCTTATCAATCATTATTCCGCTTCTATCTTAAGGTTCATTTTTAATTTTTTGTTGACAAGATTATTTTGTCTTCAGTCTCTTATTTCTATCACTAATTTACTGTGATATTTATTGTTCTACTCTTAGAAGTCAAAACGGTCTTGATTTCTTTATCGTAATTATTTTTTCCTATTCGACGTTCATTTCGTCATGCCTACTGGTGATGAGTCCGGAGCTGTTATTCCTTCTGTGATAAATTCGGTACCGTCTCGGGAACCGACTTCGATTCCTTATGGTGTAAAATTGAATGACAAAAATTTTACTCTTTGGTCTCAAATTGTATCTATGTTTGTCTCTAGTAGAGGCAAAAATGGATATTTAACTGGCTCTACCAAACAACCCACTGAAGGTGAATCGACATATGATGAATGGTGTATGAAAGATTCTCTTGTTAAAGGTTGGCTTGTTGGTGCTATGGAACTAGAATTAATGAATGTATTCATTCGTTTACCTAGTGCAAAAGATGTTTGGGATGCATTGAAACATTGATATTATGAAGGGGCTGATAAATCAATTCTTTATGATTTATGTCGAAAGGTTATGGAAACAAAGCAAGCAGGTCGACCCGTGGCAATTTTTTATTCTGATCTTACGATTATTTGGCAAGAACTTGATTATCGTAAACCAATTACTTTTACCCAAGCAGATGTGATTAAAATTCGCAAGGCAGAGATTGATGAAGAGCGAGTTTATTTATTTCTTGCTGGTCTTGATGATTCTTATGATTCTGTCAGAGGAGAAATACTTCGTAGTACTTCACTACCTGGACCCGAAACGGTTTTTTCTACTGTGAGGCGTGAAGAACAACGTCGTAGTACCATGATGAATCAATATGTTTCTCCTCAAATAGCAATGACGGTTAACAAATTTGGGAATTTTTCGCAACAATCTTCATCACAAAATACTGGTGGAAAATGTACTTATTGTGGAAATGGGAAGCACACTATCGAAAACTGCTTTAAAAAGAATGGTTATCCTGAGTGGTGGAACAATCGTTCAAAAACAGAGAAAGGAAAAATAGCTATTTGTTCTACGAGGATGACAGCTGAAGCATCGATATCTACTCCAATAGTTGATGAACTTCCATCAACTATCAATCATCTCATTCCGCAAGAGCCAGGTAATATTGGCCTAGCTCTAATAGCTGCTAACTCAAAGAAGGATCATGGTTGGATTCTTGACTCTGGTGCCACTAATCACATGACATTTGAAGCATCTATCTTGAAAGATATATGTGCACCTGATTGCTCAACTGTTTATAATTCCAATGGGGTTCCATATCCGTTTATCGGAGCTGGGAGAGTTGATTTAAATTCTTCCTTAACCTTAGAGCATACTTTGTTGATTCCTTCTCTCTCTAACAATCTTTTATCAGTATCACAAGTGACTGCACAATTAAATTGCGTAGTTTTAATCTATTCGACTTTCTGTTTTCTTCAGGATCTCAAAGAACGGGGAGATAATTGGGTGTGGTACTAAGAGAGGGGGGTTGTATTACGTAGAAGATGTGTGTGAAGGACGGTCTTTGTCAGCCAAGGGGTCCTCTCGTGCATATGAAGATCAAATATCATTATGGCATCACCGGCTGGGTCATGTTTCTTTCGGTTATTTGCAACACTTATTTCCAACCTTATTTTCAACCTGCAAACCTTCTGATTTTAATTGTGAAACTTGCATCTTAGCAAAGAGTCATCGTACTACTTATCCTGATAGTTTTAACAGAAGATTAGTTCCATTTTCTTTGGTTCATTCTGATGTTTGGGGTCCTTGCCGTGTTACTAGTAATTCAGGATTTCGTTGGTTTGTTCTGTTTGTCGATGATTGCACTCGTATGACTTGGCTTTATTTGATGAAAAATAAAAGTGACGTAGCTCATATTTTCAAATCTTTTCATGCAATGATTCAAACACAATTTTCCACCACGCTAAAGGTCCTTCGTTCTGATAATGGTGGAGAATATGTTAATGAAGCTTTACAAGGTTATTTTCAGGATCATGGTTTAGTTCATGAGAATACTTGTCCTTCTACGCCACAACAAAATGGTGTTGCAGAGAGAAAAAATAGGCAATTACTTGAGATTACTAGAGCCTGTTTAATTGGAGCAAACATGAGGCCACATTTCTGGGAAGAGGCCATTACTACTGCGGTGTATCTTCTTAATCGTGTACCCACTAGTGTTTTGAAATTTCAAACACCCTTGGATAAATTGGCTTCGTTTGTGACAATTCCTTCTCAGCTTAAACTTCTTCCACGAGTATTTGGATGTGTGGTTTATGTCCACATACAAAAACATTTGCGCAGCAAGCTAGATCCATGTGCTCTAAAGTGTGTATTTGTTGGTTATCATCCGTACCAAAAAGGTTACAGGTGTTATCATCCTTCTACTCACAAATTTTATGTTAGCATGGATGTTACCTTCTCTGAGCAAGAGAAGTTTTACTCAACACATGATATAAGTTCTCCTCTTCAAGGAGAGAATAATATTGAAGAGT
This sequence comes from Papaver bracteatum, assembly GCA_023529315.1. Taxonomy (NCBI): domain Eukaryota; kingdom Viridiplantae; phylum Streptophyta; class Magnoliopsida; order Ranunculales; family Papaveraceae; genus Papaver; species Papaver bracteatum. Next base: position 750,721 of record JAJJWX010003631.1, read on the forward strand.
TGAATTGGATGGATTTATTTCCTACTAATAGTGAGATAAATCTTCCTCTCATGGAAGAAAGTTCAAGTACTTCTCAAGCTTCTATCAATTTGGGTCTGACTACTATGCAACCTCCAGAAACAAATCCAGTGGTAGAAACTCGTATTGCTGAAGACCCCCTCCTTTCTTCTACAATGGTACCTACACACAGTAATCCTCCAGCTGATATCCCTGAGGTAAGCATTGATTCTTTGATTAGTACTGACAATACTTGTGAATTGACTGAGACAGACAGGTATAGTTTGCCACAACGGAGTAACCGTGGGGTTCCACCAGATCGTTGGTCACCTGAACCGATAAAGAAGATGAAATATCCCATTGCAAACTACATGTCTACTCATAGATTATCAGAAGATGGAAAAGCATTTGTCAATCAGATGGAAGATGTTACCATTCCTAAAAACGTACAAGAAGCATTACGTGATCCAAAATGGGCTGATTCGATGAAAAAGGAGATGATAGCGCTGGAAGAAAATCATACATGGTAAATAGTATTGTTACCAGAAGGAAAGAAACCAGTTGGTTGCAGCAAGACTTGTGGCTAAAGGGTTTACCCAGACTTATGGTATTGATTATCAGGAGACGTTTGCTCCTGTTGCAAAAATCAACACTATTCGAGTATTATTGTCTTTGGCAGCAAATCTAGGCTGGCCCCTACACCAATATGATGTAAAAAATGCATTTTTACATGGTGATTTACAAGAAGAAGTTTACATGTCATTACCTCCAGGTTATAATGCTCCGAACGATGCTAACATGGTTTGTAAGCTAAAGAAGGCCTTATATGGTTTGAAGCAGTCTCCCAGAGCTTGGTTTGGGAGATTTCGTCTAACAATGAAGAAATTTGGGTATACACAGAGTAACGATGATCATACTTTTTTCCTAAAAAGGGTTGGTGAAAAGTTAACCGCGCTTATTATCTATGTGGATGATATGGTGGTAACAGGAAATGACCCTGAAGAGCTGAGTAATATGAAGAGTTGTTTGTATTCTGAGTTTGATATGAAGGATCTGGGTGGACTTAAATACTTTCTTGGCATTGAAGTTTTACGATCTGAAAAGGGAATTTTCTTGTCTCAGCGAAAATATGTGATTGACTTGTTGAAGGAAACCGGTATGCTGGGTTGTGAGCCGATTGGGTCTCCTATGGAACAAAATCATGGTCTTGAAGAGTGTTCTGATCAAGTACCAGCTGAAAAGGGGCAATACCATAGGTTAGCTGGCCATTTGATTTATCTTTCTCATACAAGACCTGATATTGCATATGATGTAAGTGTTGTAAGCAGATTTATGCATAATCCGGGTCAACAACACATGAATGCAGTAATAAGGATACTGAGATATTTGAAGTCCGCACCAGGAAGAGGGTTGATGTTTTCAAAACATGGACATCTCAGTGTATCAGGTTACACCGACTCAGACTGGGGAGGCAAAGGCGATAGGAGAAGATCGACATCTGGGTATGTTACCTTCGTCGGGGGTAACTTAGTAACTGGAAGTCTAAGAAACAACATGTTGTTTCCTTGTCAAGTGCTGAAGCAGAATATAGAGCAATGGTAAAAGGCATTTGTGAATTGTTATGGTTGAAAAGGCTTATGGGAGAGCTTGGTTTCCCATCTGAAAAACCTATGAAGTTGTTTTGTGATAATCAGTCAGCAATCAAAATTGCAGAGAATCCGGTGCAACATGATCGAACGAAGCACGTGGAAATTGATAGGAACTTCATCTATGAGAAACTTGAAGAAAACTTTATTGAAGTACCATATGTCCGAACAACACAACAGCTGGCAGATATTCTGACTAAGGCCGTATCAAATAAAATATTTAATGATTCACTTGTCAAGTTGGGCATCTGTGACATATATGCACCACCTTGAGGGAGAGTGTTGAAGAATTAATTAGTAGTAGTAGGTGGAAGTAGTTGTAACATTAGTTGTAGGGTGGCTATAGGGTGGCTTGTAGGATGGCTTGTTTTTCTTCCTCCCTTCCTTATTTTCTTCCTCCCTTTCTTATTTTCTTTGTAGAAGACTTTCTCTTCTCTTGTAACACTATATATATCTCTTTTAGAGATTGATTTATAACATAACAATTAAACTTCTATATTTTTAACCTTAAGTTTGAGTAAACTTATATAAAAAAAGTAGTAAAAGTTTTCACACAAATATATACACATTTTTTTAATTGAACAAATATAAAACTATTTACAAATATGTACAATCCCATTAATGGCTTTGAGTTGTTGGCATGTTGCACAGAAACTATAATTGCAGCACCAGCCATGCCATGAATCCGCTTAAGGTTGCTTTGGATAGAAATCAATTATGATTCCAAGCTAAAATCAGGCAATACATATATAAGAAGCACGATTGCTGTATCAATCAATTAAAAACCAGAAGGAGATTGTGCTGGTGGTACTAGCGCTACAACTCACAACTTGAGTATTTTTCGTAAACAGTTTGAAGTTCATGTTGTGCCGCCTCTGAGTGGAAACTCTCCAGTTGTCTGGCGCATTCAATAAGCTGACTTTCGCAGAAACCCGTATAGTTCTTGAGCGTTTCATTCCAAAAAGGAGTTTTCTTTAGGGCGCAGTTTGCTGCATAGACACAAGAAGCTGCCAACATTGATGGAGAGTACCGTAACATTGCATATTGCATAAGACCCAGTTCAGCCAAGTAAAACACCATATTCTCTAACTCTTTGTCTGCTACAGCAGCCTTGATAAAACGAACTAGAAAGTGGTATGCAGTAGGGATGGTTAAGGTCCATCCGAGCTTCTCCAAGATCGAGTTCTCCATGGCCAATATTTGCCTTTTGCTAAAACCCCCATCTGCAAGATCAACATATTCTTCTACTCGTGGCACAAAATCATCTTCATATTTTCCTGCTATAACCAAAGCACTAAACCCTACCAACAGGAACTCGTTTCTTGAAACTAAATTCATCGAAAGGTATCGATCGACAATATGCACAGCAAGATATAAAGCTTCTGGTGGAAGATTTAACACGTGATGTGTAGCAACCAACAAATCCACAAGTTCCATCCTCATACTCGCATCTATTTCGCTTTGCATGTGCATATAATCCCGAACATGACTTGAACCCTCTGCAAGCTTGTAGAATCTGTATAACTCATCAACGTACTCCACCGCGGCCAAAGAATTATCAACATCTTCTCTATCTATATTGGTGATAAACTTATTTGATGCATCACCACTAGGCTTGCTCCGAACAGCCGGAACTCGGGTATAAACTTTCTTGTCAGGTTTATGCCTCTTCACAACTATAAAGCTTCTCTGAGCTAGTGCCGAGATTTTTTGTGTTTCAGAGGGAGACTGCTTAATCAATTGAGGATGCATTGTTTTAGAATATGGGGAAGTTTTTTGGTGGGTTTCAGAAAAAAGGAGGAAGAAGCAGAGAAAACAAACGAAAACAGAGAATATCAATGGGTGTGGGTTCAGATATATAGGAAACAAAAAGAAGAAATATAGAAAGTGATTTAATTAACGAAACCATCTAGAAATTGGATTAGTAATTCTTGAGATCGAGCTCAACTGCTCAAGTTATAAAGTTCATCTTTTTTTGGGTTTTTTCTTTTTGGCCAAGTTTAGCCTCAAGGAAAACCAACTCTTGACACTGATCAATATTTCTAAAGTTCGTGTTTCCCAATTCTAATGGCTTTCTAACAATTGAAAGTCTAAAACCTAAAACCATTGGCATTGTGGCTAAAACAAAGTGTGCATCAAGCGTTTAACTGAGCGATATGCTCGTATGTATATAACACGTACATGCATGTCCTGATGTCCAAACTGGAAAAGAAACACACAAAATGGAATCAAGCTTATATATAACCAAGTGACTGTGACTGTGATCTTCTCTATTTTACATTATTGCACTCTTGTAAGTAGAAAAGTTGATGGCGGGCTATATCGAAACACTGTTCGGAATACCCTTTCCCGTAAGACCTCCTTTAGAAGTCACATTTGAAGTATCTGGAAACAAAAGAGTATAAGGTATATTTGCAGGTCCTAATCTGTTTTTAAGCTTAGGATCTTTATTCCTGGCCAATATTTTCTTCTCGACTTCGATCAAGTTCTGTCTAAATTTCTCGAAACCTCGACGAACCTCTACGTTATCTGTCCACCCAGCCTGTCTCTGCCCCAAGTACACTTCGTCTTAATTTACGGTCACTTAGGAACTCAGCAAACTCAAATGTACCTTCTTTTGGAATGAATTTCCGGCATAGTGCAGGAAGGTTAGGAGGGTAACCACCGTATCCGTACTGACCAAAGTTTACTGAGGCGTGAAGAGCTGATGATATCCAGATTAGAGTTGTTAATGCCTCTATAAGGTTGGAGACTGAAGACATGTCGTACCACCATTTTTCATTGCACTTGTCACCATGACCTACATTACGGATTTCAGACCACCATGCTTGAATTTCTTTATAGGTTTTTACGGTTTCGTCGTTTATATAAAAGACCACCATGCTTGCATTCCATATGTCAAGTCCATCAGCTCCATGAGGATAATCTTCAAAAAGAAGTTGAACCCCGGACGGATTCTTATCACTTTTGATCGCCAAACGTCTGAAATTATTATAAATTAACGTTTAAAGTATCTCTATCTAGGCACGTAAGTATGGTATGCAAATTAGTGAAGTAAATGAAATATTGGAGAATATAATACCTTTTGACAAGATCATTAGGAAGGGATTGTTCATCAAATCTCCAATTCTTATAGAGATTGGACGAAAGCTCCATGGAAATCTTTCCCGTGAACTACGACTTCTCTAGACCTCCTCCAGCATTTAGGACTATACTCCGAGCAATTGCATTGATATGCATTGTATCTTTAAAATGCGGATTTAGCAGGCGGTGTATTGGATGCATCTCACTCAACTGTCGTTTCGTTGCAATGATAAATGGTTCTACAGTTGCGTGGGTGTTCAGCCTAGTCACGTCCGCGACCACAATAGCAGCATCACAGAGTCAGTCAATAATATGTACAAGAAATTACTTTAAAAAGTACTAATGTTTATGTATATACCAGTGGCTTATTAGCTGATGGTAACCGGAGTCATTAATAACAACATGAGTTTTCGCAATTTGCCACAATGCAGCTTCAATTCCTTGAGTTGCTGGAAGAAAAATACGATTTATTTCTTCATCATTCAACCCGGGTAAGCTTAATTCTATAACAAGCGGTTTCAATGTGCCATCATCTCGTAGAAAGAGGAGTGCTCGTGATGCGTAAACACATACGCCGCCCTCTTTGTTAATTTTGTTCAAAAATGGCATGAGATAGTCATGGTGGTCTAATATGAATATCCTCCATTGTTCCATTGCCTGTGCAAACAGAAAATTTGTATATGAGAGCTAATGGAAAATCTACACCAAAATTCGCTAAATATTGGCGACGACCGGAATACTGCATTACCATCTCAAGTGTAAGACCATCTAAGTTCTGTTCAATGTGTGAAGCTCTAATTTTGCTCAATTTTCCTGTTTTGCTTTCAGGTGGAAATTTCTGTACGTACATGCAAAACTTGTTGAGTAAGTTAAGTATCTTTTTTGATGTCCTGCACTAAGAATTTTGTTCAATGTTACCTGTAAACATTGGATTACTGCTGGATTAAGACCAGCAAGCATTTCCTTGCAAATTCCGCATCATCTTTCCATGCCAATTCATTTGCTAACATCAAAACATACGGCGAAAAATATCATCAATAAACGTGTAGCTCAATGTAATTGTATGAGATACATATCCCAAAACTTTTAACTCGTACCTGCAATAATCTGAGGAATTGGTAACTTGCTTGATTTTTCTTTAGATGCTTTTTGAATTTCCTTCAAAAGATCTTCCGGGATTAAATACTTCAATTTGTCCATCATCCATCCTTCTAACTTCTGGTTCCGGTTATTAGTGAACATTTCGCGTATCTCAGCAAACGATTCATAATTACCAGAACTTTGGTGAAATATTGATTTTGCTTCTGGTATGATAAAATGCACAATTGCTCGAACAGTATTTGATATGAATTCTGAAAATTTCGCTGGGCTAAACCGTTCGTCTGGCGGAACGTAAATGTCTAAGGTGATAATTCCTGGTCGACTCTCCGTTGAAGGGTCTAAATAAAAAGATATAAGCTTGTTGGAGACTCTACTATAACATAGTATAAACAAAATGAAAAAGACTCCTGAGAAGGTGAGGTAAACACCTTGTTTCGTTGCGAGGCGGCCAGTTCTTCTTCTACGTGGGTACGGATACGATTTTGATCCGCCAAGGACTGGTCTTGCAAGTTGCAAGTTGTTGGTCTTTGTCAGGATTTCCAAGATCATTGTAATAATCATAGTCGTAAATTCGATCCCATTTCTTCCTTTCTTCCGTCCCATCTCCTCTTATCGTAACAAGTTCTTCTTGTCTAAGCTTTACTAGTGCTTCCGGTGTTTTTCCCGGAAGATAACTCTGAAGAGGAAGAGGAATCTTATTCAAATTGTAAGGTAAGAAGAGGAAGGTGCATTGAAAAAAAGTATTAGAGAAGTTAACTTATGTACAGCGTTGGAGAAGAATAACCGGTCAGATTTCGTCTTACTAAATGGGTAAACCCATGAATTTAATTCTCAAGATTAAAATCTCCACTGTACAAATTCAATATAATTAGAAAGAAAGGTTATAATTAGAAAGAAAGGTTCTACTTATAAATTTTAATATATAAAAATTTTATTCTACCAAATTACTCTTTCCAATATTATCACTGTACAGGTGAACCCGATATATCGGTTTGTATCGGCCGATACGAGCGTTTTTATCGTTCCATCCTTGTATCGCCGATATTTTAGATATCGTACAGTTTTTTTCCGATACACGATAAAAACCTATAATATCGGCCGATACAACCGATATTGACTACCTTGGCCACACCCTTAGTCAATGTAGCCGAGGTTCCAAGGAAAAGAGGTAGGCCGCAAAATGTACCAACACTGAGCCACCAAGAACAACAAGGTGAGCATTCCGAAGCCGCGACCATATTCAAAGAAAGAAGTTCCCCATGAATACTCATGGACTCTATCCAAGGGATCCGAGTATTGAAGGAGACTCAGATGAACCATGTTACCATTTACGTCAGGGAATACAATGGAGCCTAAGGCGTGCAGCAGATAAGCAGCGGCGGTTTGCTGAATTTCTTCGAGAGTCAATTCCTTGTCCTTCGTATTCCCAAACAATCGAAGGAGATTGAAAAATGTGACGGTTTTTGTCTTTGTACGGGATTGTGTCGAATTAATAGAAAAGATACTTACGAGTTGTTGAGGGGTCAATCTATTGTGTGTAGCATTAGCGATCCGATGTTTGATTTTTAAATACTCAACCACCCCGCCCAGGATTATGTTGTGTCGTTGCTTGATTTCTTGAGCAGTTCTTCCTTTCAGATTCCCATAATCGTGAGTAAATCTGTTAAAAATCTTCTACCACATTGAATCCCTGGTACATATACCTATAGTTGAAGGACGGGTTTCGGCGTACCATGCTTGGGTGATTGTTAAATCTTCCTCGGAGTCAAACGATGCCATTTGGTGTATGTGGGAGTATTTTCTATGTTAAGCTATGTATAAATAAGACTTCTAGGGTTTAGGGTTTCATAAGTTTAGAGTCTCAGGGATAGAATAAAGAACAAATGATTTTTGGGAGATTGGGTCCAAGTATTTGCTCTCTGTATATAGATAAAAATCTCAACGAATAGTTATTTTGAAAGAAAAAGTGCCGGCTAAAAGAATAAAGTTAATGTACGCCGGTACTTAGTTCCGGCATAAATAACAAATAACATATTGTGCCGGAAACCTTTAATCTCACGTTCAGATTCTGAAGACTATGTGCATGATACCGGCGTAGTTTTTAACGAGGCTTACAATGCCGGAAATCATTACCGGCATAAATATTATTTTGCGACAATGCCGGCAGATGTAAATTTCAAAATAAAACGGCTAGTTTTTTGAAAAATAAGACCGTTGGGGCTTCAATCTATATAAAACCCCCAATTTCCTTTGCAATAAACCACCCACCAAATTCGAAAAATACGTCTCTGACGAAACCAAGCCTCAAAAAAAAGATCAAGCTAGCACGGATCAAGGTTAAAAAGTGATGGGAGATTCTTCAACAACCTATACCTACAAAGTAAGTAGATTCAACATTACAAAGTATGAATTGGACAATTAAAATCTTCTATGCTAGGACGAATCACTAATATAATCTTCCCTTACAGAGTACTAATTGCAGCTGTCAAATTTGCAAGTCACCTTCACATCTAGCCTTGAATTGTTCTTTTATGTATTCTAAGTGTAGAAAGTGTGATGGGACACGCCGGTTTTTGGTTGCGAAAACTGATGATGCCGAAAATGGAAGAATGTTCTTAAGGTGTTTGAATCACCCAAAGTGCAAAGAGTTTCAATGGTTTGACAAAGCTGTTCCACTAGCCGAAGCAAGAGAAAACCACAAGGGCCAATGCGACCCTATTGATGGGTGTGATGGGAGTTATATGAAGGGAAATGAATATGTCGAAAGAGAGGATGAACCAATGAAGCTGGTCCTTGACACCGAGCTTCCATACGATGTCTTCGAAGAAATTTGCAAAAGGCTCAAAGGATCCGTAATTATTGAAAAGGTATGGAAATAGGTTATGAGATCATCTTTAGCCTAAATCACTCCATTACATGTTTTTTAGTATGTTTTAATTTAAAGTTTAAAACCTAATGTAATAGATTACTTAGGAATGAAATAAAAGTGCATTCGAAAATAATAATGTAAGTTCCAAATCCAATACCGGCATTGTAGTTTTATGAAAACCAATGCCGGATTTCTGGAAACAAATTCCAAGTTTACAAAAACATATTTCCGGAATGGTTGACATCAATATTTCAATGCCGGTATTGTCCAAATTCTTTACAGAAACTTAGTACATTTCATCCCATTGTTCCGGTATGTTTGTAGAATAACCAATCGATGCCGGTAAATTCCCGGCACTATAAAACCTCAATGTTTTAATGCCGGCACCTATATGGTATAAACAAAACATGCATTTCAGTAGAAATCTAAACATGTTCAACATAAACAGACAACTGGATTCTTCTTAAGAAAGCTATCATTGTACCGAAAGTAAACCAAACAACTAAATAGTTAATCCAAAAACATGTTCGGAATTTTTTAAAACGTAACAACGACCATCGAAATAAAGAACCACAACTGAATAGTTAATCACTTGGTCTTTTGCTTCTTCTGGGCCGGCACCTGCATTGTTTCCCCGAACAAATCTTTCGCACTTGGATCTTCAATTTTATCAAGCAACACCTCGACTTCCTTCATTTATTCAATTGATAGCACCTCTTCTTGATCGTACCTGCAACCAAACATCTTCTTCATCTTTCCAAGCCGACGCCGCTGGTTTCATACATACCACACATAATTAGTATATATATGGTAATATAGGAGTATGTGTACATTAAACAACTAAGGAATTTGAGATACAAATTTTTCTTTTCTCTTTACTGTAGGAAGAATGGAAAATCAAGAGTAAAAGAAAGAGATCATTAAAAAACAAAATTGATAAAAATCAGGAGAACAAAGTTTATAAAAGAATGTAAAATGTCTAAAATGCCCTTCTTTCAACACAAACAAGACACATACCCCTTAACATGTGTCGATTTGTCGCAAATTTGAGTTTAAAAACTCTACTAACGTCTGTGCATGCTATGGCAGGCTCATCCGAAGAGAAATATAATTTCTCAGGTAAAATCCAAGTGTTTCTCAACCAAAACACAACAACAACTAGATTTAACACTCCACATTATGTTAGTTCTAATCTTCCAATCCAAATGGATTGGGTTCGCACCCTAATATTTTATAAAAAGAACGTGGGTATTACATCATTACCCACTTAAAAAGAATTTTGTCCCGAAATTCAAAACAAAGAAAGAGACTAACGAAAGTTACCTCCTAGTAACTCCATACATTTCTCCCGCATCTCGGATTTTATCTACCAAGTTGTCTCTTTTAAGTTGTGATGCTGCAAAATCACTTCCACGAATATGTCAGTCTTTCCAGTGCTAGAATCTCAATTTCCTTATTGAGACGCTTCTTCTTCTAATCTGAAGAAGAAACCGTTGAACTTGCACTAATAGGAATTAACAAAACAAACTTAATTTCATCAAGCCTTTAGTGATTTTCTTAATCCTTCTTCTCCAAAATCTCAAACTTCCTCTTCCTCTTATGCTTCCTCTCTAATTTATGTTTGTAACCCCTATTTGTTTTTCCTAGCGTTTTTAGGGGCCAGGAAAAAGGATTTAGGGGCCAACAATAAAACAAAATAGGGTTACCCAAAAGTAAAACGAAGCCACCCCTTATCTCGCGTAATTCATAATGGCCAAATTGCCCTCCTATAATCGGTTGATAAGTTCGGATGTTTGTCTACCGATTTAATTCGGGAGAATTTTTTTTTTATTATCGTCCGATTGTGGACGTTGTAGTATTTGGAAGAATTGTGTTTCATTTTCTTCATTTGTTGTCACTTTTTATTTCTAGAGAAAGAAGAAGTGGGAAAAAAGTGAAAAAGCCTTTTTTTAAGAAATAAACCATTCATAAATGTATGGATATGAAGAAGAAGGTGAGAATGATCGTGAAGAACCTAATGTTGAAGGATCACGACCGTTTAAAGAAGACGATTTGGGGTATATGTTGAATGATCCAAACTTTTGTGGATAGGAAACCCTAGACGACGCTTTTATGGAGGAAGCCGTTGAATTAACCGAGATCGAAGCTAACGATTCATCTAACACACAGGTATTGTGTTAAGAAACTCATAACCCACTTTGTATGCGTTTTTAAACGACAAAACTCGATTAATGCATGCATTTAACGCCATGAACCACCCAGAATCGGTAGCTAATGTGTCCAAATATCTACCGAATACAACCTCCTGAGTACCAAATATTTACATTCGGAAGTTTAAAGAATGTATACTACTACCGAATATTTGAAAAACCCCCAAATTGATTTTCCAAAATATCTACATTCGGTAACTATTTTAGTATATTTTCTACCGAATGGCCCCAAAAACGAAATCCTCAAAATTATGAAACTCAGTAATTCTTATCTTTTACATTCGGGAGTATTATAATTTTATATAACTACCGAATATATCGATGGCCCCCAAATCCAATTCTCGCGAACTTGTAAAAATTGTAATTCTTCTTCTAGGAAAATCGGAGGAATATGTTTTACTTTTACTTCCGATTGTATATATTCGTAAGTAATACCAGATATATGTCTTCCGATTATGATTGTTTTTTGTACTCAGGAGGCTTTCCAAATCTTTCTATTAAAATCGTTAGTCATTTGGACACAATATTCGTCCGATTATATTACAATCGGTTGTAAAACATGTTAAATGTATTCTGATTGTCAATAAAAAACGTGTTGCTTCCTTTTGCAGGCTGCTTTAGCGATAGTTGATGATTTCTATTTGAGGCCCGATACTTCCCTATACTATGAAAACGATTTGGTATACTCCTTACTATTCTTATTATTCAAATATGTATGTTAAATGCTTATTCTTATGATATTTGTTTTGTTATATTCGTGTTTAGTCATTTGCAAGTAAGGAGGAGGCAAAGGAATGGCTAAAAAACAAAGCAAAAGATAACATGTGCGTTGTAGTTCAAAACAATCATGTGGATGAAACTCGATTTGAAATGATTTGCGAGCGCGGTGGGACGCGAAAGAGTCATGAGGGAAAGAATAGTAAGTACGTAAGGAAAACGCAGAGGAAATACCGAAGAAATACAAAGAAAATCGGATGTCCTTTCAAGATTGTCTTCCATAAGCCGGACGGTTCGGAAGGTTTAGATTGGAAAATGTCTAAAGTTGATAATGGTTGTCATAACCACGATGATCCGGATACTCTACTTGGACATGTAATGGTTGCCAAGCTAAAATAAAGGGAAATGGAGACGGTGAAGTCTATGAGGATCCAAAAATCTAGTGCGATCTTAAGTAAAATAAAGGCGGACGACCCCAATAACTTGTCTTCTTTGTGTACAATTAAGTCAGCCCTAGCTACGATCAAAATAACGGAATGGGATGGTAGAACGGTCATGCAACAATCGGAGTGGTTAGCGGAGTTACACGACTACACGTTGAGAAGGGAAGAAAAGGATGGTAAAGTGGTTCGTATTTTCTTGGCACATCCCGAAATGATCCAATTGGCCCAATGCTTTCATCAAATTTTGTTGATAGATGCCACTTATAAGACAAACAAATATAACATGCCGTTGTTAAATATAACATGCATGGGGTTTACGGTTGCATAGTACGATGTGGAGTCATAATGGCACATATATAGTGTAACCAAAAATGCGTAAAAACACTAATGTCAGGCTTAAATCCAGTTACCAACTGGTACGCATAAAAGGTTGACTAATATTGGGTTCTAAAACGAATTAAGTAAAGATGCATCAATATTGCATAATCCCCAAGCAGTTAAAGGTAGGTTTGTACGCATAACCATGCCTTAGGCACCATCTGTGACCTTTAATGATAGACTTTGCGATACCTTGGGGTATAATATACTCTGCATTTGATCCTATTAAACATGCAATAACCATCAAGTCCTTTTGATGTACACTCGCTGGCATTTACAAGGGGTGGTGAGTCCTTACATGTAAAATATGTGCTAGTAGTTTTCCAAACGCAAATTTCTTTGGAGCTATAATTAGTCCAAAATGTCAAAACATTCACCAGATCCATCAGTCACATCAAGGGTCCGCATTCTGCATGAATATTTTTTCTAAATTTCACCTTGTTTTCTTTGTAATATGGAATTTTTACCATTTGCATCTTAGGATGGTCTCGATCTTGTTTTACTGAAGACTTTGTAAAAATGAGTGATATGTTTTCTTACTTAAAAGTATAATGGGAAGGGGGCTTGTGCATCTAGTAATTTAGAAAATACTTATTGAGAGATATGCCGTTACTTTGCATTATGTAAATCTTTCTCCCATTGTATCGTCCACTCAAACCAATCGATGTACGTATGAGTCCTTTCAAAATGAAACATCATGTCTCAACCAAAGTTCCTTTATGGTTATGTCAAAGTCTGTATGAGTCAATTTCCAACATTTCATCGTCGGAGTCAATATTATTCAATAATCCAAATATTATAGTGAATTACATTGCACTAGATTGACTCATTAGTTTCTCTAAAATATATTTCCTTCCAAATATACTAGATTCTCATCCTGTGAGTTACCACATGATATCCACTTGCATGGGTTTCTGTGCAATTTAACAAGGTGTGATTATCTCTCAATTCTTATAGAGCTTATGTAACTTTTAATCGTTATACCAATTAGGAAACAAAGATTGAGCATTCCTTCGCTCGGATATTACATGTAATGATCCAATCATCACATGGTATTATATAAGGAAACAATTCAACAAGCAGTTTAATATATTTCCTTAAGAGATTCGTGTAATAAGTGGTGTGGCCTTATTATGTAACAAAAGAAAAATTATCTCATTTACTTTAGAGTGTTACAGTTCATGAAGATGATATAATTTTCATCATAATGTACGAATGATCCTGTTAACTCAAGTACTTTTGAGTATATCTCAAGTGCTTTAGAGAATTCCAGTCTCATGGAAATGATATACTATTCATTCCGTAAGAGCATACAATGGATATAATTATTCGCAAAGAAAATTCTTTATTTTAGCTAATATAATATCGGCCAAACTATCATGTAGACAATAGTTTAGGATCAAATCATGCAAAATATAGAATCTAACCATACGAATTCGATTGAATAAAGATAAACAATAAGAAAATTTGGCAAAGTTCTTGTTGCCATTAATGTTGACGTCTAACTATGATATGACCTTCTCCAAGAATACAGTGAGTTCTTTTTCCTTTAAACTCCCTATAACTCTTATAGTTGACTACTAATATATGATACTTGCATTACAACACTTGTACCATTCTCAGTAAAATGCTTATACCAATATTGTCAGCTCTCATTCATATGAGTCAGAATTACATCTCTGTCCCATAATAGGTAGATACATTTACTTTGTATCATTATTACTGGATCCAGAATTACATCTCTGACTCATGAAAACTTATGTGAGTTTCTTTTCACAAAAAGTGAGGTTTGCTTTTAATTACAACATATCATTTTCGAAGTTATTGACTCATTATAGTCTAAAAAGTGGATTACATCCCACTTTGAACATTCAAGTTTGGGGAAAATGAATGTTTCGACATACTTCCTTCAAAGCATTACATCGTCGGAAGTTAATATGTCGCCTTGGAAATGTTGAAGGAATGACTTCCTCTTTGAAAGGTGTATCTTTACAAGTTGAAGATTTTTATGATGAAAGTATTGTACTTGTGCACACATACTTCCACATGATAGACTCTTTAATGGTGCTCAAGTACTTATGAGTTCAAAAGGTCAAATTAGAGCCAAATTGGTTTAGTCAAAGTCTGGTCAACTATTTGGTCAAGACCCGGTCCATTAGGTTGACAAGGTCATGGCTAATGAATATAAACATATATGGTTCATTATATATGAAATATTCAGGCCCATTGATAATAAGTTTGAAACTATTAGTATATGAGCCCAAAACATATCGTTAACCCTAAAAGTTGACAAAATTCTTCTTTCAACTGTTTTGATCGAAAGAAAAATGCATCGTCATACGATCATGATGTAGTTTTTACATTTAGAGTTATCACAATGTTTCTACAAACATATTAAAATTTTAAAGACATCCAACGGCTCGATAAAAATATATTTATGACGCCGTATGACTATTCCGATTCACGTTTTTATGGACACAGCAGAAAGTATCAGGTACTTTGGAGTAATTTTCATGGTTGGATATTTACGAAATATTTACAGTGATTTAAGGAGAACAATATGTAACACATAACAAAAATACAGCATAATCTAACGGTTGTAATTCCTAAAACATACGTTTTTATACGCTGTTATAAATTAGGGTTTTCCTGAACGTACACAGATTCATTAAAATCCAGTTTTGGAGATTGCATATTATTCCGATTTTATTGAAATTTTAACACACATAGTAAGGACTGATCGGGTTAAACATATTAAAATTTCATGAAAATCTAACGGTGAAATATCTAGGTTTTATAATAATACATTTGTGGAACCCTAATATATACTACGAAAACGAAATTTCTTTGTTCAAAAGAAATACCTGGTAACGCATCCATGATGATAAACAAATAGGATTAGAACCACTCTAATCCTCAAGTAATAATTCATAACCAATCTTGAATGAAGAAAAAAAAAAAATTGCACCAGTTGGTAGAGTCGTGCATGATAACGTGTTGCAGTGGAAAATATGGAGAAAGTAAAGAGACAAAGAGAGGTTTCTATTAATCAGGATATTAGGGTTACATGGATACAATATCCTTTATATATATGTAAATGTAAACTCTAGGTAACTAGATGGACCGCACATCCATGGGTCATAGGCCCTATAACAAATGGGTAATATACAACAAAAACACAATAATTGTGAAGAAAAACATTGTGAAGAAGAAGGAAAACTAGAATTTACTTGTGAAATTCGTATGGAATCATCTCTTCCGGTCGATACAAAATTCAAGAACATCTACTCCGGCAGCAACAACAAAGAGAAAAACAAAAACAAAGAATGTGTATCCA
Organism: Papaver bracteatum; assembly: GCA_023529315.1. Lineage (NCBI taxonomy): Eukaryota > Viridiplantae > Streptophyta > Magnoliopsida > Ranunculales > Papaveraceae > Papaver > Papaver bracteatum. Next base: position 766,503 of record JAJJWX010003631.1, read on the forward strand.
AACATCACTTCTGCAACGATTGTATTGCTAAGTATGTAGAAGCAAAAATTTACGACGGCGGTACTTCGGTAATTAAATGTCCAGGTATCTTTTTTTTTTTTGCTAGAAAAGAGAGAACTTTGTATTACTGACTGACAAGCTAAGGTTACATAGTAGAATTGAGGAAATCTGGGATCTGGCCCAACCATTCTCCAGAGATTCTCCAGAGATTCTAGTTCTCTCTTTGGGACGAATCCATACTATTGATGATACTATCAGGAATAGAAAAGGTGTTCATATGATAAATAGAAGAACTTTTTAAAACATTCTGAACCATGATAGATCTACCCGCCTGATTAAATTGTTTACCCTTCCACTTGGCTACTCTTTTATCAAAGTGTTCATTGAGATAGTTAAAAGAATCAGTTCTAGATTTAGATATGAAGAGGGGAATACCCAAGTATTTTTCATCTAAAGCTATCTTTTTAACTCTAAGTTCATTTATGAGAGAAACTGCATGGTCAGGGTGAACATTATTGCTAAAGAAACAACCTGATTTTTGGAGATTAATTACTTGTCCAGAAACAGAGCTAAAATCCTTAATTAGACCTAATAAGTTTTGCGCTTCAGAGTGGGACGCTTTAGCAAAAATGAGGCAGTCATCTGCGAAAAGCAGATGACTAATACTTGGCGCTTCCTTAGTAACTTTCAGAAATGTCCAGGTATCAACTGTAACGTGGGATTAAACATTAACTTTGTTCGTAATTTCATTGACGTCTCATCAAAAGTTTTCGTTAGATGGTGTGACTTGCTTTGTGAGTTTGAAATCCTTACAAACTTTTCTCATCATATTAAGCGAGCTCACTGTCCTGGTTGCTCTGAGTTGATTTTGAATGAATGTCGCTGTGACAATGGTATTACGAAAACAATGTGCCCATTTTTTATGTTTTAACTGTGTGATCCCATTGAAAGACCAACAGATTCACGTGTGTAGTAGACAGAGGAACAAAGATGTCAAATTGATTGACATAAACGATCTTCTCTTCGTAGAATCTGTTGCACGACAAGGGTGGACTAGATGTCCTTTTTGCGCACGTTACGTAGAGCGTGCCTCTGGTTGTCCAACTATGACCTGCAGATGCGGAAACAAATTTTGCTACCGCTGTGGCTGTGGGGAGGCAGCAGGGAGACGTTGTAACTGTTTTACTAATAATGTAATTCAGCCTTATGAGGTTCAACCTAATGTAGTTCAGCCAAAGGAAGATCCATATCTCGATATGTTATCAATGTTGTCCGTCTTTACCGGTATTATCTTTGTGGTTAATGTTGTGTTAGGAAAAAATTAACTTAGTTCTAATGTGCTTTATCTCCTGTCATCCTCTTGTCAGGACCCAATGTAAATATTCTGTCCAACAAATCTTTTAAAAATTGGTTAACATCTTTGGGTTCGCATACCCGTGAGCTTGTAATTTTGGTGCAAATATCTTTCCGGTTTTGGCTTAATCTTGACAAGCAGCTTCTCTGTTGCCTTATTCGTATAACAGGATCGTTCTGTGGCATGGAAATTATTCAAATCCTTGTACACATGGAGTAAAACTTGTTGAAGAATTAATTAGTAGTAGTAGGTGGAAGTAGTTGTAACATTAGTTGTAGGGTGGCTATATGGTGGCTTGTAGGATGGCTTGTTTTTCTTCCTCCCTTCCTTATTTTCTTCCTCCCTTTCTTATTTTCTTCCTCCCTTCCTTATTTTCTTCCTCCCTTTCTTATTTTCTTTGTAGAAGACTTTCTCTTCTCTTGTAACACTATATATATATCTCTTTTAGAGATTGATTTATAACATAACAATTAAACTTCTATATTTTGAACCTTAAGTTTGAGTTGGTATCTGAGCTTCCATGGTGAAGCTAAGTATTTCAATATAGAGTGAGTGCTTCTTATCAATCATTATTCCGCTTCTATCTTAAGGTTCATTTTTAATTTTTTGTTGACAAGATTATTTTGTCTTCAGTCTCTTATTTCTATCACTAATTTACTGTGATATTTATTGTTCTACTCTTAGAAGTCAAAACGGTCTTGATTTCTTTATCGTAATTATTTTTTCCTATTCGACGTTCATTTCGTCATGCCCTCGGTGATGAGTCCGGAGCTGTTATTCCTTCTGTGATAAATTCGGTACCGTCTCGGGAGCCGACTTCGATTCCTTATGGTGTAAAATTGAATGACAAAAATTTTACTCTTTGGTCTCAAATTGTATCTATGTTTGTCTCTAGTAGAGGCAAAAATGGATATTTAATCGCTCTACCAAACAACCCCTTTGAAGGTGAATCGACATATGATGAATGGTGTATGAAAGATTCTCTTGTTAAAGGTTGGCTTGTTGGTGCTATGGAACCAGAATTAATGAATGTATTCATTCGTTTACCTAGTGCAAAAGATGTTTGGGATGCATTGAAACATTGATATTATGAAGGGGCTGATAAATCAATTCTTTATGATTTATGTCGAAAGGTTATGGAAACAAAGCAAGCAGGTCGACCCGTGGCAACTTTTTATTCTGATCTTACGATTATTTGGCAAGAACTTGATTATCGTAAACCAATTACTTTTACCCAAGCGGAGATGTGATTAAAATTCGCAAGGCGAGAGAGATTGATGAAGAGCGAGTTTATTTATTTCTTCTTTGGTCTTGATGATTCTTATGATTCTCGTCAGAGGAGAAATACTTAGTAGTACTTCACTACGGACCGAAACGGTTTTTCTCTTGTGAGGCGTGAAGAACAACGTCGTAGTACCATGATGAATCAATATGTTTCTCCTCAAATAGCAATGACGGTTAACAAATTTGGGAATTTTTCGCAACAATCTTCATCACAAAATACTGGTGGAAAATGTACTTATTGTGGAAATGGGAAGCACACTGTCGAAAACTGCTTTAAAAAGAATGGTTATCCTGAGTGGTGGAACAATCGTTCAAAAACAGAGAAAGGAAAAACAGCTATTTGTTCTACGAGGATGACAGCTGAAGCATCGATATCTACTCCATAAGTTCCGGCATAAATAACAAATAACATATTGTGCCGGAAACCTTTAATCTCACGTTCAGATTCTGAGGACTATGTGCATGATACCGGCGTAGTTTTTAACGAGGCTTACAATGCCGGAAATCATTACCGGCATAAATATTATTTTGCGACAATGCCGGCAGATGTAAATTTCAAAATAAAACGGCTAGTTTTTTGAAAAATAAGACCGTTGGGGCTTCAATCTATATAAAACCCCCAATTTCCTTTGCAATAAACCACCCACCAAATTCGAAAAATACGTCTCTGACGAAACCAAGCCTCAAAAAAAAGATCAAGCTAGCACGGATCAAGGTTAAAAAGTGATGGGAGATTCTTCAACAACCTATACCTACAAAGTAAGTAGATTCAACATTACAAAGTATGAATTGGACAATTAAAATCTTCTATGCTAGGACGAATCACTAATATAATCTTCCCTTACAGAGTACTAATTGCAGCTGTCAAATTTGCAAGTCACCTTCACATCTAGCCTTGAATTGTTCTTTTATGTATTCTAAGTGTAGAAAGTGTGATGGGACACGCCGGTTTTTGGTTGCGAAAACTGATGATGCCGAAAATGGAAGAATGTTCTTAAGGTGTTTGAATCACCCAAAGTGCAAAGAGTTTCAATGGTTTGACAAAGCTGTTCCACTAGCCGAAGCAAGAGAAAACCACAAGGGCCAATGCGACCCTATTGATGGGTGTGATGGGAGTTATATGAAGGGAAATGAATATGTCGAAAGAGAGGATGAACCAATGAAGCTGGTCCTTGACACCGAGCTTCCATACGATGTCTTCGAAGAAATTTGCGAAAGGCTCAAAGGATCCGTAATTATTGAAAAGGTATGGAAATAGGTTATGAGATCATCTTTAGCCTAAATCACTCCATTACATGTTTTTTAGTATGTTTTAATTTAAAGTTTAAAACCTAATGTAATAGATTACTTAGGAATGAAATAAAAGTGCATTCGAAAATAATAATGTAAGTTCCAAATCCAATACTAGGCATTGTAGTTTTATGAAAACCAATGCCGGATTTCCGAAACAAATTCCAAGTTTACAAAAACATATTTCGGAATAGTTGACATCAATAATTCAATGCCGGTATTGTCCAAATTCTTTCTGAGAAACTTAGTACATTTCATCCCATTGTTCCGGTATGTTTGTAGAATAACCAATCGATGCCGGTAAATTCCCGGCACTATAAAACCTCAATGTTTTAATGCCGGCACCTATATGGTATAAACAAAACATGCATTTCAGTAGAAATCTAAACATGTTCAACATAAACAGACAACTGGATTCTTCTTAAGAAAGCTATCATTGTACCGAAAGTAAACCAAACAACTAAATAGTTAATCCAAAAACATGTTCGGAATTTTTTAAAACGTAACAACGACCATCGAAATAAAGAACCACAACTGAATAGTTAATCACTTGGTCTTTTGCTTCTTCTGGGCCGGCACCTGCATTGTTTCCCCGAACAAATCTTTCGCACTTGGATCTTCAATTTTATCAAGCAACACCTCGACTTCCTTCATTTATTCAATTGATAGCACCTCTTCTTGATCGTACCTGCAACCAAACATCTTCTTCATCTTTCCAAGCCGACGCCGCTGGTTTCATACATACCACACATAATTAGTATATATATGGTAATATAGGAGTATGTGTACATTAAACAACTAAGGAATTTGAGATACAAATTTTTCTTTTCTCTTTACTGTAGGAAGAATGGAAAATCAAGAGTAAAAGAAAGAGATCATTAAAAAACAAAATTGATAAAAATCAGGAGAACAAAGTTTATAAAAGAATGTAAAATGTCTAAAATGCCCTTCTTTCAACACAAACAAGACACATACCCCTTAACATGTGTCGATTTGTCGCAAATTCGAGTTTAAAAACTCTACTAACGTCTGTGCATGCTATGGCAGGCTCATGCGAAGAGAAATATAATTTCTCAGGTAAAATCTAAGTGTTTCTCAACCAAAACACAACAACAACTAGATTTAACACTCCACATTATGTTAGTTCTAATCTTCCAATCCAAATGGATTGGGTTCGCACCTAATATTTTATAAAAAGAACGTGGGTATTACATCATTACCCACTTAAAAAGAATTTTGTCCGAGAAATTCAAAACAAAGAAAGAGACTAACGAAAGTTACCTCCTAGTAACTCCATACATTTCTCCCGCATCTCGGATTTTATCTACCAAGTTGTCTCTTTTAAGTTGTGATGCTGCAAAATCACTTCCACGAATATGTCAGTCTTTCCAGTGCTAGAATCTCAATTTCCTTATTGAGACGCTTCTTCTTCTAATCTGAAGAAGAAACCGTTGAACTTGCACTAATAGGAATTAACAAAACAAACTTAATTTCATCAAGCCTTTAGTGATTTTCTTAATCCTTCTTCTCCAAAATCTCAAACTTCCTCTTCCTCTTATGCTTCCTCTCTAATTTATGTTTGTAACCCCTATTTGTTTTTCCTAGCGTTTTTAGGGGCCAGGAAAAAGGATTTAGGGGCCAACAATAAAACAAAATAGGGTTACCCAAAAAGTAAAACGAAGCCACCCCTTATCTCGCGTAATTCATAATGGCCAAATTGCCCTCCTATAATCGGTTGATAAGTTCGGATGTTTGTCTACCGATTTAATTCGGGAGATTTTTTTTTTTATTATCGTCTGATTGTGGACGTTGTAGTATTTGGAAGAATTGTGTTTCATTTTCTTCATTTGTTGTCACTTTTTATTTCTAGAGAAAGAAGAAGTGGGAAAAAAGTGAAAAAGCCTTTTTTTAAGAAATAAACCATTCATAAATGTATGGATATGAAGAAGAAGGTGAGAATGATCGTGAAGAACCTAATGTTGAAGGATCACGACCGTTTAAAGAAGACGATTTGGGGTATATGTTGAATGATCCAAACTTTTGTGGATAGGAAACCCTAGACGACGCTTTTATGGAGGAAGCCGTTGAATTAACCGAGATCGAAGCTAACGATTCATCTAACACACAGGTATTGTGTTAAGAAACTCATAACCCACTTTGTATGCGTTTTTAAACGACAAAACTCGATTAATGCATGCATTTAACGCCATGAACCACCCAGAATCGGTAGCTAATGTGTCCAAATATCTACCGAATACAACCTCCTGAGTACCAAATATTTACATTCGGAAGTTTAAAGAATGTATACTACTACCGAATATTTGAAAAACCCCCAAATTGATTTTCCAAAATATCTACATTCGGTAACTATTTTAGTATATTTTCTACCGAATGGCCCCAAAAACGAAATCCTCAAAATTATGAAACTCAGTAATTCTTATCTTTTACATTCGGGAGTATTATAATTTTATATAACTACCGAATATATCGATGGCCCCCAAATCCAATTCTCGCGAACTTGTAAAAATTGTAATTCTTCTTCTAGGAAAATCGGAGGAATATGTTTTACTTTTACTTCCGATTGTATATATTCGTAAGTAATACCAGATATATGTCTTCCGATTATGATTGTTTTTTGTACTCAGGAGGCTTTCCAAATCTTTCTATTAAAATCGTTAGTCATTTGGACACAATATTCGTCCGATTATATTACAATCGGTTGTAAAACATGTTAAATGTATTCTGATTGTCAATAAAAAACGTGTTGCTTCCTTTTGCAGGCTGCTTTAGCGATAGTTGATGATTTCTATTTGAGGCCCGATACTTCCCTATACTATGAAAACGATTTGGTATACTCCTTACTATTCTTATTATTCAAATATGTATGTTAAATGCTTATTCTTATGATATTTGTTTTGTTATATTCGTGTTTAGTCATTTGCAAGTAAGGAGGAGGCAAAGGAATGGCTAAAAAACAAAGCAAAAGATAACATGTGCGTTGTAGTTCAAAACAATCATGTGGATGAAACTCGATTTGAAATGATTTGCGAGCGCGGTGGGACGCGAAAGAGTCATGAGGGAAAGAATAGTAAGTACGTAAGGAAAACGCAGAGGAAATACCAGAAGAAATACAAAGAAAATCGGATGTCCTTTCAAGATTGTCTTCCATAAGCCGGACGGTTCGGAAGGTTTAGATTGGAAAATGTCTAAAGTTGATAATGGTTGTCATAACCACGATGATCCGGATACTCTACTTGGACATGTAATGGTTGCCAAGCTAAAATAAAGGGAAATGGATACGGTGAAGTCTATGAGGATCCAAAAATCTAGTGCGATCTTAAGTAAAATAAAGGCGGACGACCCCAATAACTTGTCTTCTTTGTGTACAATTAAGTCAGCCCTAGCTACGATCAAAATAACGGAATGGGATGGTAGAACGGTCATGCAACAATCGGAGTGGTTAGCGGAGTTACACGACTACACGTTGAGAAGGGAAGAAAAGGATGGTAAAGTGGTTCGTATTTTCTTGGCACATCCCGAAATGATCCAATTGGCCCAATGCTTTCATCAAATTTTGTTGATAGATGCCACTTATAAGACAAACAAATATAACATGCCGTTGTTAAATATTGCTTGCCACACTTCGGACAAAAACACATTTACGGTTGCATGGGGTTTAATGGATCATGAGAACAATGTGAGTTTCATTTGGATGTTGGAGACGTTGAGGACCATTTATAATGGTGATGATTTTCCAAGGGTTATTATAACGGATAACGATCAAGCCCTAATGCATGCAATAGCGGTAGTGTTTCCGGAAGACCGAAACTTGCAATGTACTTGGCACATTCAACAAAACCTCAAATCCAATTGCCATCATCATTTCCAAGATAAAAAACCAAGGAAGGGTACTAAGAGGTCGAAGGAAGAGGATGAGCGCATTAGTAAATTAACCGTGGAAGAACGAGAGGAAGAGAAACGGTTATTTGATGAAAAATGGACGGAGGATGGAATGATTTGGAGAATGTTTTTGAAAGCATGGGAAAAGATTGTTTGGTCAATGACCGAGGAAATTTACGAAGCTAATTTGAGGATGAATATGGCACGAAGTATCCAAAACCCGTTGAGTATTGTAAAACACAATGGTTACCGATTAAGGAGAGGTTTGTCTTTGCATGGACATATGAAGTTCATAACTTCAAGAACGAAGCGACAAGCATTGCGGAGGGGTCTCATGGACGATTAAAGACTATACTACTTGGAAGTCAAAATGGAGTTGTGTCGATTCAAGAAGCAATCCATGAATACAGCAACCGTGATCTCATAAAGATTAGAACCAGTATGCAATTTAGTGTACACCAATTCCCAACAGAACATGCTAAGGAAAGATTGCTTCTAAGGGGCATTGTTCATAAAGTATCAAGATGGGAAATAAATCACATGATGAAACAACTCCATTTTTATAAAGCTTACGATGACGAGAATACGGTTTGTGTTTGCAAGGATATGATTGGTATTGGACTCCCGTGTCGTCATGAGTTGGGTAGGTATGTTGAAGTGATTGACATCAATGATATTCATCCATTTTGGAAGCAATTAAATTTTACTTCAAGCACCCCTGTAGTTGATGGTCCGTCTTTCATTGAGTCTGAATTGTGTGCACGAATAGCCCAGCGCTACGCTAAATCTAATGGCACCAAGAAGCAAATATTGATGCACAATTTGGAGGAAGCCCTTCACCCTTGTCTACGGGAAGTTGATGAACCTATTAAACAAAAGGGGGCCGGTAGGCCCAACACCAAAGTGTCGAGGACCATCCAAAGAAAAGAGTTGAAGTTTTATTTGTCTACTAAAAGAATATTGTGTAGGGCCGAGCGTTTGGAAGCCGATTATGAAGATGAGCCGGAACCTAAGAAAAGAGGTCGTCCAAGAAAGGATCAAAGTGGACCAACCGCACATAAATTGAAACAAAAGGTCCCTACGGAGCCTTCTCAAGCAAGTCAATCCGAGGTGGTGGAAGAAGTTGTGTTAGTGGAGAGCCAGGATAGCTCTATTGTTGTTGATAAAATGAGCGACTCACAACAAACACCACTAAAAGAAATGGTTACTATAAAAGAGAAGTATGGTAGTCTTCGTTGCCCTAGGGATATTTATGGAATACCAAATCGAACCAGGTATACAATTATCGAAGAGTATTTGGAACAACTCCCTCCACTAATTGTTCCATTTGTTTTGTCCACTGACGAGGTTGATGGGGATGGCAATTGTGGATTTCACGTCGCTACCGAACAAATGGGTTACTTTAGAGAGGCGGTTATATAAGATGTCACCCAATGCCAATATTTAAGAAATAAGATGACCCAACAACTAATGAAGGACAAGAATTTCTATATGGAGATGATGAGGCGAGGAGATAGATATGACAAAGAAGTTGAGTTCAAAGATTTAGTTAACGCGTATAAAGTGCGAAAGGGATTGAAGACTATCGGATACAAGTATTGGATGACTATGCCTAAATGTGGATATCTCTTAGCGGAGGTTTTGAATTGCGTGGTACATTTTTTGTTCCTCCTAAGTATGGACCTAGTATGACGTTTGCACCCACAAGAACGGTTTGTGACGAGTCGGTTAAAGATAGAAGAATCATTATGGCGTTTGTGAATGAAATGCATTTTATTGGATTAATAGTAAAGAAAGATTGTCCGTTACCACCGTTGAGTAAGTGGCACGATTACTTTCCAATTAACCATTGCAATGATTGGGTGAAAAAATATGAGTCCAACATGGTTGATTGGGATCATGTCATGAAGAACAACTTTCCCGCTGGGTTACTCGAACTAATTGAAGATGATGATGACGATTAGTCATTCCATTTTTTACGATTCAATTTTTTTGTAAAATCCTTTGAAGATATGTGATATAATCGGTAGGTAATATTTGTCACTTTTTGACCGAATGTTAAATTCGGACGGTTTTGTATTTCACCAAATTACCGATTCTAATCATTTTGAAGATTAGCTAGCTCTCCTGTATTCGGTAGACAATATTAGACAGTGTTTGACCGAATTTTAGATTCGGAGGGTTTTGGATTTTACCAAATTAACGATTTTAATCATTTTGAACTCAGAACCTACGAAATTGGAACACTCCTGTATTCGGTAGATTAAATAACATTATAACTACCAATTATCATACAATCGGAAGATTAAATAACATAATAACCACCGATTGAAACAGAATCGGTATATTAAACAACATATTTACTACCGAATATAACATATTTCAGGCAGTGATTTAGGGAAATTGTGCCAAACTCTATACCGTGGCCACGACCTTCAAGAATTCATAACTTCCATCATATGTGAATTCTTCTCCTTTTTCCTCTAAGTAGTGTCTTTTTGAGAGTGTCTCCTACATAAACCAAAACAAATTATAATAGAATGCATAGTTCGATAAGCTAAGTTCGTATAGTTTCGTATGAAAATACTTACAAATTGTCGGATCGACAAACTTAAGTGGATATTGTTAAAGATCCGCTTTTGTATCGTTATGTAATCGTTCACCCCTTTTTGGATAAGTCGGAACCGATCATGAACTTGTTGGATGGATCTTTTCTTTGTATTTCCATATTCTCGCACAAATTGGCTATACACTCTACCCCAAAAGATTTCGGTCGTTAACCTTCCGGTAATGACATCTTCACGTCTAGTTTCTTGGTACCATGTTTTCACAATGGACAAATCTTCAGCTGCATCAAAGTTTGACATTCTTGTAATATGAAATAAAGTGGTACAACAAAATACTAGACAATGGAATATAGATGTGTGTAGTTTGGTGCCTCAATGAGAAGAGGTTACCCTCCTTATATAGTATAAAGTTCGAACGGCTCTTTTTTTTGAAAATATGGCCGTTATGTGAGGCACGAAAAGAGTCAACAGGTACAATGTGCTAACAATAATTCAAAAGAATCGGTTGTAAATCTAACACAATTACCTACCGAATGTAATATTCGCCGGTAAATGTTTTTTTCATACGCCCGATTATTTGCATTTTGTACTCAGGAACCTGTTGTTTTATTTGACTATAAATTCGATAGAACAATTTATTATTTTATTACCGATTGTGTGCTCATCCAGAGGCATGGCTCTTTTTTTTTTTTTTAAAGTATCCGTTGTAGTATAATCGGTAGATTTCTAAACATAATAGTGTCCGATTCAATATTATTCGGTAGGTTAAATAACAGACTAACTACCGATTACAGAAAATATTTTGATTATCATAATATGATGTAACGATTATACTTCGACAATTTCATTACAATGAATTTTGCTTAGCTTCGTGGACGTTCCCTAAACGGATTAAATCTGTTCATCGCCTTAAGGATTCTGAAATGAGCTTCGAAACGGAAGTTTGATCTTTTCCATCTCCGCCATTCCTCGAGAGATCGTTCTATCACCTCATCATTATTTGCACCCCTCAATCGATATTGATTCACAAGATAAGTTAAATGGACGAATTGTTTGACGTGTTGGTTTATTGAACCAATTCGGCAGAAAAGATCATCCGAGTTACGGTTATTTGGGTTTCCTGTGTCGATGCAAAAAATTTCGTGAATTCTCAACAAATAACTCATACTCATTACACCTCCTTGCATGCGTTCTTCTCCCCGTCTTGGATAGAATTGAACATAGCGCCTACATAAAGATAAATCTTCTTCAATCGTGAACTCCGTAGGATTAACGAATGGTTGGGCCATTATGTTGAAGATGATTTATTCGGAAATTAGAGAGAGTAAAAATGTTTTTTTTGTTGCATATAGGGGAAGAGATGCCCTCCTTATATAAGTTATGTAGCCCAACGGCTACTTTTTTTAAAACTACATATATTCGGAGAATAAATGTAGTTCATCATCTACCGAATATGAGATGGCCCAAAAATCTGTTTCTTGGAAAAATGAAGATTTTCTAGAATTTGAACTTGTAATAATCGTAAGTAAAGTACTAATATCATACCTCCGAATATAATGGCCAACCCTCTATACTGGCCATTCGGAACCACCCAGAGCCATGGAGGGGCAGGTTTTGAACTACATATATTCGGAGAATAAATGTAGTTCATCATCTACCGAATATGAGATGGCCCAAAAATCTGTTTCTTGGAAAAATGAAGATTTTCTAGAATTTGAACTTGTAATAATCGAAAGTAAAGTATTAATATCATACCTCCGAATATAATGGCCAACCCTCTAGACTGGCCATTCGGAACCACCCAGAGCCATGTAGGGGCAGGTTTTGAACTACATATATTCGAAGAATAAATGTAGTTCATCATCTACCGAATATAAGATGGCCCAAAAATCTGTTTCTTGGAAAAATGAAGATTTTCTAGAATTTGAACTTGTAATAATCGGAAGTAAAGTACTAATATCATACCTCCGAATATAATGGCAAACCCTCTACACTGGACATTCATAATCCAAAAAACAAACCATTCATAATCCATCTAACAAACCATATTCTATTTTTAGAAGTTCAAATCCGATCCTAACCTTAAAAACAAAACCAAATTAACAACCAATACATAAATACTATAAAAAGGAAGTTTGTCATTCATTTATTCTTTGCTTTTACTTTACGACGTCGACCACCTCCAAGTCCAGCACGACCACGAGTTTCAGGACCTTCAGCACCTTCCGTTTGACGGCTCGTAGAAGCTCGAGTTCTTTTACCCAACTTTGATACTGCCATCTTATCCGTATGCCTCTTCTTGGATTTCTCCCCAAATTCTGCTGCATATTCTTCATTTTCGATATTGTAAATTAGGTCTCTAGCCTTTTGTATCTTCTCAACTAGCACGGGATCTCCCTTCCTAATGAAAGAAGTTAACATTTTGGAAACACTCTTGAACCTGTTCACCTATTTTTAAACATAATGACATAACATCAAACGGTTATTACATTAGTTTTTAGCAATAACATCAAGAAAGTTTGAAGAATACGCACCAGTCTATCATAACCAGTTGGTTTGTCTTTGATGATACAATTATAACTAGACCCCGCCGAAGTAGACTTGGATTTAAGTTCACGGATAACCAAAGGATGTGATACGTTCCTATACCAATCATATAACCTGGAGAATTTTCATCACCTCGGGTGGCTGGTCTACCAGTGTTGATAATGAACTCAGTCCTCTTATCCCAGTTATAAGGAACATTAGGTGGGCCTTTGTGAACTATCGTGAGAGTGTCACCACTAGAAGAGCACAACTCCACCTCCAATTTGTAGTAATCCTTGAATTCCTCCATTGGTTGATGTTGTATATACCCATGTTGTCGCATCACCCTAGAGGGGTTGTACATCACATATCCCGTGGGGTGCCACAACGGTCCAAAATAAAGGGACAAGTCCGACCGAACATTTATATGGCCAGCAGCTCGATCTTCCTTGTATGGATCAAAGCATACGTCTGAGGCCTTCAATTTTTCCAAAATCTCCCTCATGCGGATCAACTCATGCTCTTTTGTCCTAGAACGGTTGTCTTCGAAGAGATACTTTGTTCCCCTAGGAGTACCTTTCCGCCACTCTGGGTTCTCTCCGGCCAACTTCAGGAGAGGGAAGTGATCATAGATCCATGTCTATATGGATAACAAACCAAGTATTAGTAAATAGATTAATAACAATCGGAACCAAATGTACATTAATTTCAACCAAATATATACATTCGGAGGAATTTGACTTACGAATGAAAAACATTCGAAAGTAAAAATGGTATAATTCCATCCGAATATGCATCATTTGGAGTTCAGTAGACTATATTTTTTTCACCTACAGATTCGGTTGTATTTTATAAACAATAACACCCGATTAAATATAATCGGAATTAAAACTAAATTACATGCTACCGAATGCTAAGCATTCGAACGCAAACAAAATGTAAGTCCTACCGAATATCATTCATTTGGATTTCAGTATCCTACGGTTTTTTGCATATATATTCGAAAGTTATTTCCCATATTAATGTTCCGAATATATATAATCGAGAGTTAATTTAAGTTAAGTCTCTCCGAATAAAACACATTCGGACATAATAAATGAATCATTTACTTCCGAATATGCATAATTTGGATTTCAGTAAAACACAGTATTATGGCATATATATTCGGTAGTTAAATGAACAAGACTAAATCCTGAATCCAAACAATCGTAAGTACGGCTATGTAATTGGTTTCCGAATATACTACATTCGAAGGTTAAAAATTTATGTATCCTACCGAATAGTTATCATTTGGAGTTCATAATATGCATTGTATGTATTGTCTACCGAATAACTATAGATTGACTTATAGAGTAAAAAAATGACCTGCAATAGAGCCACGTTCCCGGCAACTTGGCTAGTTCCTCGCCTCGACGCCTTTCTCAACTCTTCCATCAAGAATGCTAGGCATGCCGTGCCCCAAGAGTAGTCACCGACTTCATGAAGAGGATCCAAAAGTTGTAGAATGTTGGCGTCGATCCGATTTCCAGAAGTATTGGGGAAAATTACACATCCCAATACACAAAGGAGATACGCTGTGGCCGCGTGATTCACTTTCTCTTCAGTTAACGTTCCCTTTTTTTCTTTATCCAAGGTGCCTCGAAACATATTCATTAAAACAGTAATGTTAATCTGTCTTGTTCTGTAACTTGCATGCCTCCTAAACTCTTCTGTTGTTGTCTCTTCATCCCAACCTAAGCACTTTTTAGTTAGAACATAAAGTTGTGCCCAACTTAACTGCTTTGTGTAGTTGAACTTCACAGCTGTGCCTTGCTCAGGAAGGTTAAGAATTTGCACAACATCATCCGGTGTAATCGTCATCTCCCCAAACGGCATATGGAAGGTATCAGTCTCAGGATACATTCTCTCCACGAACGCCGATATAGAAACACGATCATGGTCCAAATATGAATTCTCCGCAGCATTAGCTAACCCCGAGTTGGTTACAATTCTCTTGAACCTTTCACATTCACCGGATAAAGGCCAGTCAAGCATTTTTGTTGGTGCAGCGGTGGGTTTGAGTAGACGAACCGCATCCTGATGATACTATTTAACACACAAATTTTTTTTAGAGTACATAAAAAAACCCTTAATACAACTATTATGATAAAAAACATAGACAATACATTAATAAAAAATATAAGATTATTATTACCTCGGTTTCGTATATTTCTTTGGCCCAGGAGTCTTTGTATCCAAAAAGCAATTTTCCTCCATCCGCCGGTAGCCCAAGGATTTCTCCGGGTTGAATATTCTTCACCTTCAAGTGCTGAGGGACAAGATGCGATGCTTTCTTAGAAATGTCCTTCTTTCCACCTTCTACTCCTTTTTAGCTTTTTTAGATTTTTGGGTACCACTTGGTTGTCCTTCTTCTTGAACTCTTGGCACTGGATCAATTGGTTCAATTTCAGGATGGGAGGTAAGTTGTGGAGCACTTGGTTCTACACCTTGTTGACTGTCGGGTTCACTGCCCTGTGGACCAGTTGGTTCTACACCTTCTTGAGTGGGTTGTTGAGCACTTGCTTGCACACCTTGTTCACTGCCTTGTTCACTGCCCTGTGGACCTGGTTGAGCACTTGCTTGCACACCTTGTGGACTGCCTTGTGGTTCTACACTTTGTTGATCACTTGAATTAGCTATGGCACTCCTTGCTTTCCTAGCACTAGATGTCACTTTCTTACACCCTGCTATACGAGGCCCTAACTCTCCTGTTTTTGTGGCTTGCTTAGCTCGACTTTGTCTAAACAACAACAAAATAATCAATGTTTACAAACCAAACAATCGGAAGTCAAAGTACACCAATACAAACCGAATGTAAACATTTGGAAGTAAAAATACAACGTGTGTTCCCGATTATACAACAACCGGAAGAAAGTAAAATTAATTTCAAACCGAATATGCATCAATTGGAGTTCAGAAACTCTAAATTTTTCATCCTTTAAAATCGGAGATATAAAACATTATCTTACCTTCCGAATATTACTAGGCCCCAAAATTGGATTTTTCATCAAATTGACATATTCGGTAGTAAATGTCCCACCGATTATTGTGTATCTACTTAAACATATTCGGAAGAAAAAATATTCATTAACTACCGATTATTTCCATTTTGGTATACATGAACATATGTACATACATATTCGGGAGAAAATCAACAATTAAAACTTCCGAATGTTGTCGATGTTCTTGAGAAATGAAGAACACGACTACATTCGGAAGTAAATTTACAGGTTTAACTACCGAATCTGAGAAATTGCAGAAAACCCTAGATATTTTTTTTTCAATTCGTCGAATTAAAGCGAAATAAACCCTAAAATTGATATAGTCTTACCTAATTGGGGCCATTTGAAGTTTCCGGAGTGTTAGAATATCAGAATCGCCACCGCCAACTACTTCCGCGGATTCGTCTTCGCGTTCTTCGTCATTTTCACCATCAATATCTTTGTTGCTTGCTAAAATTCCTATATTTGGAACAAAAGCGCGAGGAAAGTTTTTTGTTTTAGGTTTGTGGGATGCATTACCAGTATCCATTGTTTTATAAACGAATCGACGATGTTTTTATTTTACGATTCACGACGGCGATGCGATAAATGGAAGAACGAGGGAAAAAAATTATTTCTCCACAATCGGGAGGCAGGAGGGAGAAGGGAAGAAAAAGAGTTGAAATGAAAAATGGGAGAAACAGTTTTGATTTGGGTTATAAATTTATTTTTACTACAAGGGCATTTAGGTAACTTCAATGAAATTTTTTTTGCCCCTTAACCAAAACCTTTGGCTGTGTATAACATGTTGGCCCCTAAATCCTTTTTCCTGGCCCCTAAAAACGCCAGGTTGTTTTTCTCTCTTCTTCCACCATACACTAAAAACTCTCATATTAATACTACTCCTACTAATAATAATAAATTATATTTATTATTTCCTTATTTCATTTTATTTGTCTTTCATTTTTCAATTAATCAAAATGTTATTAACTATTCTATGTCCACCCTAACTTGTAGTCTTTCTAGTTCAAACAAACTAGCTAGGCTAAGGCAAAGGAAACAACCTAAACCTCATTATATGTAATTTGGGTATAACCCGAACCGAAACCGTAACTAAAAATACCGGGTATTACAATCTACCACCCTTAAAAGAAATTTCGTCCCGAAATTTTGAAAATACGCATAATCCAAATATTGACATAATATTCATAAAATAGTAAACATCACAAAAATGCAATCCAACACACAATTAGCAATTCACATGAATTTCAACAAAGACACAATACAACTAATAAGATGGAACACGTAATAGAACAATCAAATCAAACATGCGTGCACATCAACATACTAAATAACTCATTTATCGTCCCATTCAAGATTTAAAGCCTAGA
This sequence comes from Papaver bracteatum, assembly GCA_023529315.1. Taxonomy (NCBI): domain Eukaryota; kingdom Viridiplantae; phylum Streptophyta; class Magnoliopsida; order Ranunculales; family Papaveraceae; genus Papaver; species Papaver bracteatum. Next base: position 783,835 of record JAJJWX010003631.1, read on the forward strand.
GCTCTGATACCAATTTGTGATACAAAATTTTCTTTTCTCTTTGCTATAGGAAGAATGGAAAATCAAGAGCAAAAGAAAGGGTTCATTAAAAAAATTTGATTAAAATCAGGAGAACAAAGTTTATAAAAGAAGGTAAAATGTCTAAAATGCCCTTCTTTCAACACAAACAAGACACATACCCCTTAGCATGTGTTGATTTGTCGCAGATTCGAGTTTAAAAACTCTATTAATGTTTTTGCACGCTATGGAAGGCTCATGCGAAGAGAAATATAATTTCTCAGGTAAAATCCAAGTGTTTCTCAACCAAAACACAACAACAACTAGATTTAACACTCCACATTATGTTACTTCTAATCTTCCAATCCAAATGGATTGGGTTCGCACCCTAATATTTTATAAAAAGAACGTGGGTATTACAGAATTAACAATACTTACTAGCAATCCAAGAGTCTTATTAAGTTTGGCCATTGTAAGTGGTGCCTCTTTAGGAGTTGGAACATGAGGGTTTTTCTGTGCTGGAACTCCGTCGTCGTCCGGGCGCACGATAAAAGGATGTGACCATTCCAGGTGATTATCAATGTAGGAGGAATCGGCATCATCACCATTGTTCACAATCTCCCAGTTACTGATATCTACCAGACGACTTGGTTCCCTATCCCTCAAATGTGTTGCTTCTGGAACTGGATCATACACTACCCTCAACTTTAAGGGAGTTGTAATGCACTCACCCAAGTCAAGAATGTAGCTTGAAGTAGAGGTTGTCATGAACATAGGTAATTGCTTATATACCAAGTTGCCGCATCACATGTCGAGGATCGGCCATAACGTATCCCTTTGGGTAGAACAACGGTCCATTGTAGAATACAATGTTCGGATACCTCTGGATTTGCCAGTTTTCTCTAGCCTCCTTGTAAGGGTCGAACACAACGTCTTTGGTAGTCATCGTGTCCAGAGCCAATCTCATATCTATTAGTCGACCATCTTTACCGGGATTTAGAGTATTGTTGAACTGGTATATCTTAGCTCTAAGCGCATCATGTTCAGGAAGGTCTATAATCTTCAATTAGGGGTAGTCCTTGAAATATGTTGGGAAGTGTTCATAATCCCACACCTATACCAATGTGGAAGCATACATATAAGAATCCGTAAATTTTGTTTCCAAGTTCATAAAAAGTGTACGATATGCAACGGTACCAGTTGACTCCACCATACTGTCTTCTTCCTAGTATGTTGGTTTATTCCTCAATAGTATATGTGAACAATATACATAAGAACGTAAGAACATAAGTTTAAAAACAACAATACCTGGAGCAAGGTGAAATTGTCTACAAATTGGTTTGTAACATCCTTAGAGTCCCTTCTCATCTCCGTCATCAGATGGGCCATTACCATGGTGCCCTAAGAATAGGTAAACACCTCTTTCAACGGATCCAAGTATTGTAGGAGGCTTGCGCAAACCCTATTGCCACTGGTGTCGGGGAATACCTTAGTGTCCAATATGAATAAAAGGTAGGCAGCGGATGTATAACGAATTTGTGCAGGGTCCCATCCATCCTTCAAACTTCTTTCATGCGTTTTTTCAAACTTCTTTTTAAGCAGCGTCAGCTTGATTGTCTCTGTCCTACTAGCCTTGGATACATAAAAGCTTTCCACGGAAGTTTTTTAGTCCCAACCAAACAACTTGTTAGTCAAAATGTGCAACTTCGACCATTCTAGGTCCGAACAATGATCTTCTTCTACTATTGATTTTCCAATAACATTCAGGCCTAAAATGTTCTGAGTATCATCCGGGATCAAGGTCATCTCCCCAAATGGGAAGTGCATGATATCATTTTCTCCATGATACCTTTCGACGAAGCAATTCACTGTCACAGCATCACACTTCACATAATTTTCAACCAAAGCATATAGATCAGAATCCTTTACTATTGTTTGGACATCATCATGCTCCAAAAACAAATTCCAATTCTCTGCAGCTTGGTTTCAGCAAACACGCACATCCTTCTTGTGATCCTACAATTATGAGATAGTACGGTTAGAAGATTTAACATAAATACACAAGAATACATATGCACAAGATTAAAAAAATCTTACATAGGTTTGATAGATAGTACGATCCCAAGAGTGCTTGTTGCCAAATAGATGGGCCGGATCGTGAGCTTCACCCCATATTCTACCACGATCAAGGTCAGGTATCATGTCATCAACATGAGGAAGGTGGGAACCTTTAACTTTTACTTTGCGCTTGGCTTTGGCTTTGCCTTGTGTCAGTTGTTGACTTGGCCTGCCAAATTCACTTTGGCTTGTAAATTTACTTGGATGAACCTCATTATCTTCCTCCTCACTTTCCTCTTCATATTCCTCATACTGCTCAGCTGTTGCAGTAGGTTCATTGATTAAAAGTCAACTACGGTCACCACCACTCTCCCAAGTTATCCCTCTACAATCAGCCCTCAAACGCTTTCTGCGACCTTCTTCTTTGCCCCGGGGAGGCAGAGTCTTTGGAGTATCAAGACCGTCCTTCCTCCTTCTCTTAGACACATCATCTTTACTTTTTCTTTTCTTAGCTTCTTTGGCTTTTGACCTATATCATAAGCACACAAAACGAATATAAGATATCTCATTTTTATTCAACGTACCGGCAAAGAAACATAGTAAACAAATTATGCCGGTACCATATACCGGCATTCAACATTAACTATCGACAATGCTGGTTATAATGTGTAACTCTCCTGGATACCAAATGCCTACTACCGACACTATCAAATAAATCAAACCATGCCGTAACTAGGTACCGGCATACAATGCAACCTAATATCAATGCCGGCATAGTGATAAATTGATAAATGTTCCTGTATTTTTTAAGTCGAGTACCGGCATACACGAATTATCATTAAGCAATGTTGTAATTCTAAACCGACATAGTATTCAACACATATGTATGCCGGTACATAATATTTAGTTTCAGGGTTGGAAACCGGCATTGCATTCATCATAACATCTAAGTCGTAACTAAAATCCGGCACTGAATTCAACCTAGATGGAATGTCGTAAATAAATACTGGCGTAGTGCTCATACTCAATCTAGTGCCGGAATTAACTGAAACTCAATTGTTTCGTTCATTATTCGCGATTTTAACCTAAACCCATTGATATAAATCGATTCAAACACTCATAAATGAGTTCAAAATCACCTACCTTCTAACAGAAGCCATCTTTGCGAGCGGTTGATTGTCCGACAGCGTTGCTTCTTCTTCTTCTTGCTCTTGAGAAATCTTAGCAAGTCTTTGTTTTAATCTCTCCTCACCAGTCGATTGTGAGTTCGATGGGGCTTTTGGTTTCTTTCGTGGAGCCATTGTAATGATTCGGGTAGGTTAATCGACGAATTTTATTTCAATCGACGATTAATCGACGAAGAACGGTTGAAGAACGATGAAGAACGATGAAATTCGAAACCTAAACCTAAGTCTATGATGGAAATCAAATGGAAATGGGGATATATGTTTTGGATTTTGGTTTTAATGTTTTTGTGGAAAGGGTATAACTGTCTTTTCATAAATATTTTTAATTAACCAAAGAGCATTTCAGTACATTCATAACATTTGGTCACCCCTTAACAGAAATCATGGGGTGGGAGAACTAATCAATATCCCCCAATCCGATCGAACATTTGAAGGAGAATGCCGTGTCGTCCAGCGGAGCCTAGAAGAAGGTAACTCAATTGTGCGTTTTAATTTAATGAGCGTGATTATAGCATGCAATAAGAAGATTTCATTTCAGCTACGCCTAAGTTGGGGAAGCAAATCAACACAAGTCAGAAGATAATTCACTAAAGGTCTTGCACATATTGTGCACTAAATATCTTCTTTTAAAATCGGCATCTTCTTTTTCATTCAGAATTTTCTCTTGCGCCACCATGCATAATTTACGTTCTTAGTCTCACAATACTTTATAAATTATAATTTACGAAACCTCAAACTGTTTTATTTTCACAACACAATACAGATAGCAAAACATCAGTTTTCTAATATTACAAACTCGCCTTTACATAAAAGTTGTTGCATGCGATGACAATGAGAAAATGAAATGAAATTTATTTGCTAGTGAACAGAAGTTCTCACAGACAAGTTAATTGGCGAAGATTAACGGGAAAGCAAGTTGATGAGCCTCTAAAACATCCATCAGCAAATTCATAGTTTACTCTCTCGACTGGATGAGCTCTGTCCCAGTACAAATGAGTATTCTTATTCTTGCATGGTGTATCATTTGGAAGAAAACGCGCGGTTCCATTTCCTCCAGCCGGGCAACACGGTGAATTCCCTTCAGTAAAGCCTGAAATATTATGCGAGGAGCAGTTAGTCGAGAAGAATTTGCAGTAGTTCTGGAGATCGAAATCAAAAGAAAATTATAACGTACCATATTTAAGTGGAGATTGGTTTTGTTCATAGCTCTTCCGGAAGATGTCTGCCAACACAAAATTAGAACCCTCCAAGGTGGTTGTAAGTTCTTGAATCATATTTGGGATTTCCAGAGTTGAAAATGTTTATCAGATTATTAGCACTTTCTACATATGGGTTAACCGGTTTCGGAGTGACGCTGCTTACTATTCCCGGTATACACCCAATAGGACCCAAGTTGAATACTACGAATTTCCTTGCTCCTAAATTGTATAATCTCACTAGGTGTGCCTTGTAATTTGATATCAAAAGGGCACCAAACTGTACAGGAGTATGTGTTTTGCTGCCATTGAATTTTGCTGGTTGAAGATAATTGTTGATGTAGTCATTGCTGCCGATATTCACCACAAATATGGACTTTGACAACTGTTTGGAAATCTCTTTTGGGGTTTTGAATGATTTGGGCAAGTCACTCTTCACTGTTTTCTCAAAGTAATTGATTTGTTCTTCCAAGTTTAAGTTATCTCCCTACATCCGCAAAATAACACAATGTAATTAGATGTTGATTTCAAGTATCAACCAATCAACAGTGAACCGAAAGACTTGAATTTAAAAATTTGTAAAGCCTTTTTGGCAACCAAGAATAAAAGTATTTTTGACTTTCCAGAAGCAAAAGCCAGTTTCATAATTATAGCACGTTTGGATACGAAAAGTATAAGTATTTTTGCTTCTCCAGAAATAGAAGTCAGAAGTTAAACTATTTTGCTTCATAAAAAAAATTCCGCCATGAAAGCATTGGTTGATTCTCCGGTTGATTCATAAAATTTTTGCTTCATAAAATTTAGCTTCCATCTCGGTTGATTCTCCGGTTTCCGCCATGAAAGCGTCGTCTAGGGTTTCCTCTCCGCAAAAGTTTGGATCATTCAACATATACCCCAAATCGTCTTCTCTAAACGGTCTTGATCCTTCAACATTAAGTTCTTCACGATCATTCTCAACTACTTCTTCAAATCCATCCATTTTTGTTTCCTATTTCTAAAAAAATGGGTTTTTCACTATTACCATTATTCTTCTTCTCTAGAACTATAACAGAGACAACAAATGAAAAAAAATGAAACAGTCTCCTCAAAAAAAATAAAAATGAAACACATATCTTCCTAATACTACAGCGTCCACAATCGGACGATAGTGGATTTTTTTTCTACCGAATTAATTCGGTAGATAAATATCCTTATTTATCAACCGATTATTGGAGGTCAGTTTTGCCATTACGAATTACGCGAGATAAGGGGTGGCTTCGTTTTATATTTGGGTGACCCTATTTTGTTTTATTGTTGGCCCCTAAAAAAATTTTGTTGGCCCCTAAAAACGCAAGGATTTTTTGGTTGACTATAAAAGAGTTTTTCAACTCATTTTTGAACATACACATAAGAGAAAATATAGCTTTATCCTCTCTGATTTTTTCTCTGCTATTATCTTTGTTTCACTGTAACATTTTTCACTTCTTCATACTTCGCTGCCAAGCTCTTAGGGTACTCTCTTTGTATGCTATATTGAGGAGTACTATCAGTAGTTGTATCCTGGTGGCATCTCGTCAACAACTATAGCATCTCTCTACAAGAGGAGTAGCAGGCGACATTACCTTTAGGTCAGCGTATCTCATATGTGCCTCTACTATTCTCTACTACGTGTATCATTGCATTGCATCTCCCGGACCGTCAATCAAGCGTCGGTTTGAGCTAAGTATTATTTCTCAGTTAATTGGGCCGACCGCCCAGAGGGCCCGTAGGGAGGGAGTCCCTTTTATGACCACTTTATTGTCAAATGAAACCTAACACAAATGTTCAATTTGGTAAAAAGATTGGAAATGAATTTGGCGGTAGTCTTTGAGACATGAAAAGCCTAAAATGTCTTTCCTTTTAGTCTAATTATTATAACTCCTTATGCATCCTATTTTTTTAGGGGTATAATTGGCAACTAAAATTTAATATAACATATCTAAAAATTTGTCAATTTGTGCCTTAGAATTTTACAAATTTTATATCATTGGAAAGGATTTTAAAAAATCTACACAACGAGTACATACAACGATATAAAATTTAGTGTTTTTTCGAAAAATTCGATGGTGACTTTTAAAATTTAATGCATAGCCATTATGCAAAGCACCACAAAGGATGCATAATACATGGGAAAATTGAGGCAAATTACCACAATGAACACATAGCACATGGGGTAAATTGATGCAAAACACCACAAAAGATGCATAAAAAATGGGAGAAATTTATGTAAACTACCATAAGTTAAATGTATATCAATTTTAGCCTTATAACACCATTACGCATAACCAGGGGCGTAGCCAATGTTTGACTAACCCTGGCTCTAGCCCCCCCTAAATCAATAAAATCATCAAAACACCCTTGTATTTATGTGTTATTTTTTATTTAGCCCACCAAATACTTTTTATTTAGCCCATAAAAGTTAAAATATTATTTTTAGCACCCCTTAAGTATTTTTTCTGGCTCCGCCACTGCGCATAACAGTGTTTCAATTTTTTTCGGTCGGCCCTTCCCACCGTGGCAGCGGTGATCTAGTAAGATTGTTGTTACTACAACCAACAGTTAGATCATAACCAACATGACGCATACATTTCTCATGAAGAGCACCATTATAGGATTTCTCCATTTCTGGGTATTGTGAGATATGTTGTCATCCCAAAAGATCGAAGAACGCTTTGATGTATCTGCCTATACTTTCCTAGGTGATGTTCAACTAATTTCACGGTAACATCGAGAAGATGATGAAGAAAAGAAGGTAAAGTGTAAGAGCGAAGAAAAATAAAATCATAATGAAAGTCGGGAGAGACTCCTGGAGAGCGTAGATAGAAAGCTAAACATATTCAACCGATTAACAAGATGAATTGGAATGTATTAGTCTGATAACTATGCTAAACTCAAAATAAACTACTAAATACAAGCTAATTGGCGGATATTAATAGGGAAGCAAGTCGATGAGCCATCAAAACAATCCTTAGCAACTTCGTAGTTTACTCTCTGAACTGGATGCCCTAAGTCCCAATACAAGTGAGCATTTCTATCCTCGCATGGTGTACCATTTGGAAGACAAGGTCCAGGTCCATTTGGTCCCGAAGGACAACATGGCGTACTTCCTCCGGTAAATCCTAATACAAATATAAGTAAATAATTATTAGTCAATAGGTTAATGGTAACTTTATACTATGAAACATCTAAAACTCCAAAAAAAATGAAAACTTACCATATTTAAGGGGAGATTGGTTTTGTTCATAGCTCCTTTTGAAAACAAGACCATGAATGAAATTCGAATCTTTCAAGGTTGATGCAAGTTCTTGAGTCATAGTTGCAAATCCCAAATTGAAAATGTTAACCAAATTATTAACACTTTCTACGCACGGGGTGATTGGTTTTGGAGTTGCCCTAGCAGCTATTCCTGGTGCACACCCAATAGGACCTAACTCAAATACTACAAATTTCCTTGCCCCTAGATTGTATAATCTGACTAGCTGATTCTTCAGAGTTGATATCACGAGGTCACTAAATTGTTGAGGATTATATGTTTTGCTGCTATTGTAATTTGCTGGTTGGAGATAATTGTTGATGTAGTCATTGCTACCCATTTGAAGCACAAGTATGGACTTCGACAAATGTCTGGAAATTTCTTCTTGGGTTTTCAATGATTTGGGCAGGTCATCTTTTACTGTTTTCTCAAAGTAATTTACTTGTTCTTCCAAGCACGAGGTGTCCCCCTGCAAACACAAAACTAATCACATAAGCAGGAAGAGATAGTTACAAGATTTTGAGAACACTGAATTTTTCTAGCAACTATCAAGAGAATCCATTGTTTTTTTTTGTTTTTTATACGTACTATTAGAGTTCCTGTTTCTGGAAGAATACCAGATGCTCCCGAGGCATAATTTATACCAGTAGTTGTTTTGCTCTTCTCCTCTTCTGATAAACCTAAGTACGGTGGTGCATATGGTAATCCAAGCCATTCGGCTAAAAAAAAAAAATGACAAATTAGATTAATTTGTTCGTTTGAAATCAAAAACAAACACTAAAGAAATACTTGCCAACATGTACAATGTATTTTCCATTTCATAATTAATGATGAACATCATTTAATGGTAGAAATGGGAAAAATCAAAAACTATTCTATCTTTATAATTTCTTCAAAAATGTGGAAATAAACAAACAATTACACCATTCTGCTAACTATTTTTAGTCTGGCCATTGAAAGAAATCATTCTGTATCTCAACCTTAGTCATGCACAGTTTCACATAATCTCAAAATAAACAACTCGCTAATTAAACAAAAAGAATTTGCAAATCTTTAAAGAAAGAAAAATGAATGCAAAATTTAATCTATATTATCTGGTATTTAAATTACCGAAAAAGTCGACAGTAGTTTTGCCATTGGTGAATCTTCCGGTAGCTCCATTTGGAAAATCAACTCCATATGGCAGGTATTTGGCTTTTGCTAGTGTCTGAAGATAATTGTTGTTGCCACTGTCGACCAAAGAATCACCAAACACATATAATGCCGGTGCAACAACAGGACCTTGATTACTAGATTGTTTCCCAGAAATTTGATGAGATTGAATCAGAAGAAAGAAAGAGAGAATAAAGATGAACGTAAAAGAGAGGTTCATGGTTCTTTGGGTTTTGAAGGGTTGGGAATGAATTGTGTGTGTAGTTATTAATAGTGAGGGAAATCAAAAATTAATGGCTAATCTCTAATTATCTTTCCTAGTTTGTGTGCACAGAATATTTTGTATTTATTTTGTACTATACAGAAGATGTTTTTAAATTGGACGGTTAAGCTCTAACTTTCCAAATTAATGTAATTTTAAATAAGTTTCGCTAATTTAATGAGCGTGATTATAGCATGCAATAATAAATCAGCTCCGCTACACGGACCGACAAAAAAAAAACTAAGTAGAAACCGATGAGAGACATGAAAATGGTGGGCCCACCGGAGGGAGATAGCAGGGACTCCCTATACACTGTTCATGTTTGTGCCCGGTTTCTGTGGAGTTTTTTCCACGGTTCATCAATCTTTTTTTATAATAAGATATCAGCTACGCCTAAGTTTAGCAAGCAAATCAATCAACACATGTCATAAGATATTCACCAAAGGTCTTGCACATATTGTGAGCACTAAATATCTTCTTTTAATCTATACATAACTAGTAGTAAAACACCAAGGTAACTAAATATAAAGTATAAAAACTTTGTTCAAATATTGGGATCCATTAAAACTCCATATTAAACTCTGAAATCTATATACATCGTGTACGGATTTCCTTACGTAAAACAAGTAAGAAACATCTCTGAATAATACAAAGTTTTGTCATTTAGAATTTTCTCTTGCACCATGCATAATTTACGTCTCACAATACTTTATAAATTATAATTTACCAAACTTCCAACTGTTTTATTTTCACACCACAATACAGATATCAAAACATCAGTTTTCTAATATTACAAACTGGCCTTTACATAAAAGTCATTGCATGCAATGACAATGAGAAAATGAAATGAAATTTAATTCGAATCACTCGATATATGTTCTCACAGACAAGTTAATTGGCGAAGATTAACGGGAAAGCAAGTTGATGAGCCTCTAAAACATTCATTAGCAATTTCATAGTATACTCTCTCGACTGGATGAGCTATGTCCCAGTACAAATGAGTATTCCTATTCTTGCATGGTGTATCATTTGGAAGACAACGCTGAGTTCCATTTCCTCCAGCCGGGCAGCACGGTGAACTCCCTTCAGTAAAGCCTGAAATACTATGCAAGGAGCAGTTAGTCAAGAGGAATTTGCAGTAGTCCTGGATATCGAAATCAAAAGAAAATTATAATGTACCGTATTTAAGTGGAGATTGGTTTTGTTCATAGCTCTTCCGGAAGATGTCTGCCAACACAAAATTAGAACCCTCCAAGGTGGATGTAAGTTCTTGAATCATACTTGGGATTCCAGAGTTGAAAATGTTAATCAGATTATTAACATTTTCTACGCATGGGGTAACCGGTTTCGGAGTGACGCTGCTTACTATTCCCGGTATACACCCAATAGGACCCAAGTTGAATACTACGAATTTCCTTGCTCCTAAATTGTATAATCTCACTAGGTGTGCCTTGTAATTTGATATCAAAAGGGCACCAAACTGTACAGGAGTATGTGTTTTGCTGCCATTGAATTTTGCTGGTTGAAGATAATTGTTGATGTAGTCATTGCTGCCGATATTCACCACAAATATGGACTTGGACAAGTGTTTGGAAATCTTTTTTGGGGTTTTGAATGATTTGGGCAAGTCACTCTTCACTGTTTTCTCAAAGTAATCGACTTGTTCTGCCAAGTTTAAGTTATCTCCCTACATCCGCAAAATAACACAATGTAATTAGATTTTGATATCAAGTATCAACCAATCAATAGTGAACCGAAAGACTTGAATTTAAAAATTTGTAAAGCCTTTTTGGCAACCAAGAATAAAAGTATTTTTGTCTTTCCAGAAGCAAAAGCCAGTTTCTTAATTATAGCATGTTTGGATACCAAAAGTATAAGTATTTTTGCTTCTCCAGAAATAGAAGTCAGAAGCTAAACTATTTTGCTTCACAAAAAGTTTTCTTTTTTGCTTCTATAAGTCGTTTTAAAATTTTTCTTCCAAACTGACTTCTAAAAGTTGAAAAGTAACTTTTGAGTGTTATTATTGGGTGCTTGGATACAAATCTGCTTCTCATTTCTGACTTCGACTTTAAACAGAAGTCAGAAGTAAAACTATTTTGATTCACAAAAAGTTAAATCTTCGATTTCTAAAAATCATTTTGAAATTTGACGGTCAAACTAATTTCTGATTTTTCAACTTATAGAAGTCAAAAAACTACTTCTGATGTGCTATCCAAACTTAATAGCCATTTGGATACAAATCAGAAACAAAAATGTTTTGTTCCACAAGAAGTTTACCTTTTTGTTTCTAGAAATCGTTTTAAAATTCTATAGTTAAACTTACTTATAAAAGTCAAAAAGTAACTTCTAAAAGTGCATCCAAAACACAAGCCTATAGCCTATATCAATTTTGCTTCTTAACTAAAAAGTCAAGATTCCTACAAGGTCAACTAATGTCTTAGAAAGTCAACTGATGGTTTTTGATTAAAGTAGATGTTAATGTGTCACCATACCAACCAAATTATAATTTGAACAGAATTATAAAAATTTGGCCTATGGATTATCTAATAATTAGACTTAGGATATGATGCGAGTTTCTTACGGCGTCAGTTCCAGATTCCGGGAGAATGCCGGCAGCTCCAGAGGCATAATTTATGCCTGTAGTAGTCTTAAACTTCTCCTCTTCTGATAAGCCTAAATATGGTGGTACCAACGGTAATCCAAGCCATTTAGCTACAAAAAGAAACGGACTTGATTAGTTTTGTAATTTGTGCTACGAAAAATACAGAAAAAAAAAGTCTATTTGAATGTGGAAATGGAAAAATTACCGAAAAAGTCTACGACAGTTTTGCCATTAGTGAATCTGCCAGTAGCTCCATATGGAAAATCAATTCCATATGGTGTGAAATTGACTTTGTTAAGCGTCTGGAGATAATTGTTGTTACCACTGTCAACCAAAGAATCACCGAACACGTATAGTGCCGGTACAGCTTTAAAACCATGTCTCACAGCCTCAGCCGAAGAAAATTGGCGAGATTGAATGAGCAAAAAGAAAGCTACAAAAAAGGTGAATGCAAAAGAGAAGTTCATGGTGCCCAACTCTTTTGGTTTTTTGTTTTCTGGATGGATGTAATCTGTTTGCGACTAGTCCACGACTTATATAGCCGGCCAGGGTGGAGAAATTCAAAAATGGATGTCCAAGCTCTGACTCTGCAAGGTTGTGCATTCAAAAGAATTTGCATATTTTTATTTCAAGATGTAAAATGTCTTTGATGGATGGCTAACCTCTTACCACATGCCTTTTTTTTTTTTTACGTTTTAGGAAGTTCAAACTTTGCACATCCTTTATTATTCTACGTGGTTTATTGCAATGCTGCTAGTCGAGGGTGCCGGATTCACAGGAGGGTACCCTACTAGTCGGGGGTGCCGGATTCCACAGGAGGGTACCAAAATGCATATAGGATAAAATAAAAAATCCTCCGTCTTATATGTATTTAGTACCCTCCGGTGGAATCCGGTACCCCTATTAGCAATGTTGTTGGTTTATTTTTAACATCAACTTGATTACAGCGTTAGCACTCGCATGGACATTTTAATAAAGAAGTTCAGTATTAGCACCCACTAACATAGATAAATATCTTTGCCAGATCTTAAGTTACAGATACCAGAAACAGATAAATCTTATCGGATCCACATCAAAATAGCTCAACGTGATAGGGAAGTTGAACTTGATTATTATAATTTCACTAGCACGATCAAGATTGAACAATTCACATTATAATTTTCTGGTATTTAGCTCAAAAAGTCAAGGAATAACAGATTTTTATAAGCTAAAAGCAAAATACACATCAAATAAGACTAATTACAGAACATATACCAGGGAGGTACGTGGCTTGAATATATTTGTACTAGTTAACAATTCAATCACCAGCAGCAACAAGCAGAGCACCACCCTTAGCCAAAAGTCTGCTGAAAAATTAACCTACTGATAACAATGAACATACTGAACCTCCACCAAGCGACTGACAACTTTGGTCTTCTTGGGGGAGGCTTACGAAATCCGAGCCGCTATGCGCAATACGAAACCTACACGAGCAATGAAACACAATGCGTAAATACACAAACTATGACGATATAGAAGCATTCACACAACACCGGCAATTACGTGGAAAAACCCCTCCAAGGTGAAGGGTAAAAAACCACGGGCAAATCTTCCACTATAACAATAATGGGTTACACATAATTCTCCCAAATTTGGGGATAACAACAACCTCAAGGTGCCTATAGCACCTGGATATCAATTTGCCTAATTACACTCACCCCTAAGGATGGATCAACAATTCATTCATATATAATATGAGATTCACTATCAATTTAAGAATAAGAAGTGATTTGAGATACTTACTACTAGGGTTTGACAAACCCTAGATTTTTCCCCCTTTGAAGAGATGTGGAAATTGATCAATCAATTCTCCACCACAACAACCAAAAGATCCTTCAACAAGAACCCTTTCTTCTCCTCTTCAAGATGCCTCTAATCTCACCAAAAATGGTGACTTAAATCTCTTTATCTCTCTTTCTCTTCTTCCTCTCTTTCTTTCTCTTTCTTCTTCAAAAATGAAGAGCTCGAACATTAAATGAGTCTCCTGATGCCTTTTGGTCTTATAACCAAAAACCAAGGCATGTGCTAGGTAGCTGCCTTAATTTGATAAGGGGGTGCCAAATGTTTGGGCCATAAGGCTGAAACCCAACAATCTCCCCCTCACGACTTATGGCAAGGTACCCGTCACCACCAAACCTGCCCTGCTGCAGAAATACACATGCTTGTATTTTGGTAGCGACTTTGTCATCATATCAGAACCGTTGTCATCTGTATGGATCTTCTCAATATACAAGACCTTCTCCTCGAGAACTTCTTGTATCCACTGATACCTAATATTGATGTGCTTGGACCTCGAGTGAAAACTCGAATTCTTGCTGAGACGGATGGCACTCTGGCTGTCACAGTAAACGATGAACTTTTGTTGCTTCACACCGAGTTCTCTAACAAACCTCTTCATCCATATCATCTCTTTGCAACTCTCTGTAGCTGCAATGTACTCTGTCTCTGTAGAAGACAATGCCACACATTTTTGTAACTTGGATTGCCAAGACACAGCTCCCCCTGCATAGGTAAATAAGTAACCCAATGTAGACTTGAGACTGTCTTGAGCACCTGCCAAATCTGAATCTGTGTAACCAACTAACTCTGGCTTGTCACCTCCATAACACAAACACATATTAGAAGTAACCCTTAGATACCGTAGTATCCATTTCACTGCTTCTCAATGCTCCATAGCAGGATTTGATAGAAATCTTCTTATCACTCCAACTGCATGAGCTATATCCGTCCTTGTACACACCATTGCATACATCAAACTACCAACTGCGGACGCATAAGGAATTTTATCCATCTTCCGTTTCTCAACATCATTCACAGGACATTGATCACGAGTTAACTTAAAATGGTTTTCAAGTGGACAACTTACCGGCTCAGCCTTGTCTATGTTGAATCTTTGCAACACCTTCTCAATGTAGCTTTCTTGTGATAGCCACAACTTCCTCTCTTTCCTATCGCGAGTGATCTCCATGCCAAGAATACGCTTTGCTGCACCCAAGTCTTTCATATCAAAAGACTTGCTCAAATCTGACTTCAACCTGTCAATCTTTTTCTTATCTTTGCCAACAATAAGCATGTCATCAACATATAGCAAAAGAGTAAGAAAATCACCATCAGCAAATTTTTGAATGAATACACAATGATCTGAAGCTGTCCTCTTGTACCCATGTTCCTTCATGAACGATTCAAACTTCTTGTACCATCTTCTTGGAGCTTGCTTCAAACCATAAAGACTCTTCTTTAGCTTGCACACCATGTGCTCTTTGCCTTTGACTTCAAAACCCTCGGGTTGTGCCATATACACATCTTCCTCCAACTCACCGTGAAGAAATGCAGTCTTGGCATCTAGTTTTTCTATCTCAAGATCCAAACTAGCGGCTATTGCCAAGACAACCCGAATAGAAGAAAATATCACCACCGGTGAGAAAATCTCGTCAAAGTCAACACCCTTTCTCTGTTCATAACCCTTCACAACTAAGCGTGCTTGGTACCTTGGTTGTGAGTTACCATCTTCAGTCTTGATTCTGTATACCCACTTGTTCTTCAGAATTTTCTGGTTCTCAGGCTTGTCAACCAAATCAAAAGTGTCATTCTCATCTAAAGAGCCAACCTCTTCTTTCATGGATTTCAACCAATTCTGACTTTCAGGAACACTAAGAGCTTCTTCATAAGACTCTGGTTCACCTACATCTGTGAGCATCACATACTCATGTGGTGTATACTTTGTTGAAGGTAATCTGGTCCTGCTGGATCTTCTTAACTCAGCTTCTGGTTGTTGTTGTTGCACTTCTTGCTCAACTTCACCCACTGGAACATATTCATGAGCTTCATCTTCATTTCCATTACCATCAACATCATCATCATGTTGTTCAAGAGTCGGAACAACTGGATTTGGATCCAAGGTCATATCATCTTGAAGCTTTGGCATCTCAATCTTCTCAAAGTCTTCAATAGTCTGATCTTCAAGGAATACTGCATCCCTACTTCTGATAACCTTCTTCTCAACTGGATCCCAAAATCTGTAACCAAACTTCTCTGTTCCATATCCTAGGAACACACGCTGCTTTGCTTTGTCGTCAAGATTTGATCTCTGATCTTTTGGGATATGAACAAATGACCTACAACCAAACACTTTCAAGTGATCATAAGTAGGCTCTTTGTCTCTCCATACCTTTTCTGCTACTTCTCCATCTAGTGGTCTTGAAGGAGATCGATTGATCAAATACACAGCAGTATTCATTGCTTCACCCCGTAAATGCTTCGCAACTTGGAATGAGATAACATGCACCTGATTCTCTCAAGAATAGTGCGGTTCATCCTCTCTGCAACACCATTATGTTGTGGAGTCTTCGGTACTGATTGTTCATGACGTATACCCATGCTCTTGCAATACACTTCAAGTGGCCCAATGTAATCTCCCCCGTTGTCAGAGCGAAGGCACTTCAAAGTTCTACCTGTTTCTCTTTCCACCTTGCTGTGAAACATCTTGAACACAGGAACAACATCATCTTTGGTCTTGATTGCATATGACCAAACCTTCCTTGAAGCATCATCTATGAAAGTAACAAAATAAACAGCACCACCAAGTGTTTTGACCCTTAAAGGTCCACATACATCAGAATGAACAAGATCAATAATACCAGAATTGCGCTTGGTAAAGCTTTATGAAAGGAAACTCTAGTTTGTTTACTAACTAAACAATGAGTACACTTACCCAATTGCATACCTTTGGCATTTGGCAAAACTTGTCTTTTGGTGAGGATTTGAATTCCCTTCTCCCTAAGATCACCAAGTCTTCTATTCCACAGCTCGGAGATTGAATCTTTGTCAACAGCATTCAACTCACCTTTCAACACCTTCAATTGTGTCTTGTACAATGTGCTACACTTCTTGCCTCTTGCAATAACCATGGATCCCTTGCTTAGCTTCCATTTTCCATCACCCAAGTGATTGTTATACCCTTCATCATCTAACACTCCATGTGACATTAGATTCAAACGAAGATCCGGTACATGTCGCACATTTCTGAGAACCAATGTACAGCCAACACTGGTCTCAACCTTCACATCACCCATTCCTACAATTTTCGCAACACCACTGTTGCCCATTCTGACTGACCCAAAGTCACCAGCCTTGTAGGAGGTAAATACATATTCATGAGGAGTAGCATGATAAGATGCACCTGAATCAACTATCCATTCTGAATCAGAACCTGCAAAACTCACACAAACATCATTACAATCTGAGAATACAATGATATCATCATTTGTCACAGTAGCTGCAACACCATTGTCTTGGTTATCATTTCCTTTCCCCTTCTTGTGTTCTTGCTTGGCTTCCTGCATTCATTTGAATAATGACCTCTCGTATGACAGTTCCAACATTCAACTTCCTTTCTGGACTTTGATTTACCCCTTGACTTGCTACGGCCAACTTGTCTTCTGTCTTTTCTTCTACCCCGATTTTTTGTCACAAGAGCTTCTGAATGAGATGAGTCTAATGACCTTCTTCTAACTTATTCACTCAGAAAACTGCTAGTTGCAACAGTCATGTTCAACTTCTTGTCTGGAGCAGAATAACTGAGACAATTCCTCAGTGGCTCCCAACTGTCTGGTAAAGTATTTAGCAACAAATAAGCTTGAACCTCTTCAGGAATTTTGAGATCCATATATGTAAGCTGATTCATGATACCCTTCATTTCATTTAAATGTTGCGCCATTGAACTCCCTTCCTTGTAACACAGCTTTCCAAGCTTTTTGAATAGAAGAGCTTTTTCACAAGGAGACTGCTGATCATATATCTCCTCTAACTTAGTCCACAAAGGATATGCTAGTGTCTCACTAGCCACATGATGAAAAATGCTATCATCAATCCACTGACGAATATAACCAACTGCTTTTCGATTAGTAACCTTCCAATCGTCTGCACTTGTCGTGTCAGGCTTTACTCCCTTACTCTCTATTGGACCATAGAGATCTTTACAATATAACCAGTCTTCCATCTTCGCCTTCCATATCACAAAGTTCTCACCGGTCAAATTGACCATTCTATTACTAGTGCTAGCTTCCGCCATTGCACAGGATTAGCTCAACCCAAAAGCTCTGATACCACTTGTTGGGGGAGGCTTACGAAATCCGAGCCGCTATGTGCAATATGAAACCTACACGAGCAATGAAAAAGAATGCGGAAATACACAAACTATGACGATATATAAGCAATCACACAACACCGGAAATTACGTGGAAAAACCCCTCCAAGGTGAAGGGTAAAAAACCACGGGCAAATCTTCCACTATAACAATAATGGGTTACACACAATTCTCCCAAATTTGGGGATAACAACAACCTCAAGGTGCCTATAGCACTTGGATATCAATTTGACTAATTACACTCACCCCTAAGGATGGATCAACAATTCATTCATATATAATATGAGATTCACTGTCAATTTAGGAATAAGAAGTGATTTGAGATACTTACTACTAGGGTTTGACAAACCCTAGATTTTTTCCCCCTTTGAAGAGATGTGGAAATTGATCAATCAATTCTCCACCACAACAACCAAAAGATCCTACAACAATAACCCTTTCTTCTCCTCTTCAAGATGCCTCTAATCTCACCAAAAATGGTGACTTAAATCTCTCTATCTCTCTTTCTCTTCTTCCTCTCTTTCTTTCTCTTTCTTCTTCAAAAATGAAGAGCTCGAACATTAAATGAGTCTCCTGATGCCTTTTGGTCTTATAACCAAAAACCAAGGCATGTGCTAGGTAGATTCCTTAATTTGATAAGAGGGTTCCAAATGTTTGGGCCATAAGGCTGAAACCCAACAGGTCCATCTTAAAATAATTGCACTTCTAAAGTCACACACATACTGAACCTCCACCACGCGACTGACAACTTTGGTCCATCTTAAAATAATTGCACTTCTATAGTCACACACATCACCTCAGCTAAATAGTTTTTGAGCAACTGTCTGATCATGCTAGACACCTCATCATACAAAGGACAAACCAAAAAAAGTTGGAAATATTACCAATGCTACGAGAAAGATGACTCACTCAAGAATGAAGTAGAAAGAGCCTGGAATCAGCAAGTCATGGGGTCTAGTGCTTTTCAATTCTCAAAAAAGTTGATCAATACCAGAAGACGTGTCTCAAAATGGAACAGGGAGAAATTCGGACACATACAAACGAATATTTTTATTCTTCATCAACAACTGACGGTAGTACAGCAAGCGCTACCTGATCACCATTCAAACTACAAAATTCGGAAAGTGGAGAATCAAATTGAACATTGGCATCAAGTCCAAAACGATTTCTGGGGGAAAAAATCAAGGGATGAGTACTACCTTCATATGGATAGGAACACAAAATACCACCATTCAAATGCTAATAAAAGACGCTCCAGGAACAACATTGCAGCTCTTAAAAATGAAGAAGGGAATTGGTGTACAACAAAGGAGGATCTTCAACAGCTGCTAGTTAATCACTATCGTGCTCTTCACACGACTACTTATCCAGAGAATAATGAATCTATTCTTCAATGCATACCCAAGACAATAACAGAGGCAGACAACAATGTCCTAACTCGCATCCCTGAAGATGACGAAATTATTAAAGCACTAAAAGATATGAAGTCGTGGAAGGCGCCGGGTCCGGATGGGTTTCCTCCGGGTTTCTTCAAAACTCATTGGGAGAGTGTTGGTGGTGACGTTATTCAAATGGTAAAGCAGTTCTTCCGCTCGGGCTATATACTCAAAACTTTAAATGCAACCAATGTTACTCTTATTCCGAAGACAAAAAACAAACAATTCCCTTCTGATTTGCGCCCTATTGCCCTATGCAACACCTCGTATAAGTTAATCTCAAAGATTTTATCCTCTAGAATGAAGAAGGTCATGAATAAGATAATATCACCATTACAAGCGGCTTATGTACCGGGTAGGCAAATTTCAAACAATATTCATTTGGCACAAGAAATCGTACACACGATGAATAAAAAAAAGGGGAAGACTAAATGTTTGGCTCTAAAACTCGATATGGCGAAAGCGTTCGATAGACTAGAATGGTCTTTTCTAATGGACGTTATGCTGCAAATGGGGTTCAGTAAGGAGTGGTGTCATCTAATAATGCAGTGTATAAGTATAACACAAATCTCCATTCTTCTTAATGGTGCTCCTTGCAATCCCTACAAACCTTCACGTGGAGTTCGACAAGGTGATCCGTTATCGCGATACCTCTTCATAATAGTGATGGAGGCTTTCTCACGTAACCTTGTTCATGCAGAAAACGAAAATAAGATTCAGGGCATAAGGATGGTGCCGGCTGCACCTTCTATAACACATCTATTTTTCGCTGACGATTGCCTCTTGTTTATCAATGCCGACATGCACAACGTAAACAATCTGTTGGATATTATCAAGGAATTCGGTCAAGCTTCGGGACAGCTGGTAAATTTCAATAAGTCTAGCGTTTTTTATGGCGTGAATGTACCTCAAAGATTCTCCAGATTGCTCACAAAACGATTGAGAGTGCCAAGAATGAACTCAACGGAAAGATACTTAGGTCTGCCTTTGCTTATTGGAAAGAGAAAAATAGAGTGTTTCAGGGGTTTGGTAGAAAGAGTAAAGGGAAGATTATCAAGATGGGGAGGTGATTCAATGTCTCAAAGCTGCAAATCTCTGATGATCAATACTGTCACCAACACAATACCTTCATACACTATGAGTTGCCTTCAAGTACCGGTGGACATCATCAATCAAATCGAGAGCCTTCAAAGAGATTTCTGGTGGGGTTTTACCGAAAAGAGGGGTACTTATATTACCTCCTAGAAAAATCTCGGGTTACATAAAAACCTTGGTGGACAAGGCTTTCGAGACTTACGGATATTAAATCAAGCTTTTCTAGTCAGAGCCGCATGGAGGATCTGTATAAATCCAGAAGAGCCATGGGTGAAAGCCATGCAAGATAAGTACTTTCAGTCCACAAACTTGCTTCACGCAAACATCAAAGCGAACTGTTCTTGGGATTGTAAGGGGATACAACAACAAATCCCTTTTATCAAAAGAAACTGTCGTTGGAGAGTTGGTTCAGGAAATAAGATAAAAATCTGGCTGGACAATTGGATTACAGGATTAACGAAACCACCGTCACCAAAACGAGGTATTAACAATTTTGAAGATTATATCTGGGTTCAAGAACTTATCACTCAAGACGATAGGCAATGGGATGATTTGCTTATTCAACACCTGTTTGAATCCGATACCGCAAACCTTATTCTGAATATGCGAATTCCGGCGGCTTCGGATGACAATCTAATATGGAATCTCACAAATAATGGGATTTTTACTATCAAGTCTGCTTACAATAGGCTGCACGAGATTAGTCTAAGAGATAATGAGGTATCTTTATTAATTCCAAATTCTGAGACACAATGGAAGGAGCTGTGGAACATCAAAATGTGGCCAAGAGTTATTCATTTTTGGTGGAAGTGTCTCGCTGACATTCTGCCAACAAACAAAAGACTCTCTCGTCCATGCAACTTTATAAGCAGCATGTGCCCCCTGTGTAACCAATGCGAAGAAGAAGTTTTGCATGTTGTGCTAGCATGCCCTTTCTCCAGTGCAGTTTGGGCGATTATACCTGGAGGTTCTCGTGCTTTAACAGGGTCTTACAGGGATATTGGAGCAGTCTTTGAATCGTGGTTAACATCAGCTAAACAGAACAGTTTGAATAAAAAATGGTTAAATACGGAAATGATAGTATCATGGACTATATGGAATGAAAGGTGTGAAGTGCAGTTCCAGCAGAAGAAAGCTAATCCAGAAGCAGTAGCTAGGAAAGCAATGAATTTTTCCTCGTACATAGAAAGTTTATATGATAAACAACAACCACAGATGATGCTGGTGCATCAGGCACCAAATAGACAATGGAAACCACCTGAATTCCCTTTCTACACAATTAACTGTGATGCTTCTTTCGATAAAAATTCTGGTCAAACAGGAATTGCTCTAATTTTGCGTGATCTTTCAGGAAAATGGAGGGGAGGCTCTACAAATTGCTATGAAGGAATAAAGGACTCCGAACGTGCAGAATGTCTGGCGTTTCTAGAAGCGGTCAAATGGGGTGGAAAACTACATCAAACACATATAGTATTTGAAACTGATTTACAAGGTATCGAAAGCTATATCAAAAATCATGCACCTGTGATCTCTTGGGAGAACGAAGACATACTTCTGGACGCAATTGATGGGTTAAAACGCATCCCTCACTGGGAATGCAACTATGTTCCTAGATTATGTAATAAACCTGCGGACAGGTTAGCAAAATTCAGCAGGAAAAACAGATTGGTTAAGGTTTATTCAGATGAACCTCCAGATTTTGTGGAAAGTCTTCTGCTAGCAGACATTGTAACTGTTTAGCGCTTCTATTAATTCATCTTTGGCATCAAAAAAAAAAAAATAGTTTTTGAGCTAAATAGTTTGGTGTAACTTCAATAACTCCAAAACGGGCATTTCCAGGATTGCCAATTGTTGCACACCACACAACAAAAGATCACCCACAGCAGGAGCCAGCTACTGACATTCCTTGATGATGCTTGATTTAATTCTTCTTGAACCAATTTTGAAGAACTTAAGAATCTACAACTCATATGACTGCTTCCACACCGAGTTTTTCATTCTATAACTTCCTTCAAAGAGCAACTCAGAGAATTCTAGCTTTAAAGCTGCTCAAACAGGGTATTCTCTGAATCCTCAAAGTTCCAAAGCCAGCAGCCAACCTTACTTCTTTTACTATTATTACGGGGCTTTTCAATTTCGCAAAAACCCAAACACCATCTAAGGATTTTGAACTCAAACACCCACCCGAACCAGCTCCAAAAGTTGAAGCTACGTGAAGACCTCTCTTGTTAACACTCTGCAACAGCGTCCAAATGTTGCTTGCTATTCGGTGCAAGAATAGTTTCCAGAGTTTTTGTGTCCATCTCACAACTGGTACTCTGCTTTTAATTCCTTCCACTGCACCAGAAGTGGAGGAAGTACTTACAGGCAACAAAAAGAAAAATCACCACCCAAGGAATGTGACAAATGCGGGACAAGACGTGATGCAGTTATCCACCAAAGATCTAAGGGGTGCACTTTCAGTGAAGCCCCGGATGGGCACCACTTCATATCCCGCATTTGTCCCATCACTTTGGTGGTGGTTTTTGTCCCACCTATAATGTTTTCAGAGCCAAATAAAGTCAAAACAAAATATCACTAACATCCCCAAAAACCCTCAAAATTTCACTAACAGATCTTTTTCTATGAACAAGACAGGTTTTATCCCTCATAACAAAGTAGAAGACTTTCATGGGGTTCGCTATTAAGGAGTGGCAGTAAACGCCACAATGACTAAAAGTTGGCATATAATACAACAAAATTAAAACACCACACACAACAAGGTCAATCTCAGGGCCTAGATCAAACATGAATTCACCTTTCCATTTCATGAAGTTACAGGTTCTTTGACAGGATAGATGCCTATTTTAGAAAGAAAAAAAAAATGAACAGTGCACAATTTATATGTGATCAACATAGCACCACAGGCCATAAAAGTTTATACGTTTATACATCATAGTTGTCCCTATACTGGGATAAAACCCATAGCTCTGCATTAAGGCTAATAATCACCATAAAAGACAGCACAGTTCAAACATGTGCAGGAAAAGCCAACAACTTTAAGTCTTATGCCTTATTATGAAACATGAGAACTGATATTATGAAACAAATACAGGTTGAACACATCAACTAGTCCGATGCCTTATTCAAAATTAAGAGATTTGATAGGCACACAGAGAATTGCTTATTGCTATTGCCAACCATGAATCACAAATATTATCGTCAATAGAATTAGACGACTTTTGTCTGCAATTGGCTTTTCATTTGAAACATAACTCCTAAAGCTAAGTTAAAGTGCTAAGATATAGCTCCATTCAAAAAGTACCTGACTAAAAACAGACATTTCTTAGGTTCCAGTACATTGAAGCGTGAGACTACAGTCTACAATAATAAAACATAAGGAAGATAAGGAGTAGAAGAGCTCAAAGAGTTGCTAACTGTGCTCAAGGAAGAACTGTTTAAAGGTTCTTTTTCAAAAAAGAGGTGTCAGAAATATAGCACTGATCATCATTGCCCACCTACAACTCGCACCAAATCTTATTATAAGAAAATCATAAGGGACAATTCATTCGTTTTCAAGGGTTGGGAATGAATTTTGTCTCTAGTTATTAATAGTCAGGGAGATCAAGAATTGATGGCTAATCTTTAATTAACTTTCCTAGTTTGCGTAGGTCAGAAGATATTCACCAAAGGTCTTGCACATATTGTGCACTAAATATCTTCATTTAATTAAAATCTATACAAAACTAGTAGTAAAACACCAAAGTGACCAAATTTGGAGTATAAAAACTTCGTTCAAATATTGAGATCCATTAAAATTCCGAAATATATATACATCGTGTACAAATTTCCTTACGTAAAACAAGTAAAAAACATCACTGAATAATACACAAAGTTTTGTCATTCCGAATTTTCTCTTGCACTTCAATATGACAATTATCACCATGCATAATTTACGTCTCACAATACTTTATAAATTATAATTTACGAACTTCTAACTGTTTTATTTTCACAGCACAATACAGATATCAAAACATCAGTTTTCTAATATTACAAACTCGCCTTTACATAAAAGTTGTTGCATGCAATGACAATGAGAAAATGAAATGAAATTTAATTCGAATCACTCGATATATGTTCTCACAGACAAGTTAATTGGCGAAGATTAACGGGAAAGCAAGTTGATGAGCCTCTAAAACATCCATCAGCAAATTCATAGTTTACTCTCTCGACTGGATGAGCTCTGTCCCAGTACAAATGAGTATTCCTATTCTTGCATGGTGTATCATTTGGAAGACAACGCTGAGTTCCATTTCCTCCAGCCGGGCAACACGGTGAACTCCCTTCAGTAAAGCCTGAAATACTATGCAAGGAGCAGTTAGTCAAGAGGAATTTGCAGTAGTCCTGGATATCGAAATCAAAAGAAAATTATAATGTACCGTATTTAAGTGGAGATTGGTTTTGTTCATAGCTCTTCCGGAAGATGTCTGCCAACACAAAATTAGAACCCTCCAAGGTGGATGTAAGTTCTTGAATCATACTTGGGATTCCAGAGTTGAAAATGTTAATCAGATTATTAACACTTTCTACGCATGGGGTAACCGGTTTCGGAGTGACGCTGCTTACTATTCCCGGTATACACCCAATAGGACCCAAGTTGAATACTACGAATTTCCTTGCTCCTAAATTGTATAATCTCACTAGGTGTGCCTTGTAATTTGATATCAAAAGGGCACCAAACTGTACAGGAGTATGTGTTTTGCTGCCATTGAATTTTGCTGGTTGAAGATAATTGTTGATGTAGTCATTGCTACCGATATTCACCACAAATATGGACTTGGACAAGTGTTTGGAAATCTTTTTTGGGGTTTTGAATGATTTGGGCAAGTCACTCTTCACTGTTTTCTCAAAGTAATCGACTTGTTCTGCCAAGTTTAAGTTATCTCCCTACATCCGCAAAATAACACAATGTAATTAGATTTTGATATCAAGTATCAACCAATCAATAGTGAACCGAAAGACTTGAATTTAAAAATTTGTAAAGCCTTTTTGGCAACCAAGAATAAAAGTATTTTTGTCTTTCCAGAAGCAAAAGCCAGTTTCTTAATTATAGCATGTTTGGATACCAAAAGTATAAGTATTTTTGCTTCTCCAGAAATAGAAATCAGAAGCTAAACTATTTTGCTTCACAAAAAGTTTTCTTTTTTGCTTCTATAAGTCGTTTTAAAATTTTTCTTCCAAACTGACTTCTAAAAGTTGAAAAGTAACTTTTGAGTGTTATTATTGGGTGCTTGGATACAAATCTGCTTCTCATTTCTGACTTCGACTTTAAATATAAGTCAGAAGTAAAACTATTTTGATTCACAAAAAGTTAAATCTTCGATTTTTAAAAATCATTTTGAAATTTGACGGTCAAACTGATTTCTGATTTTTCAACTTATAGAAGTCAAAAAACTACTTCTGATGTGCTATCCAAACTTAATAGCCATTTGGATACAAATCAGAAACAAAAATGTTTTGTTCCACAAGAAGTTTACCTTTTTGTTTCTAGAAATCGTTTTAAAATTCTATAGTTAAACTTACTTATAAAAGTCAAAAAGTAACTTCTAAAAGTGCATCCAAAACACAAGCCTATAGCCTATATCAATTTTGCTTCTTAACTAAAAAGTCAAGATTCCTACAAGGTCAACTAATGTCTTAGAAAGTCAACTGATGGTTTTTGATTAAAGTAGATGTTAATGTGTCACCATACCAACCAAATTATAATTTGAACAGAATTATAAAAATTTGGCCTATGGATTATCTAATAATTAGACTTAGGATATGATGCGAGTTTCTTACGGCGTCAGTTCCAGATTCCGGGAGAATGCCGGCAGCTCCAGAGGCATAATTTATGCCTGTAGTAGTCTTAAACTTCTCCTCTTCTGATAAGCCTAAATATGGTGGTACCAACGGTAATCCAAGCCATTTAGCTACAAAAAGAAACGGACTTGATTAGTTTTGTAATTTGTGCTACGAAAAATACAGAAAAAAAGTCTATTTGAATGTGGAAATGGAAAAATTACCGAAAAAGTCTACGACAGTTTTGCCATTAGTGAATCTGCCAGTAGCTCCATATGGAAAATCAATTCCATATGGTGTGAAATTGACTTTGTTAAGCGTCTGGAGATAATTGTTGTTACCACTGTCAACCAAAGAATCACCGAACACGTATAGTGCCGGTACAGCTTTAAAACCATGTCTCACAGCCTCAGCTGAAGAAAATTGGCGAGATTGAATGAGCAAAAAGAAAGTGACCGAAAGGGTGAATGCAAAAGAGAAGTTCATGATGACCAACTCTTTTGGCTTTTGTTTTGTGAATGAATGTGATTAGTGTGCGACTTATATAGACTGCCAGGGGAGGGGAATTGAATAAAGGTATGTCCAAGCTCTGACAGAATTTGCATATTTTTATTCGAAGATGTCTTTGATGGATGGCCAGGCTACACATGCCTTATTTTTCATGTTTTAGGAAGTTCAAACTTTCAACATCTCTATTCTATGTTGTTTATTTTAACACCAACTTGATTACAGCATTAGGCACTAACATGGACATTTTAATAAAGAAAGTTCAATATTAGCACCCACTGATAGAAACTTTCCTGGATTCAGGATAACATCTTATTTTGCTGACAAATTGCCCTGACGGCAAGCAGAGACCTTGTCTTAATGTAAATACATTTATCAGATTCATTAACCTTGAAGCCATTAATTATCATAACATGATCAAATTTTTCATGCCAAGTTGATCCATATAAATTTCTTCATTCAATTCACCATATAGAAAAGCGTTTTTAACATCCATCCGATGTATATGCAAATCATAAATTGAAGCAATAGCAATCAACATTCTAATCGAGGTGATTCTAGAGACTGGTGAATAGGTATCAAAGAAATCTACTCCTTCATGTTGTCTATAGCCTTTAGCTACCAACCTAGCTTTATATTTATCTATAGTTCCATCTGTTCTAAGTTTCCTTTTGAACACCCATTTGCAACCTATGGATTTACTTCCGTGAGGCAAGTCTCGACAAATTCATTATAGTAAACCAGTTAATCATTAGCTCAACATGATTGTAAACTGAATAACTCACACAACCATCAAACTGGACTATAAATTGAACAATTCACCCGATTATATTATTATAATTTTCTTGTATCGAAGTGAGGAATTACAGAATTTTGGAATAAGAACTAAAGGCAAAACTGGAAAAGCAAACTACAGAGCCAAATAAGACTTGAGACTAAATACAGAATTCTATACTAGGGAGTACAGTACCTGGCTTCTCTATTTGAACTGGTTAACAATTCAGTCACCAGCAGCGAGCAGAGCACCATGCTCTGCCAAAAAGATCTGATAAAAAATTTACCTACTGAACCTCCGCCAAGCAACTGACAACTTTTGTCCATCTTAAAATAATTGCCCATGGAACCTATACACTTCTATAGTCACACACTACTGCCTTAGAATCAGACTGCACAATTATTTGATCACAGCCTAAGCTTCCTGCCAACTCAATGGCAATTGGCAACTAAAACACGCATCACCTCAGCTAAATTGTAGTTTCAATACCACACGAAATACCATTTACCTTAACACAAATGATTTCAATCAGTAACTCCAAAACAGGCATTTCCAGGATTGCCAATTGCTGCACCGCACAACAAAATATCACCCACAGCAGGAGCCAGCCACTGACATTCCTTGAGGATGTGCTTGATTTAGTTCTTCTTGAACCAATTTTGAAGAACTTAAGAATCTTCAATTCATATGACTGCTTCCAAATCGAGTTTTTCATTCTATAACTTTCCTTCAAAGAGCAACTAGAGGATTCTAGCTTTAAGGCTGCTCAAACAGGGATTTCTTTGAATCCACAATTCCCTCAAAAGGCAGCAGTCAACCTTACTTCTTTTACCTTTATTACGGGGCTTTTCAATTTCGCAAAAACCCAAACATCATCAAAGGATTTTGGATTCAAACACCCACCCGAACCACCTCCAAAACCAAACCAGATGCAGCATTGTATCTTGATACAGACCACAAATGATATATTGAAGCGAAGTGAAGACCTCTTATTAACACCCTGCAACAGCTTCCAAATGTTGCTTGCTATTCGGTGCAAGAATGGTTTCCAGAGTTTTTGTGTCCATCTCACAAGTGGTTCTCTGCTTCTAATTCCTTCCGCTGCACCAGAAGTGGAGGAAGCACCCTCTAATTGATCCTTTCCTACACCTATTACAGCAACATACTATTAGTGATGCAGGCCCACCCATTACAGGCAACGAAGAAAATCACCACCTAATGAATGGGACAAATGCAGGACAGGAGGAGGTGACGCAGTTACCCACCAGATCCAAGGGGTGCACTTTCAGTGAAGCCCTGGATGGGCACCACATCATATCCCGCATTTGTCCCATCCCTTTGATGGTTGTTTTTGTCCCACCTTTAATGTTTTCAGAGCCAAATAAAGTCAAAACAAAATATCACTAACATCCCCAAAAACCCTCAAAATTTCACCAACAGATCTTTTGCTATGAACAAGACAGGTTATCTCTCATAACAAAGTAGAAGACTTTCATGGGGTTCGCTATCATGGAGTGGCAGTAACCGCCACAATGACTAAAAGTTGGCATATAATACAACAAAATTAAAACACCACAAACAACAAGGTCAATCTCAGGGCCTAGATCAAACATGAATTCACCTTTCCATTTCATGAAGCTACAGGTTCTTTGACAGGATAGATGCCTATTTTTAATTAAAAAAATGAACAGTGCACAATTTATATGTGATATACGTTTATACATCGTAGTTGTCCCTATACTGGGATAAAACCCATAGCTCTGCATTAAGGCTAATAATCACCACAAAAGACAGCACAGTTCAAACATGAGAACTGATATTATGAAGCAAATGAGAACTGATATTATGAAGCAAATACAGGTTGAACACATCAACTAGTCTAATGCCTTGTTCAAAATTAAGAGATTTGATAGGCACACAGAGAATTGCTTATTGATATTGCCAACTTCAATCGCAAATATGATCGTCATTAGAATTAGACGGCTTTGCCTGCTAATTGGCTTTTTATTTAAAACATAAGCCCTAAAGCTTAGTTAAAGTGCTAAGATATAGCTCCATTCAAAAAGTACCCGACTAAAACCAGACATTTCTTAGGTTCCAGTACATTGAAGCGTGAGACTACAGTCTACAATAATAAAACATAAGGAAGATAAGGAGTACAAGAGCTCAAAGAGTTGCTAACTGTGCTCAAGGAAAGGAAGAACTGTTTAAAGGTTCTTCTCAAACAAGAGGTGTCAGAAATATAGCATTGATCATCATTGCCCACCTACACTCGCACCAAATCTTATTATAAGAAAATCAAAAGGGACAATTCATTCTTTTTCATCTTTCGTGTTCCTGCAGACAGGAAAATGAGATTTATAAGCTAAAATAAGATGTAAGAGTAAATTATTGAACCTGAAAAACATGACTGTTTTTTGAGACAAATAAAGTAGGCCTGCAGCACTAACACTAAAAGACACAAATTTACGACAAGCACTGGGACTTCCATAGATTTTAGAGAAGCTGCGGTGCCACATGCATAGTGTGTTCCGTATTACATCATAATAAGAGTGACATATTAATCAAATCCACATAAACTCAGGCTTGGATTTAATTAGCCTAACAGAAACATATAGTGTTGTAGTTAACTGCGGTAGTTAAAACTCAAACATAAAAGGGGAGCGAAAGGTGATCAAAAACAAACTTTAAAAGTAAAATAACTACACTAACCACCTCAATAATATCCATTAATTTCATGTGAAATGTAATCAGGTGATTAAACAATCATCACAGACATTACACAATTAGCCAAGCATTTGTAATCAAAAAATAGGGTGAAGTTCCCCAATCAGAAACTCTAGTCCACAATAGTGTCATCACTGCACTTCCTAAGTCACTAAAAATTAGTACAATACTGATTGAAGAGAAACAACTAACATCATACAAACAATGCCTAAAGAAATGAAACACTAATTAAAATGACAAATAATAAAATGCCTCAGCAAGATCCATTGATGTCCTTTAAAATATAGCTTTGCCAAGAGGTTCTCCCTGTAAAAAAGGTTCTCAGTTCCGCTATACCTCAACAAACAATTGTTTTGCCAAGCTGTGTATAAGTCAGGCAATAGTTTCCAAGCTACAAACGCTGCTAGAAAATGGGCAAATCAAAATTTCAAAGAATCTGGTACTTGAAGGAGATATGGTCTACAAGTTACTCAAAGAAAAGAAAGACGATATAAAATGGCAATGCATAACGATCTTGAAAGAGCTTCAACAACTACGTAAAAACTTAATTTACTTTTAGTCATGCTAAAAGAGAGTAAAACCAAAGTGGCAGATCAATTGACTAAGTACAACAGAATGCATGGAAGCCAGTGGTGCACGCCCGTGCACGCCCCTACGTGGACACCCTAATCACTCTTGAGCGAAAAAATCTGTTGGGGTGAATGTGAATGGTTAAGGAAATAAAAGGTCGAAAACACGCCACATCACCAAATGGGTGCAAGTGGCATGTTTTCTATCATTTTTGTTGTATGATCTGTCTCTTCTTCAAAAGGGAGTAGATCTTTCTAATTTAAACTGCTGTAACAGTACAATCAAAAATGATAGAAAACACGCCACTTGATCGCCGGTGGCGATGTGACGTATTTTCAACCGTTCATTTCCCTAGTTACCCGCATTCAGCCAGACAGATTTTCCTCTCAAAGGTGACTGGAGTGCCCAAGCAGGGGTGTGCACAAGCATGCACCTAAAGAGGCTTGCAACCATCTGTGATCCAATGCCAAAACATAGAGACAGTGCAACCAAGTGACCAACAGTGGTCTAATGCAACACACAGAGCTTGCAACTAACTGTAATCTGACACAAAAACATAGAAGACAGAGCAACCAAGTGACCAACTGCGGTACACACAAAGGGCTTACAACTAAATGTGATCTGATGCAACAACATAGAGACAGTGCAACCAAGTGAGACAGTGGTTGATGCCACAAAAAAGCATGCAACCAACTGTGGTCACACGGCCAGCATGGGTGCTCTAAAACAGCCTTTGACCTTTAACTATTCAACTTGATTTTGACCTTTAACTATTCAACTTGATGGATTGTAATCAATCAAAAGAAAACTGATTTTAAAGATCTAAACCATAAACCCTTAACTCATTATAATCATAAACTCCCTACTCTCTTGGGCATTTCATCAAACACCAATCAAGCCAAGTTCAACATTTCCAACATTCAGATTCAGACAACCCCTTCCTACCAAAAAAATAAAATATCAAATTTGAAAATTAAGCATTCTAGATGTTTGTCCCAAAAAACCAAAAAACCAAAATCAAATTTGAAAATACTATCAAGAAACTGAGACCTTCAAAATTCACCGAACACCCACTAATCAAACTTTTCCCTCTCTGCAAACCCCAGATGTTCATACCAAAAACCTAAAGTTGAAAAATAAATCAAATCTACAAAAACCCAACACAAAAATAAATAAACAATCAATATTGAAATTTAGCCTTCAGAATAACATCATGAGGCCGAGGAGATAGAGCTGGTGATAAAAATCTAATAGAAATAGAGAGAAAGTGAGATCTGAATAAAAGAAATATCAAAGGGTTTGAGCAGCAGAAAAAAAAAGTTTAGATTCAGATTGAAAACTATTTGCCATCAAGATTCTCTGAGAGAACCAATTCTGGAATTTCAGTTTTTGTCCACATGTTTTCTTTTTCTGCCGCTTCTAAAACCCTAATTTCTCTACTCTTAGCTTCACCTCTCTAGATTTTCTAATAGACAGTATCGCCCTTCTCCTCTGTTGTCTAGAAACTCGGTGCAAATTTATTTATATGAAGTAGTTCTGCCTTGGAATACTAACCGGGCCGTGCTTCTATTTCAATAACTAACGGGCCGTGCTCTCTATTTTGAAGCCAAAACTCTAATCTATCTTGGCAGGGCCAAGAACAAAACATTTTACTCTAGGATACAAAAAATGGCCAAGTTGCAGGGGAATAAGATGTTTGGTGGAACTGTGGAAGAGGTGAAAATTTGGCTCTCTTATCACAAACAATACTAGCTGAAATTTCATTGGCATCAGTAAACCCGAAACCCAAATACAAGGTATACAATTGAGTGGATAAGAGCCATGATAATCCTGGTCAGAAAATGGGGTAAACCCTCATTGTACAGATAATGCATTGCAGTTAACCATGGACAGACTATCCCTGCTGAACAGCTCTATTGCTGTTACAAATAACACATGCTGTTTCAGCATATGCCAAACAAAGGATTAATTTGGGGTTGTCCACGAGCTAACTGCAGGATTAGTTAGTAACCTGCCAGCCATTTGATGAAGCACTTCAATTAGCAGCACTTGCTTTCAACAGTCAATTACAGGAAACTTCTTTTGCATGAGCATCGTAGGCAAATTTGGATAACATAATCACCTCCCATTCAAATGCTACCGGTTTGTTTCACCTAGCACAAATTGCAGTTTTTTAGCACAAGTTAGAACTTATCGAGCTCTTGATTCACAATAAACATATATGAACTCTCTCAAGATGGAAGCATGCAGTAATGAAATACTCCCTCTGATTCTGGAAAAGGAGGAGGGAGTATTAACAAGAATATGACAGATGCTAAACAGAAATATGTTTGTGCATTATTGCAACAGTTATCAGGACTATATCAAGGTTTTGTATGCACCGTATGGATTAGATGATATCATACATTTCTACACTCACAAGTCACGAACATTCAACCACATCTCAGATTGTTTATATACCATTATTGGGTCCTAAATTACAGAGCTTGTTAATAGCGTA
The DNA here is from genome assembly GCA_023529315.1 of Papaver bracteatum. Lineage (NCBI taxonomy): Eukaryota > Viridiplantae > Streptophyta > Magnoliopsida > Ranunculales > Papaveraceae > Papaver > Papaver bracteatum. Next base: position 817,174 of record JAJJWX010003631.1, read on the forward strand.
AATGACCTAAATATACTTGGAAGAAAGAGTACTCACTTTGAATTGCTTGGGTCTCCCGATGATTTGATTCTTCATCTTCTATCTCTTTAATACTCTGAACAACAGTTTGAACAGTCATGGTAAGGTGATCGGTGTGCATATCAATGTCTTTCATGATTTTACTTAACTGAGCTTTATACGCATCGCAGCGCTCTTCATATGCTGCACACTGTCGTTGGAACCGTTGCTTCTCATTGTAAAGCTTTGTCGTCAATTCCCTAATTCGTTTATCCTTCTCATCCTGCCACAAAGAAAAATCTCATCACATGCCGATCAATTGTAGGTAATCAAAAATGAAAAAGAACTGGATATAATTTTTCAGGGATATTTTTCAGGGATATAATTGTAAGTGACATGTTCTTTTTCAAAAATGTGGAAGACTCAAAGCTACTTGATTACAGTTTTTCATGTTCTCCTAGTGAGGATCATGTATCTGTGCACCCCTAACGATAGTATGCATCATTGTCACATATGTATATTTGTCGTTTTAATACTATACAATCCATAGTTCCTGTGTTTAAACTATAAAACCAGACTCAAAACTGTTTCTTATTAGCTGCAATGCCTTCAATTCTTAAAGTCATACTGGAGTATATATAACCCATAGTCGAATGTTCGTTAAGTTTTAGCAAGTAATTTCTAAAAGACAAACCAGCATACACGAACAGTCCAAACCCCTAATATCAATACTATTCATTTCAAGGGAAAGAACCCATCCGGAAACATTTATAAACATCGACCAACTACTTCACTGAAAGCTTACCTCATTAAGTGGACCCTTATCTATCGGTCGGAGTGGAACCTCACTTGGAACCATAAGCTCGTGATTATGCTCTCTAACGAAATTGGTAACAACCCATTTTTCAAGGTCTCTCTTGTAAGCTATCACTAAGATTGCCTTGCATCCCACTCTAGTTTGCCTGGATAGCCGGGCAACTTTTTCTTCCTTAGATGATTTCTTTCGCCGAAATCCTTCCTTTGAACATACATAATCGAAACCAATAACCGCACGATCAATACGCGATCTTCTTTTGCGATTAACACGTATAGTGAAACCATTTAGCCTGCCATACTCAGAATAATATTCCCTACCATCATCCGCAGATTTGAACACCATCCCAACATACGGCTCTGACGAATCAGCTTTAACTAAATCTTCATCACAAATTACAATCGTCTTCATGTTTTCACCAGTGTCATCACACTCTTCAACTGTTTCAAGCTCAATATCATTTGAAGTTTCTTCTTCAATGTCCCTGCCGTTCTCCATTAGATCAAATCCTTGAGCAGATGTGCCCATTATTACGCTCCTGTGGTTAGTTAACAAAACATGAACTTAGTTGTGCATTTTAAAAATTAAGAAAACCAAATCAACAGATATTCACTCATTCTGACATTCTAAATGATTATTATCCACGCACAGATCAAGCTTCACACAGTCTATAACAACATTGGATATCCCAACATGGATTTCTTTTCATCCCATGGTTTCGCAATATCTCTTTGTCTTTCTTAAGCTACTACAAGATAAAATAGAGCTATAACTGGAAACACCGAGACAAATTCAACTCCAATTTCCAGCTCCATTAACCTAGATAACAATGAAAGAGTTGAAAGACATACTTACACTTTACAGGAAACCCTATATAAAACTCATCCAATTTTTTCAACTTCAGTACTTAAAACCCTTAATATTTACACCCCTTTGATCTAATGTAATTAAAATGAGTTTCTCCAGGAACTACCCAGTCAATTTAACCTAATCTCTACAAGAGAATCAACCAAATTTTCCCATCCCCATCCTCTAACTTAACTAAACGGATCATTCAGTAAGACCAATTTCCTTAATATACCAAGAACAATAAATAATCTAAAAAAAATCATTTTTCAAACCAAAAATAGTAACAGAAATTGAATTTTCATTAAGTACAATTAAAAGAGTACCTTATAGTAAGATTAATTCCAGATGATTGAGATCGATGGATCAAGAGTGATGATGAGATTGGGTGAGCGACGAAAGTTAGGGTTTTTGAGTAATTTGGGAACAAAATAAAATTGTGAAAGTGAACCAACAAACACAGAGCGCACGAGACTTTTTTCTTTCTTCCTCGGTTCAGTGAGGAGCACGTGCGGTTTCCTTGCTCTTGGGATTCGCGACATTTTTTTTTGGATATACGACGGCCGGGAACACTTTGCCAGTGCCCTTAAATGGACAGTATGCCGGACCGCCGGTTCATCATTTTTCTGCTCACAGATGATTGGCATACTAACCATTCCAAACCATTTTCTGTCACCTAAAATGTGTCATGTAATTGTAAAAATTATCATGTACCCAAATCCAGATAATACAAAAATATTGTAATTATAAAAATTATCATGTAACCCAAATCCAGATAATACAAAAATTATGTAAAAATTATCATGTAAATTTGATGAACGAACATAAATTCTAAGCAAACCAAGACATAAAAAATAAAAAATAAAAAACAAAACAAAACGCACAATTAGGGATACATAAACTAATTGGGGATATAAATTACTATCCTCATCCAATAATGTGGAGTGTTTTTTGGAGGCCAAAATACTAAAATACCCTTTATTATTTAAAATATTAAAATATCCCTTAAGTGTTCTTTTGTGAATTATACTGTTTTTTCTCTTCACTTCAGTTCTTGGGCATTCTCACGTTAATGCCAAAAGTCATGTGAAAATGATAAAACTCATTTGGAACTTGGAAGGAAGTCTTCGAACTGTCCTAGAGACGAAGCTAATAAACTATATGGGCCTTCACAATTTGACCTTAAGAGCACTTCTTATGGAATGAACAAAATTGGAGTTTGTTCATTTTGCTCCCACTATGGAATGAACAAACATGAAAAATGGATGTTCAAATCAATATATTTGTTGATTTGAACATCGAAATGGACAGCCCAGCGCGTGCCTGTGGTAACGACGGGCGACCTTGCTACGAATGCTGGCGTTCGAAGAAAAAACGCCAGCATTTGAACATCGAACGAGCGGCACGACGTAAAGCGCCAGAGTCGTTATTAGAAACGCCAACGTCTGACCCGAGGGCGCCAATGGCTCAATCTGAACGGCTAAAAAAATCTTGTGATCCAACGGTTACATTTTCTGAACTATAAATATTCCTCATTTCAACTCCAAATTCACACATTCTTCTCTTCACACTCAATTCTTGATTGAACATGTCTCGGCCCCGGTTAGTTCGGAGAGTTCCGTATACCAAAGAAGAGGATGAAGCTATTTGTAGAAACTATGAGGATGAAGTCATGGTTTTGCAGTATCTCTTTCTTTCTCAAGCTACTGCAAGATAAAATAGAGCTAAAACTAGAAACACGAAACAAATTCATCTCCCATTCCCAGCTCCATTAACCTAAATAACAAGGAAAGAGCTGAAAAACATACGTACACTTTACAAAAAAATCCTAGGTTCCATAACGCAACCACATAAATGTTCATCACATTTTCTGAATTTCTCGATGCACCGGATATAATATCAAGACTACAAACAAACCCATCCAATTTTTTTCAAACTTTAGTAATTCAAACTAAAATGAGTTCCTCCGGGAACTACCACTCAATTTAGCCTAATCTTTACAAAAGAATCAACTTAGTTTTTCTAACCCCATCCACTATTTAACTAAAAGGATCATTCGGTAAAATCCAATTCATACTAAGTCCAAGAACAATATATAATCTTCATTCAAATAACAAAATTCATTTTCAAACCAAAAATTAGTAAACGAAAAGTGAATTTTCATAAGAAATTTAAAAACAGTACCTTTAATGAGATTGATTGCAGATGACTGAGATCGATAGATCAAGAATGGAGAGATTGGGTGAAGGGGGAAGTTAGGGTTTTTGAGTGATTTGGGAAAAAAATTGTAAAAGTGACCACGAGACTTTTTTTCTTCTTCCTTGGTTTAGTGAGGAAGAGGCCGTGCGGTTTAGTTGTTGTTGGGTGTGGGGGGAGGATTCACGACTTTTTGGGGATTAGAAATACGATAGCCGTGAACTGAAAAGGGAAAATAAAATAAAATACGCCGGCATATCGGTTTTTGCTTCCACATGCCGAGCCAAAGTCATCGTAGTGTGTCATGGACCTCGTGGTAGCGTATTAGAGCAAGTCTTATTATGGAATTGAAAAATGTTGAATGCTAAGTCAAAAGTTGGAGTCTTCCGCGTTTATTTTTATGTCATGCTCCAAGGTTTTGTGGAAAATAATTTGGAATCCAAACGAAAGTTAAGTTGTAATAATGATATCAAACTTAAATCCAAATCGCGTTTCGTTTTTCAGAAAACACAATTGATAATAACGTCTAACATCTGATCTAATTGGGGTTTTGGGAGACGTCCTTGAGATCACATTCACGGACCACGGTACAGTAGTGTTGATGGTGGATTTTAGTTCAGGGCTAAAGTTGTAAAACCAATATTTTGTACAACCGTCCTGCAGAGGATAAGGTCATTTGATAAGTGATGAATACTTCTTCGCTTTATTAATTCACCTAGAATGGAGCATGTAGCAACAATCCCCAAATATTCTGTGAATTTTAGCATTACCAATTAATGCGTAAAACGCCTTGCATTTCCTGTGTTGTTCTTAGCAGAACTCTCATTGTTGGTGTGGCATGATGATTGATTGTTACTCGCAGCAGAGTAGCATGAATATCCAGGTACCAATAGTGAGGCATGCATGAAATGCCCGTACAGGCTGTAGCTCTCGGTGTGTTATACTAGCCCGATTGAGCATACATCTCTCGGTGTGTTATACTAGCCCGATTGAGCATATATATCTCGGTGTGTTATACTAGCCCGATGGAGCTAGCATACATCTCTCGGTGTGTTATACTATCCCGATTGACCATCTGGACTGTCCATAGCAGTCTCAAAAACAATCACGGCAACGCAAGTTGGCCGCATGATTTAACCGGCCTAGACGAACCCTAGCAGGGGCAGGAAACCACCACAATGACCACCAACGGGCCCGTTTATGCCCTGGTCGGTCGAACGCATACCTTGCCCACAAATAGCCGCCAAGCACTAGTCCTGAAGAGGGATGGTCGAGCAGGCATGAAGCGGCTAGCATGCATAAGACTGTCGAAAAACAGTCTCAAAAAGGTCGTGACCATCCAACTTCGCAGGCATGGTTGGACGGCTTGGATCGCCCATCGATCAAGTGATAAAGTGTTGGTACATCCACTGGTGGCCCACTTTCCACATGTTTGATCGTTTCCCTCACGACCAAGCTATGGAGCAACAAACGGTTGCCCAAACACGGTTAGTGTGATGCCTTGAGAAACCGTGAAAGTTCAAAGTGATCGTGACCATCCAACTTCGCAGGCATGGTTGGATGGCTTAGATCGCGCCCAGGACCATGGAGCAAGCATGCATGTGCTCACCGCCAACCCAAGGTGGGCCCCGCATAATCGGCCTCCCGAAGGGAGGCGCGGAACCACCAAGTCCGATCAGTTGAAGTTGGTCGGTCTGAAACCCTAATTAGGGTTTGCGGCATCATCCATGTGTCGCAAATCAATCACGAGCGTTCATCTTCACAGGCTCAGACGGAGGGTGTAGATGTCAATTAAAAGGGTCCCGAGCATGTCAACGCGATCATTATGGGCCCGGCTTCATACTTGACCGGTCGTCCAAGTCCGGCCTTGGCCGGACGTCTCGGTTCATGCGCCCTAAAGGTGGCATGCCACGCCCCTTTTGGAATCTTTTGCGGCACATGATTCCTGTCGCAAATCAATCTCAACCACTCTTTTTTACCGGTAAATTTGAATGGCCTAGATCAAACCATCGTGGGACAGTGAAGTATGGACATGGACATCAGCATGTCGTCTACGCGCATGCCTGATCGGTCCTCCATGAAACGTTTCCCATTTTTGGATTCGACCACGCTGAAAGAAGGTACATGCGCACTTCTTAAACCCTAATCCGACGGTCGTAGATGTGGGTCGCAAGTCATCTTGTCCGTACAACCTCGCCATCTTGGATGGGCGGCCTAGGAAAGGCGTTAGGCGACTAGTGAGGTATCACCGTCTACCACTCTGCCACACCATGTGGTCGGCCAATGGAGTATTTGCTAGCGCAGCCTCCAAACCCTAATGTGAAGTAGGCTGGACACGATGCTCAATAGCGATGCTTCATACGTGCTTAATATATTCGATGCAATATTTGCATAGAATACACACGATACTTTACAAGTATCGATTCCTAAAATAACTTAGTTATTTAATATAGTATTACATGCTACCTTCCGTGGGTCCCACGATCCACACACTCGAGACATCAATCATGTCACAAACTGGGGGATACATACTGGGGTATTGGTCTGGCGGTTTGCAGCGTGCAGCGCGCCATCACAAGAACATGTCAGGAAGACATGGACGGTTAGTAATGATGGGAGAAGTGGGCAAGACTGATCGTGTGACACTAACACACAACTCCACTACTCCGTCATTCCACTTCCTCCACTTCCCACGAGAGACGTGAATAAGGTTTAAATGACTTGTATAAATAGGTTATCCTCTCTATTTCCAACATAGAAAACAATACAGAAACCAAGTGTTAATACACAACGTATTCAAACACCCAGAGCATGCTTACATTATTCGTAAGCATGCTCACCTTTCTGTTACAAGTCATAAAATAGCCTACATCTTCACAATCTCAACACCTTCTTCGCTTCCCTCCCTAAGATCAACCCCATCTCCTTCACTTTGTGACCGAAACAAGTCTGGAACGGCCATTTCTTGGTTTAGGATAGAATAGTATAGATTGATCTCTCGAATCAAAAGCACTCTCGTGCAGTGCATTTGTTTAGGGTTTAGATTCATTTCTCATCCACACACCCTAAATTACCAAAACCAGCAGAAATAGTTTTCACCCATAAACAATTGGTGACCACAGTGGGAGATTAATCTCTCGGTTGCAATATCAATTTCCAATTCTCAATTTCATCTTTTCAATACCCGGTTCGATTTTCGCAATTTCAAGGGGGTAGATCTTAGGATCAATTCAATCATCAATTCATTTCAAAATGCAATGCGGAATTCAGCTTCCGAAAATCGAAACTTCAGGTAACCCGAACTTCTTAATCCCCCAACGAGTTGCAAGATTAAGAGGGGACGAGCATACACCATAATATTTTTACGCAATTATTACAATCAGTAATGTTAAAGTGCCATAGTTATGTTGATTGAATTATTGTACTCCAGTTCAAAAGCAACTGCTGCACTCGGTTGGACGCAACAGATGCAGTTCAGTTTCTTATGATTCAGACTCGATTGGACGAATCGACGATCTAGTTGCACTTAGTTGGACGAATGGATCTTTGTCTAGTTTTATTTGTAACTGTTATACCTAGGTTTATCGAACTGTTTAAGTCCAGTTACCCAGCAGCTGCTGCAGTCTAGCTGATCAAAGCTGCTGCAGTCCATCTAGGTTTGTATTCCTGAAGTCCAGCTAATCGAAGATGCTGCAGTCCAGCTCCGCATGTTTGTATTCATGCAGTCCAGCTGATCGCAGCTGCTGCAATCATGTTCGCATCTCCTGCAGTCTAGATGATCGCAGCTGCTGCAGTAAGGCTCGTCTTTCCTTGATCTGTTGATCGTAGCTTCTGCAAAGTGTAACTCTTGCTTTCGTTCTGCTGCATTCGGTGATCGTACTTGATGCGGTCCATCTATGCTCATAGATTCTGTGAGTCAGCTGAACGCAGCTAATGCAATGCTCGATGCTGCTGCATTCCAGCTGATCGCAGCTGATGCATTCCATCTATGATCGCAGTTCCATGATCCGGTGACCGCATTGCTGCAGATCTTGCTCGTCGCTCTGCAGATCCGGTGATCGCATTCTTTGTAATGCTCGATCTTCTTTGCATTCAGTGATCGCAGCTGATCTGATCCAGCTATGCTCTCGATTCCATGATCAGTGACCACATTCTTTGTAGTATATTTTCGTCGCTCTGCATTCCGGTGATCGCAATTGCTTTGCAATGCTCGATCTTCTTGCATTCGGTGATCAAAGTTCTTTGCAGTCGGCTCATTCGCAACTCTGATCCAGCTGATCGCAGATGCTGCGATGAAGTTTTTCTCGTTGCTGATTGCAGTCCAGCTAATCGAAGTTGTTGCAATCCAACTATGTTCCCTCCTGGAGTCCAGCTGTTCATGTTCTTGCGATGAAGTTTTGCTCATTCTTGATTCTTGGTGATCGAAGTTCTTGCAATCCATCTATGTACACAGCTCCTTGATCCAATTGATCGCATTGCTTCAAGATAACTTTGCTCGTCATTGCTTGATTCGGTGATCAAACTCTATAGTCATTTATGTTCGCAACTATCTCCTTGATCGGTGATCGCTTGTTTGCTGAGCCAACTTCATTCAATATTGTTACCACTCATTTCCAACATCACTCCGCTCAAGTATCACGCTTTCGTTGCAGTCATCATTCAGTTCAGTTTTTACATACAACAACGGTTCATACCCGATTGTTTCTCGCCGATCTCTCAGTCACAATAGCCTCACTTGGGGGCGTCTTGATTGTAATTTCCGCAAACAACAAGGGAAGTTCGCCAATCACCTCAACATCAATAATTCGCACTTGGGGGCGAGTTCTATCATTGGCTAAGGAAAACGAAATTTTCTTAACCCCCAACAATTTGGAGGTTAAGAGGGGGCGATGTTTGTACCATAAGTAAAAATACCACTTAATGGGCCCAATTGATCCTTGAATCATCTTTTAGTCCTCATCCAAGACCCGCTAACCAGTCAACCGAGGCATCCCACCAGTCTGCCCAGTATTACATAAATTTAATGACCAGTCAATGGTCAAAGTCGGTCAACTATCAAAGTCAACATCCGGTCAATGGTCAAAGTTAATGACTGGTCAATGGTTAAAGTCAACCATTGGTCAACTTTCAAAGTCAAGTTGCTCGTCACATCTCCAGCCAAATAATCATCCGTGACCGCCAACCAATTCTTAAAGCCAAGTTCTTCGCTTTCATTGTTATCCGATTCTAGCCATCTCGGGTGCAAACGTCTTGCTGACCGATCTCTACCCATGCAACCAACTGTTCCGCCAGCAAGTGTCCACCAATACCTCCAGCCATCATTCATGTAGAATTTAACATGGAGCCATAAAACATAAATTTCATGCGAATTTATCATAGAGGCATAAAGAGGGCAGTTACATGCAGAATTTATGATGGAAGCATAAATAGGCAGTTTAATGCCATTTAAGTTAAGATTGAAAATTAGATGTTAAACTGTATAAATAGGGAGGAGCAGAAATTATTTAGGGAGTGGAGAATATGGGAGAAAAATATATCATGTAATACAAATTATCAATGAAAAATTCCTCTCCAAGGGGATTCACCCGTGGACATAGGCAGCCATGCCGAACCACGTTAAACCGCTGTCTTTCTTTTTGATCCTCAAATCGACCCCTAACCCTAAAAACACACCAAAATCACTTATTCATTGTGTTTCGTGCCCAAAAGTAATTTTGGGTACAAACAAGGTTATTCCTTAGTCCGTCTGACTTATAGAGTAATCAGGGCATACTGTTTATTGTTCATCAAGCGAATCGGATGAACAGAATAATCAAGTATGAAAAGAATAGGATATGCAGAATCCGGATTCCGGGTCATGGGTAGGTTGTTCCTTAGTCCGTCTGACTTATAGAGTAATCAGGACATACTGTTTATTGCTAAGCAAGTATGAAAAAAATAAGATATGGAGAAAATCGTGTTGGTGGAGTGAACATCTTTCCGTCAAATGTACGTGGAGCCATGGCATCAGTGTTCGTATATATCACCGTTTTACACAATTTTTTAATGTCAACTTAAAAATTGTAAGTTCGTTACTGATAAGCAAGCACGTCGTGTGAAAGAATCCCTTAAAATGAGAGATATGTTTCCCAAGAAACACACACAACATCCACTGATGTGTACTGTTAATGTGGAATGTGGATGCTCTTACAATGTTGATGACTTTAAAATACTATTATTTTTATATTATTATAATCAAGGAACAATTTTCTTAGCAAGCACGTTGTGCCAAAGAGGTGGTTTTCCAGGAAGAGTAAAACATCCACTGATCTGCAATGTCAAATCTAATTGTTCATATTATTATGATTCGCACTAAATTTTCTGCTTCCATATTGCTGACAAAATTTGTTTGCATAAGCCAGATTCCCATCCTAATCGGATGCGTACAAGCTATTCAAAAAAATTACGTTATATTGATGTCTTAGGAAATGCGGTAAGAATCCAGACAAGTTTTCTGCTTAGACTTTGTCATCTCCAGATACTCAGAAGGTTAAAAAATATTAATTCGATAGCAGATTAATTGTATTGGGAAATACAAAGAATTCAGATAACGGTACGATTGCAGACACTGTCATGGAGCCTGTGGTACTTTAGGTTCGGCATACATTCATCTGTAACTTATCTACTTAATTATTCGTTAGTCTATATCTTTAGACGTGTGTCTACGTAGATTCGAGATTGATTGTATGCATCTTTGTATGTGCACATACATTGTTGCTTACGATTTTTATATTGTATGATTCAAATGATTTTGGTGTTCTGTCGGATGAATAAAGTGACGAAGATACACAAAGTGATGCAAATAAAAATGGAAATTAAATGCTTCTTACGTGGATACCTGCACTGGATCAACAACAGATTGGTATGTTGATCCAAGAAGGAACTACTCTTTGGAAAATGTTTCCGCCATGGAAAAGTAAAGCTCCCTTTATTGCTTGGACCCTAGCAGCAACATGATATTAGGGATTTATACAATGGTGACGATCCACAATCAAGACTCTTGAATTTATCAGTCTTGCTTGCAATTTGGATAACAAATCTTTAATGTGAAGGGGTCCAAAGTGTTTCTAAATAGACGAGGCACTTCGTCATATATAGGAGTGGAGGGTTGGTACCCAATAAAGAGAGATCTATTTGATTCCAGTTGTACATATATAATTGATCCTAATCCACCCATGTCTATTTGGGAAACGCGAGATCCTTAGAAATAGATGATTTTGAGGTAATTCAGGATACTTTATTACAACATTTTGTGTTTCGTGCCAACTATATTTGAGTGCATGAGATTTTAAGCAAGGTTAATCCTACTGAGAAGAAAGTGAAAGTTAGCATATAAAGAATTTGCATATGAAATGCGCTATAACGTGCCAAAGGACGACGAAATTTCTGTATCACTACTGGGAGAAGGTTCTCAAAAAACAGAAACATAGATTTAATATTCAAAGCAATTACTTTTTTCATAATTACTCTTACTGTCATCATCTTGCGCCATCTTTTGCAACTTATCCAACGGTTATCCCTCGGAAGTTATAAGGATTACAGTTATCAATGCTTCAAATAAAAATATATATATTGTTATCAAGAAGAATGAATTTCCGAATGAGCATACAAAAATCAGATGGTGCGTGAATGCACTACTGAGAATTCACCACATATAAATCGAATGGTTTCTCAAACATAGAGAGATTAGAATGGTTTTACACTTTATTCTGCGATCGAGGTTACTGTGTAAGCCTAAAATATGTACACTTCCTCAAACACACAGAGATGAATGACAAGTTTTATATTTTATTCTGCGATCGAGGTTACCGTGTAGGCCTAAAATATGTACATAAAAGGAAAGGCCGAGCCGGGGCCATATGGCCCCGGTGATACCTAGTTCATTATAATCTGTAAATATGTCCTTTCGAGTACTCATATCCATATGAACAAGCCAGCTACCCTGAGTTTCATAAATTTCCACAACAAAACATCTAAAATAAATTAGAGCTTGCCTCGACTTTGATAGATACCCTAGACAGTGAGAAAAATGCACATACTCAGGAATGAAAACTGAATAAATTACGGAAATCATCTCGCCAGGAAATATTACCTGTCTAACTTAGCCAGTGGAAGATACTGAGAGATAATAATACAATACATATATATATATATATATACACTCTGTTCGGGTTCCTATAATTTTGCCTAAATTTTTTATACATCTTCACCCAAAAGCTCTCGAACAAGGAGTGATCAACTCAAATTTCGGCATACCATTCTTTGGTGATTGCCAAATCTTCGTCGGAATCAAACGATGTCATTTCTTATATGTAGAAGTATGAACTGAGTAGTACCATTCTTTGGTGATTGCCAAATCTTCGACGGAATCAAACGATGTCATTTCTTATATGTAGAAGTATGAACTGAGTAATTGTGGAGTGTATGGAATTAGGGAGAACAGACTGAGCAATTTTGGGACATATTAGGTCCAAGAATGAAGTCTCTATATATGGAGAAAGAAAGACTCCAACGTATAGAACAATCAGTCTTCTCAAATGTCCGTAAAAACCGATTTGTTCATGCCATCTAGAATTGGTAACATAAACCGATTATGCTCATGTACAAAATTTGAATTTTCTCCGACATCAATTGGTTTATATATTTGCACATGTAATTTAATTTTCACTAGAAAAAAAAAAACATTAAATAAATCGATTTCATGATAGAACCTCGACAATCGGTTTATGTCAGAATTATTTACCTATATTTGCAAAACAGAATTTTGAGCATGCATAAACTTGTTTTACAATAAACCTATTATACACATAATTATAATTAAAATACTCAGCATTTATGTTCAAACCATAATCATCCAGTAAATAAACCTTCCATCCAAAAGAAAGTCCAAAACATGAAACTTTGACCACCAAAAGTCTTAAAAATCTTAAAACTTAAACTTATAATCAAGGTATTGAAAGCGTGAAGCGTTTTTTATTTTCAGGAAGCGATGTCGAAGCGTGAAGCGTCGCTTCATGGTTGATGTTTGAAGCGGATGTTTCCTTATAAATAAATTAGTCGTAACTAGTAATTATAAATTTATTATTATTAGGAAGATAATATCATATAAATTTTATATAAGTCTAATTTTTATCAAAAACAAATCGAGTGTACACAAATTCAACCTACTCCAGACAAGTGGTAGGTGGGGTGTTCAATTCCCCCTTAAAACATTCATATTTTTCTTTTAAAAGCTTTAAATAAGAGGTGGGGTGGTCAATTCCCCCTTAAAACATTCATATTTTTCTTTTAAAAGGTTTAAAATTTTCGTTGAAATGCTGAAATTTGAAGCGAAGCGTACGCTTTTAAAAACCATGCTTATAATATCTAAAAGAGAGCGTCAACATTATGGTGCACCTAGGGCTGCACAGGAACCGTCCCGTCCCATGGAACAGTACTGGAACCGCAGGTACCGTCCCGGAACCGTAGTCAGTTGGGACAGGTACAAGTACCAAAAGCTGGTACCGTGCCTAGAGTGGGTACAAGTAACGGTTCTAGTTTATTCCCGTCCCCTAGTACCGATGATCTCTAGCCGTTAATATTAGGGTTGAATCCTAGCCTTCTATAGTATGGTTTATACCCTTTTCAATTTAATAATATTGTTGTGACATCAAAATAGAAGCAGCACCGACGGAGGAGGGGGAAGAAGAAGACGATGCAGCTTCATTTCTCTCCTAGTATGAGAAGTATAACCATTAGTAGTAACCAGTATGGATTTTTCGGTTTGATGAAGATCAAGATTGGAACTCGACACATTTATTAATTATTACTCGACACATACCTTATTTCATACTATACTTAGCTTAGCTTTCTTGTTACCTTCTGTATTCATTCTTACTGCTCTTGTTACTCTCGAAGGTGTCAATAAGTGTTCTTCTCTTGGTGAGTTATTCAGATCTCCTTGTTTTGTTTTCAATTTCGAAGATCTACAGATCTTGTTTGTTACCGATGCTTTTTATGTTTCGTTTGATTTAGATTGTTTGGGGAGGCGATTAGGACTTAGATTTCTCGGCAGGGGTGATGATTTTGTCGTAATTTTGTTTTCAATCCTGTATAGTAGTATGCAAATATGTTGCAGGTAAAGAACCGGTCCCGTCCCGTCCCATACCGAGTTAAACAGATACAGGTATCGTCCCGTCCCATAATGCACGGGTACAGGTACAGGTAAAAAGTACAGGTACCGGTCATAGGGAGGTACAAGTACTGAGCTAGTCAAAAACCCGTACCGTCCCGTACCTTGTGCAGCTCTAGGTGCACCAGCAACACCAGGATCAGCAGCATCTTCTGCTTCAGCAAAGACTCCAGGAGAATCATATATTCCATTGTAAGACATCGAATAACAAAACCTACATATGACGAGTCTTTTTAGGTCAATATATGTTGATTCTATCCCAGGGCCCATAAAATCTTGGTCGATTTCCACCGAGGAAGTTACATGACCAACAACTTCTTCTTCAGGAGTTTCACATGTTCCACTGAAAGGCAGCATATGACAAAACCTACATATGATAAGTCTTTTAGTAACATTCAACATAAAATTGAAGAAAAATGTAAGGACTTCTTAGAAAATGTCAACTTCCATAAAAATCAAAACAATGTGTGAAATGATTGTGAAATGAAGAAAAGATGGATACCATTCTTTGGGTAATGTTTTGATGTCAAAATCGGACTTCAGTATCCTCCATTTCCTACATCTGTCACACTGCGCCAACTCATGATCGGGTTTGAAGTTATTACACCATTCCTAGGTGAGCATATGTAGGGAAAATATCAGTAAAAAAGAAAAACGAGATCTGTATTATGATGGAATACACCAAATAACAAATAATACTACAAAATGGTAATACTACAAAATGGCAATATATATGTATTTCTATAAAATATAAAAGGATTGGGACCAAGAAAATTTATTATTTCAAAGGAATATTTTATTGGAGATGCTATTGAACACCCCCTTTTCCACCTCCCCTACTCACCTCCTACAATCTAAACCACGCATCGAGGTTCACCATTTCCAGAGGTTCACCATTCCCCAGATGTGGAGTTTAGATTGTAGGGAGGTGGAAAGGAAGAAGTTGAATAGCACTGCCAATGTTATATTATCGATAATATAGTAAATTAATATTTTATAATTAAGTAATATATTATTATCTTAAATAATAATTTTTAGTTTGAAGGTTGAATAATAAATATAAATCGTAAGTACAATATCGACTAGTTTTATAGAGATATTATTGACTAATTACGATACAAATATACAAGCACTCCGCATATTAATCACACTTTAACACTTCTTGTTGCAATACACAAACATGACTCTGGGTCTTCTGATTGTATTACGAACTATAAGAGATGGAATACAACTCGATTTGAAATTTAAAGAAAAAAAAACCAACATTGAATCGTATTTTGGAAAAATCTAATATGTACAAAATTTATTTTTTATTTTTCTATAGTATTATTATTTTATATACGACCTGGGACCTATCAATGCTTTATAAGAACTTTTGAACTGTATCACGTTATAATTTTACCAAATTTATTATTTTAGTACTAAAGGCCCGAATAGGGACCAGGAAATTTTATTATTTTAATGAAAATATTTTAAAGAAGTTATACTGTATATATCTTAGAATAGAAGGGGAGTAAAATACCGCATGAAGCTTATTAATGTAATGTTCATCTATATATTCATTTGCTTTGTGACCCAACCATTCCTCCAACTCTCTATACGCTTTGCAATCTCTGAAAGCCACTTTCGCAGATTTTAAGAACACAGAATTGTCCCCATCATTCTGAAGAAAAACAAAGCCACGGAAGAAAAGCGCTCGACTGTCATTTCAATTTGAAATTGAATATAGCTAAATAATATGGTATTACCTGTTCTGATTCACTTGTAATTGCTGTTTACAGAAATTATAAATGTAACATGCAGGTTTTACTAAAGCATGGAAAAGTAAAATGTCGAAAATTACTAAAGTCTAAAGAAGACAGAATAGTCGCATACCATTATATCTGTAACATCTATAACACCTATTAGTCCTGGCTCCCCAATACGAACCATGCTCCCTACTCTCTTGTAGGCCTAAAACACAGAATAAATTTTTGGAATCAAATGAACTATGAAAGAACACAACAGTTATTGGGGCACGATAAGGCCTAAATTTGACAAAAGATATGAATAGGAATTACAATAAATACCAAGAGTTTTAACATGGAAGCTAGTTCCTGATGAGAAATGAACAGCAGTAAACAGGACAACATGATCTCACCTCAATCAATCGCCCACGCCAATACAAAAATATTCCACAGTTCCTGTATTTGCGGTCTTGTTCACAAAGCCCAAGAGTAAGATGAATGTGTTTCTCCTTTATCGTGGTATCCACGATCTTGGTATTATGCAAAGATTTTGCCAGTGGTCGACAGTTAACCTTACGAGACAGAACAGTTCAGCACCAACAAATATAAGTTACCAAACAACCACTCTTTTAGCAGAATAACAGTGCAATTTATGAAGAGAGCAAATGAGAAAAGAAGGTACTAACCAAGGAACCTTGAACAAATATCTTCATTCGAGGATTCAAGTAAATGACTTCTAAGAACGAACGAAGTGAGTAATCCAGAGGAACCTGTACGTCGAAGGAAGAAGAAGGTGAAGGAAGATGAAGACTAAACAGTCTAAACTACACAAATCAGCTAATATGGAACCATAATCTACAACTTCCATCAATTTTCGAAACACCTATCCAACAAGTGTTTGGGCTTAGATTACATCCATAAACAGACCAGAGCAACCTACCTTTAAAGAACGATCTACGAAATGGCCTAGACGTCGTCTTGTAGTTCTGGAACGAATTAATATGTCCCCATCTTCAGTAACACCGCCATTTTGTTTCCTATTTTTCCAATCTAAGACGTAATCAGACTCCAAGTGTTCTAAGTTCCATATGTATATTTGTGTTCATGTAGCATTTTCACCGAATAATCCAAATTTTTCACCAATAAAGTCCTCATTGATTGGTAAAAACTCTTTGATAGCTTGCAAACGACGATCAGCGAAAGCTTCTGACTGAATACTTCTGTCAGATTCCAAGAATGAGCGTTGTTTGTGGTAGGTTATGATAGGAACATTTGTACCTGTCAACTATATTGCAACAGTGGGAATTATTTTTACATGAATGTGTGTGTGTGTGTGTAAGAGAGAGAGAGAGAGAGAGCTCACATTACTGCCTTTATTTAGACATTGCAACAAGCAAACAATAGATCTGGAATGACTAGTCTGTGTAAGAACAATGACATCACGGCCAAGTTTCATGGTTCCACTCTGTCAGATCAATCGACGACGTCAAAACATGAGCATATATATAAACCATGAATAAGCTAGGAATAATATAACAAAACTAACACTTTCTTTCACTGCAAACAAATGAGATGATTTTCTTTAAGCACCAGTTCAAAGTGGAAAAGTTGTGACAAACTTAATATTGGAATCGTCTTCTACATCTCACTCAACCTCCTAATATATAGAATCAAATCATCAAAGTGATTCTAGTATGAAAAGCATACATAAAATGAAAACCACAACCAAGACTACCATAGCCCTGAAAATGTCACCCCCTATATCACCAACACCACTCAACCACTCAAATTATCGTAGTGTTACTACAAAGTTATGATCCTACAGTTATTATTAACATTACCACAGTCATCTCTCTACCACGGTATCCGCTAACAAACCCAATATCTTCACCATCACCATTCAACAAGTGATTCAATGAATTGCAACATCATCCAACTCCTAGATGATAGGGCTACAGAGAGTAGAAAGATCCGAGATAGTACAACTGAACGTCCAACCACAAATTAAAAAAATAGAAAAGAAATGACAACTACCTGAAATCCAATGCCATAAACTCCAATACGATCTGGGTCATTCGCACCACACCTCCTACGCCCAATACTCAGCATTTTCCTTATGTCTTCGTGCGACATGCCATGTCCATTATCGACAATGGACATGATAGGAATGTTTTTACCAACTCCTCCTGAATAATTGGTGTCAATGGAGATCTCAAGCCTGTATATGTCCCATCATAGAGTGTAAGCTTTCTCCACAAAATGTGTTTACACAGAAATAACCCAAAACACCATACCTAGCTGCTTGAGCGTCCTGTGCATTGTCAACTAGCTGAGCTATCGCACCGAAAGACCATTCATGAGCATTTCCGAGACTTAAATAATAATCTAAAGCTAAAGACATCCAATCTTTGGTAAAATGATCTTCTGTCTTCTGTAGATACACAACTCAAAGCTGATATCATTTGCAAAACTTAGCATACAAAATTGAGATTATTAGCAAAAATAAAATCCTTCGTACTTGGCTTTCAAATTGGCTATTGTAATCCAAACTAAAGTAAAGATTTTTATCATAAAAATCGAATTTTTCGAGTATACTAAAAACATAAATTAAAGAAAAAATACTTACCCTCCTCCTCCAGATAATCAGCAGAATCGGAAATATTTCTTTTTTTACTATTTGTTTCGCTCGCTTCGGAGAAAAGTTCTAGTATTAAGCTTCTCAAAGAATCGGAATCGGTTGGTTCCACCATTGTTAATCGATCTGAATCTGTGAATAAGTTAACCGATCTGTATTGGAATCTTTGAATGACAACTACCACCACCACCAAAACTTGGACGAAGAAGAAGAAGAACAGGACCAAAACCTAATTAGAGAGAGAAATCGCAAAACTCTAGCATCACTATATATAGGTAAATTTCTGAACCCCTACTGATACAAATTCCAAATCCGAACCACTCTCTAAATTTCCTAAACCACATTATGGCATGTTTGGATGCTCTAAATTTGTAATCCTCACAAACGGTATGAGTGAAAACTGACGTGGGTCATTATTACCCACCAATGTGTAGTCGCCTCGTCTTTAAATGCTTGACCATCCCACGTGTCATTATGCATGAACACTTCCATCTTATCTATTTGAAAATTTGTGATTCCCGAATTGCCCTCAGTTTCACTTTTCCATTCCAGCCATTACATAAATAGATAGGGGTACAAACATAATTTAAAAGAATATAGAAATCATGAGTATTTTTTTTTTTTTTTTTTTTTTAATAAAAGAGAAAATACCTCAAATTTTCATTAATATGAAATTGCTTACAATATCACCGATTATATCAATGAACGGATTAAAAGGAAGAGTACAATGTTTACATAATTCGAAACATAATGGTACGAATAATGAAAAACAGACTAAATATACATAATCCGCCAAGGAATTAAGTGTCACTTTAGTGGGATTTACCCATTTTGTTTGATCATCAATGGTTTCAAACCATTGTAGTTGATGTTCACCGTAGAACTTAGATACTTCCATTAAAAAAAGTGATAAGCCCAAATTTTTCCGACCGATTTCGATGTTTGTTGATCTTGTCTCCAGAAGAATTGATCAATAAGTTGTTGAAATAGATCGTGCTTGATAAAGAGTTCGATGATAACGCAGCACCACCAAAATAAGCCTTGAAGGCTATGATAAACCACCAGAATGGTGTATTGGAAATCTGAATTGCAATAGTATGCCATCCACTTTTATTTATTAAAATATATACATACACAAATCCTAAACTACTCTGCCCAAATCCTAAGAAAATTAAGATCCGGACATAAAACTAATTGAAGTGAAAAGAAAACTCTTAAAGATTAGATGAAAAATAGGTTGAAGATGACGGTTGTTTTTTTTTTGTTTTTTTGAAGGAACATGAGAAACTCTCCAATTTCATATATTAAATATGATTGTTTACACCGATCAAGTACATACAAATTGAGATACATGAATAAATACAAAAGTATCAAAAACATGTATTTCGTTGAGGAGATCGATTTAAGGATGGTGTGAAAATTCATATTCCACCATTTGAAATTTTCTTCAATGAGAAACTTTTGTCTTCTTCATTAAGACTAGATGCTCCTTTAAAGGAGTGATTTGCACAGTACATCGAAATCTTAATAAAATTAAAACCTGATGTTATAAACGGATATGATATATGTTGTCACTTGAAGGTGGTGGGGGCGGGGATATTAGGAAACACTTTTGGAGGATACATACATGGGTTTACTCAATAAATACTTTTATTGATTTCCAAAGAGTTTAATGGATTTACAAAGTATTGTGTTATTGGTTGTATACTTTTAAAATCTCTTTCAAAGTTTATGTTACTCGTTGTAGATTGTCAAAAGGTCTTCTAAAGTTTGTGTTACTCGTTGTAAACTTGAAAATTCAAAGACTTTGCATACTTACCTATTTTCAAGACTTTGATTGACTTTTGTGTATATACTTGCCTTGATAAAAGTCTTTCAAAATATGTAAGATTTTGGAAGACTTCCAAAATTTTTAAAAAGATGTTTTTTACTCTCTTTTATTTTATTTCATGAAAACAGAATCTATAAAACTCCTATTATAGATGAGTATAAATTATATGATATGATTAAATATTTTTTAAATTTTAATTATTATGTAAAAATATACAATAATAATTATTTAAATTTATTGTTACACTTTATTGTATTTTATTGAACAAAAGAAATAAGTTATATATATTCTTTATATAAAAACAGAGTTTTTTCGAGCTCTGTGGTTAATCGGAGCTTCTGGTTGATTCTGGCCCCACCATTCTAAATTTCAGCCAATAGAATTGTAATATAATCTTTTGGACCCAAAAAATATTATATGGCCAATCACATTTTAGAAAATAATTTCCTAAATCTTATTTAATCTTAGAAACATATCAAAACAAATATACACAACCTCAACATTACCAAAATAAAACGATTTCATCATAACAAAATGAAATATGCAATGTTCATCATGATTTCATCGTAAAATTAAATCAATCATACGAATAAAAAAATAATCCAATGTTCAATGTCCATTTACAGTTTTTACAATAAAATCCGCTAATTACAACTCAAACTACGGGTAAAAAAAAAATACTTGCAATTACACTTTCAGTTGGAATGATATACCTAAAAAAATTCATAAGCATATACCTGATTAAATGAAAATATTTAAATCACAAATTAAAAAAAAAAAGAACCTTTAATTGGGGGATATAGAAACTAATTGGGGGATATAACAAAATGACAAAATAGGGATCCAAATATCCTAGCTGGGTTACCCCTTATATAATTAAATTATTAATTCCTAATTTAACCCTCACTAATCATAATTAGTTACTAATCCTGATTAGTAAAATCTTAATGAATTAGGGGATATAATTAGTGTTTTTATGTTTTTTTGTATTTGTGTGGGTTAGTTGAGAATAGAAGGAGTGAAAAAAAAATTGAGTAGAATTGTTTTTTTTTGAAAATGGAAGATGATTGTGATGAGAAACTTGAAGCTGCTGAATCTTTATCTCAATTACAACAACAATCTTCGGTTAATGATAACAACTCACAATTTTTGTATGATGAACCAACACCTTTGAATCGTGATTTTCGTTACCATGAAGGGTTTTGTGAAGAACCAACTCAAGAAAGTAAACATGTTCAGCATACAAGCAACCCCAACACACAGGTAATGCTTCAAAGAGGTCGAAAATTAGTTTTTTTTTTTTGAAACGGCCATTTATGTCTGCACAAACAATAGTTTCAGCATACTCGTTGTATGAATACCATGCCGGAACTCCTATAACCGGCATTGTATTCATACATATATTTATGTCGGTACAAAATTCCAACTGATCTAGCACAAACCGGCATGGTGTTCAAGCCAAGATTGCATGCCGGTACACATTTAAACTTTTTACCTACCACAAGATATTCTGTGGAATATTCAAACCGGCAGTGTGAGTAACTGACTTACAATGCCGGTTTAGTAAACCGGCATGGTAACTTAGGCGTCGAAGATGTCGGTTTTGCGTTAAAAACATACAGAAGTTTCTGATGTGTTGAACTTAAATACCGGCAGCCATATCTTTGAACTACCTATGCCGGTTTCGTATACCGGCATGGTAACTTAGACGTCGAAGATGCCGGTTTTGCGTTAAAAACATACATAAGTTTCTGATGTGTTGAACTTAAATACCGGCAGGTATATCTTTGAACTAACTATGCCGGTTTAGTAAACCGGCATGGTAACTTAGACGTCGAAAATTCCGGTTTTTCGTTAAAAACATACAGAAGTTTCTGATATGTTGAACTTAAATACCGGCATGAATATCTTTGAACTAACTATGCCGGTTTAGTAAACCGGCATGGTAACTTAGACGTCGAAGATGCCGGTTTTACTACTGGCATGGAAAGTCAATTACCATGTATGCCGGTCATTAATCCCGACAGTTTACTTTACTCATATACAATGCCAGTTTTGAACTAATCAAAATTTATTTTCATTCATTCCTTAGATTGTGATATACAGCGATCAACCAGTCTCCAAACCGCTCCATCGGGATACTATAAAATTCCTCGGGTATGTTTCCAAACAATACTTTCACCTAGGTGTTACAATTTATGTTGGGATTTGCTTGTAATCTCCCATTTTTTTCCTTATGTAGGGAATAAAATATGAAAATGAAGCAATTGCTTGGGCAAAAACGACGACTCTTAAGAACATGTGTGTCTTAGTGAGGAATAGCCAGCATTTAGTTGTTCGTTTTGAGATGGTTTGTGAGAGAAGCGAAAAATACAAGGAGAATAGCCATAAGAGAAAGGATTATGTATATGAAAAGAAGACTAAGAGGGTATACAATACAGTTACGAGGAAGGATGAGTGCCCCTTTAAGCTTGTATTCTATCTAAGAGGAGAAAAAAAAATGGGAATGTAAGGTGTGGTTTGGCCGTCACAACCACCCCGATCCGAAAGATTTTGTAGGTCACTCCCTAGTTGCGAAGCTAAAACCTGATGAATTCGAGGATGTCAAGATGATGACAAAAGCATGTATCAAACCAAGAGTGATTCTCCGAACCTTCAAGGAAAAGGATAAGATGAACGTTTCTTCAATAAGTACAATTTATAGCGCACAAGCAACCATTAAAAGGTTGGAATGGGAAGGGAGGAGTGTTATGCAAGAATTTGAGAAGATAGTTTGGGATCACAACTACACGCGTATCATTAAAAGAGGACCGGAAGAGAAGCCGCTTCAAATATTCATTTCGCATCCTTTGCTTTCACAATTGGCTCATACGTGTTGTGATGTTCTTATGATGGACTGCACCTACAAGACAAACAAATACAACATGTCGTTGTTAAACATCGTGGGGAAAACATCGGACAAGGTAAAATTCACATTAGCTTGGTGTTTAATGGAAAACGAGAAGGATTACAATTATCATTGGGCATTACGACAATTGAAATTATTGTTCCCGGAAAACCTATCACCGAAGGTCATCATAACCGATCAATTTGCCGCACTAATGAATGCCATATCTGACGTATATCCGGATGCCCAAAATTTCCTATGTACATATCATATTGGTGAAAATGTGAAAAAACATTGTCATGCTTTGTTCGAACCCTCTAAGGCGGCTATTAAGAAGAGAATGGTTGCTAGACTGGAGGAAGATGTTCGCAAAGAGAAACTATAACCCGAAGAAGAAGAAAATGAAAGAGGAAAGATAAATGAGCGAGTCGACCAAGAACACGGTGAAAATCATAAAAGGTGGTTGGAATTTCTAAAGGATTGGGAGAAAGTTTATTGGTCTCTTACCGAGGACATTTATGAAAAGATATTGAACATGTTTATTGCCAAATATAACGAAGTGTATCCAAGTGCCATCTCATATTGTCGGGTTAATTGGTTGGATAAGTTCAAGGAAAAATTTGTGCGTGCATGGACAAATCGTTATAGACATTACGGGAATGAAGCAACTAGTATAGCGGAGTCCTATCATGGGAGATTCAAAGATCTCATCGATTCCGGGCAAGGAAACGTGGTTACGGTCACCTAGGCAATGGAGCAACACTTTAAGGCTGATATCGATAGGATCAAGAAGGCTTTTGAGAAAATCTCAATGGATATGATGACTAAATTTATTCCACATATTAAGTTTCTACAAGGAATATAGTTCAACGTCTCCAAATGGGCAATAAAACATATGATGAGACAAATGCAATATGAGAAAAATTACGGAAAACCGGGTGATGTGTGTATTTGTCCCGACATGTCTTCATTGGGGCTTCCGTGTCATCATATGCTTGTGAAGTATGAAGAAGTGATACCCATTGATGTTATTGATCCATTTTGGAAGAAATTATCTTTCGACCTTCCCCCTACCGAAGCTCCCGGACAATCACCATGGGATACAAAGGAGACCCAAGAATTTTATGAAGCTTACTCACGTGGCAACTCGGCTAGCCGACAAGTATTGTTGAGCCAACTAAGACTAATTACATGGCCATGGATAGCACAAAGTGAAGAGCCAACGGGTAGACCACAAACTAAAATTGCAAGGAAGAAACAAAGAAAGGAATTAAAACAAATGACTCGACGTGAAGAGGAACTCGCGGCAACTAAAAAACGAGATCTATGTGCAAGTGAGATTTTAGAAGCAAGATTCGCGGAAACGCCTGTTCCAAAAAAAAAGGGTAGGCCGAGGAAGGAACCGATATCAAGTCAACAACAATTGACGAGTTCCGAACCTACACCCGTAGTCGATGTATCGGAGGTTCAAAGGAAAAGGGGTAGGCCGCCTAAGGTACCCACATTAATCTCCCAAGGACAACAAGGTGAACATTCCGAGGCTACACCAATAGTCGATGTATCGGAGGTTCAAAGGAAAAGGGGAAGGCCGCCGAAGGTACCAACATTAAGCAACCAAGGGCAACAAGGTGAGGATTACGAACCTACACCAATAGTCGATGTATCGGAGGTTCAAAGGAAAAGGGGAAGGCAGACAAATTTACCAACATCAAGATACCAAGGACAACTTGGTGAGCATTCCGAACCTACACCCGTAGTCGATGTATCGGAGGTTCAAAGGAAAAGGGGAAGGCCGCCTAAGGTACCCACATTAATCTCCCAAGGACAACAAGGTGAACATTCCGAGGCTACACCAATAGTCGATGTATCGGAGGTTCAAAGGAAAAGGGGAAGGCCGCCGAAGGTACCAACATTAAGCAACCAAGGGCAACAAGGTGAGGATTACGAACCTACACCAATAGTCGATGTATCGGAGGTTCAAAGGAAAATTGGAAGGCCGCCGAAGGTACCAACATTAAGCAACCAAGGGCAAAAAGGTGAGGATTACGAACCTACACCAATAGTTGATGTATCCGAGGTTCAAAGGAAAAGGGGTATGGGTAGGCCAAGGAAGAATATTCTCCCGGCTAATACCAAAGACATTTGGAGTGTAGGTATTGCAGAGGATGATTTGGATATAATTAAGCAAAAAGTTGGTAATATGACAATGTTTAAGGATGCGCAAAGGGGTAGGACTCATAGGCACTACCATACGAAGATAGAGTCTTACATAGACCAACTTCCTGAGGTTATTCGCGAGTTTATTGTGTACACGGATGATGTACATGGAGATGGAAATTGTGGCTATCATGCCATGACAGAACAATTAGGAATCTTCGAGACGGCTGTTAGTAAAGGAATGACACCATGCCGATATGCTATAATGAGGATGGCCGATCAACTTGTGAAGAAGAGGAGATTTTATGAGCAATTGATTGGTGACGACGAGGTGTTTGATGATATGTGTGCTAAAGTGTTAGGACCCAAGCAGGAGATGGCATTTCTTCCTACTCAATATTGGATGAGGATGCCGCTTTGTGGTCATCTAGTAGCGGATACATTTAATTGTGTTGTTCATTATTTTACACCCACCGTAGTCGCAACATATACACCAAAGTGGAAAAAATGCGAGGGATCCCTTAAGACAAGAAGAGTTGTCTTGGCGTACGTGAACGACAATCATTTCATCATTCTAAAACTCAAGGACAATTGTCCATTGCCACCTGTTTGTAGGATGGTTAAAAACAAGGAACTAAATCCAAATATATGGAAGGGATGGATGGCATTGAATGAGGAGAATCACCAATTATGGGCTGCTTTGGCCTTATCAAAGAAACCTCTTGAAGAGGAGGAGTCGAAACTTCATACGTGTGGAAGCGATGATGAGTAATTTGGATATATGTGGTTTAGTAATACGCCACCTTTTGTTTTTTAGGAAGTTTGAATTGTAATCATTAAACCATATGCCATGTACGTGCCAGTGTGATTTGATTTAAACTTTACTATGCCGGTAATCATACCGGCGTTGCAATATATGTTCTCTTTTGTGCCGGAATAACACCATAAGTACACAGATATAATTTTACCATTGCCGGCATTGTTAAAAAATGAATAAAGCTGCCGGTACTACACCTAGATAGTTGATTCATAGGGGAGAGTTTGAGTACCGGCATGATTGTGGCGCTATACACCATGTCGGAACTCTATTTTTTTTTTCTTTCTTGATCTAAAAAGAGAACCGGCTTAGAACTCACCATTTATACTATGCCGGTATTGAAAAATAAAAACTTATAAAAAGAAGATTTCAAGACACATAAAATAACATAAGCAAAGACTATAAAAGATGTTCCAAACCGAAAAAATATAAAACATAGATGTTCAAAGTTTACCAAACTAATACTATAAAAGAAACAAACAATCACTCAGTTCTTGGCTTCTTGTGTGCTCTCTTCTTATTTTCGCCCCACAAGTCTTTTGCTTTTGGATCTTCGATTTTTTCTATCTATTCATCCAGTTTCTCCATTTCTTTCAGGGTCAGCACCACTCCTTTCTTGGTCTTCTTCTTAATGAATTTTGACAGATTTCCAAGACGCTGACGCTGTGAAGGAATTTTTAAACATGTATTTAGTATGCACAATTTTATAAGTTGATAGATATAGATTAAGAGAATAGTAATGAACGCACCAACAACGTAACGAGCTGTAGAAGTCCGGGTACAGTATCTGGAGTTGTGGAGGGACGTGCTGGTGGTGGAGGGACCTCTACCGTATCCGGACGTACAACATAAGGGTGCGAGTACTGTAGATGTCCGCTTAGGAAAGTTGGATCACTATCAAAAACGTTCTTATCCAATTCCCAATCATCCCTATCCAGCACAAGTTCTTCTTCTTCCCTTTCGATCCAATGTGCAAGAATAGGTTCTGGATCGTATCATACCAGAGTATGGCTCTCATATGATTGGCATTTAGTAAAGTCATGAGAATATTTATGATAAGATGTATCCGTGAGATCTTTTTGCTTGTAACCGAGTTGGCGCATCACGCGGAGAGGGTTATGCATAACAAATCCTTTCGGATGAAATAACGGTCTGTTGTAAAATGAAACATTTACACGTCTCTGAAGGTGAACTCCTCTGACATTCCTATAAGGGTCAAACACAACATCTGCCACAGAAAACGAGTCCAAAGCCAATCTCATTGCTAAAAACCGTTTCTTGTTAGGCGAGGGGGTATTGCGGAAGAAGTATTTCTGAGCTAGAGCCATATTCGGTTCATAATCACGCCAAATCTCCAATCCTTTATACCCTATGAACAAATCTCGGAAGTGTTCATAAGCCTACACCTGTGCCCATAAAATGTATAAGAAAATAAATAGTTGGAAACTAACAAATGTAATGATAACAATCACAAAATAAGTATTTCACTACACCTGAATCACAGTGAAATTCCCATTAAATTGACGGCCTTTCGCTTTAGAAGCTCGACGCATTTCTGCCAAAAAATGTGCTAAGAAAGCAGTGCCCCAGGAATACTTATGAACGTCTTCCAACGGATCCAAGTACTGTAGGTTGTTCATATGCACCCTATTACCATTAGAGTCAGGGAATATAGAGGTTCCCAAAATGAACAACATATATGCAGCGGCAGTTTGTTGAGCTTGTATGGGAGTCAATTGCTTATTCTTTGTAATCCCAAACAGTTGATTGAGTTTGACGAATGTTATAGTCTTTGTCTGAGCGGCTTGTTTCTTGTAAAAATTTTCCAACGTGATTTCCTTGTTCCATCCAAACAACTTTTCAGTGAGCTCATAGATATTTTCCCACCCTAGGTCCTTCGAGTTGTCTCCAACCTTGACCGGTTTCCCGAGAACCTCTAGTCCTATTATCCTTTGGACATCTTCAGGGATAATGGTCATCTCGCCAAAATTAAAATGCATGGTGTCAGTTTCACCATAAAACCTCTCCAAAAAGCAGTTTGCCGTGACGGTATCAGTGGCCACATAATTTTCTATTGCAGGATACAACCCAGATGCTCTGACTGTTTCTTGCACAGCCGGACACTCATCATCCAAAAGCCACACATCCGATTGTTGATGGCGGCTAAAACACCATGCTTTCTTGTGGTCCTATAAAAACACAACCAACTTAATTAAATTGATCACAAATAAATAATATAATAACAAGATACAAACGTCTTACATAAGTTTGATAGATCCAACGAGCCCAAGAGTCTTTATACGAAAATAAAAGTTGCGGGTTTATTGGTTGACCCCAATGTTTGCCATCATTGCTGTCAGGAATCAAGTCGTACTTATCAGGGAAGTGAGGAGGGGGTGCCTTTTCATCATCAGTTTGTCCAAAGCTACCTGCTAGTGAGGATGAGCCACCTGCTAGTTCCGTATCTGTTGGATTTTCCCTCTCATCATCATCATCAGTGCTGGTTGAGTCGCTTATAAGATGATCCCAAATTGTTACCTTCAAAGTAGCCGGATTTTGACGTTTACGTCGAGAAGACTTATGTTTTGATTCTTCAACAACTTTTCCTTTTCCTTTGTCCTTTGATGGTGCGAGAGACCTATGTTCCAACACGTTAAACTGAGTTATATACTGGATGCCCGCGTACAATAGGAACACACATAAAACCGGCATTCCTCATAGACATATAAACTACGCCGGAATACATACCGGCATAATCTTAAATAAATAAGTCTATGCCGGTTATTCTGTATTCTTTACAGAAAATTCAAAGACTTTGGAACAAAAACCGGTATAATTTGTTACCATACATATAGTGCCGGAACACATACCGGCATAGTATAGAATAATAAGTTGAATGCCGGTTTTGATTGAATTCTATCCAGGGATTTAAAATTTTAAGGGAACTAAAACCGGCATAGTCTGTTACCATGAAGTAAATGCCGGAACAATAACCGGCATGGAAAACAAAAACCCGACAATGCCGGTATGTATTCCGGCATCCCATAATTATAATGTTATGCCGGTTTTCTGGATTTTTTTACAGAATTATTAACAATCCTAACTAGAATAGTTTGTAAAGAACACAGGCATGGTATTGATAAATAATGATTTTCAAATTAACTAGAATGCAATTTCAAAACCCTAAGCAGAATTTTCAATCCGTCATGAACCCTAGCAAGTTTGGGATCAACCCTAAAAGTACTTAACTTCAACAGGAGAGTTTGTGTTATACATCACTTGCCGAATCAAATCTGTTACGTCCGCTTCACCAGGAGACTCTTCAGGACTTTGTTGCGCATCATCAATAGGTATTTCTGGATTGGGATTATCACGAGATTTGCTACGAGCCATTGCTTTGGTATAGAAGATGAAAAAAATAGGGAGAGATTGAATAGATCGAATATTTTTCTTCCCAAAACCGTCACTTATATAGCATTAGTAGTTTGAAACCGACGATCCATTAAAGAAACCCACGATTTTGTAACCTTCCAATGACCCATTAAAGATTTTGTAACCGTCAAATTAGTGGAATGAAATTGTAACCGTCAAACTAATTGAATTAAATTGTAACCGTCAGAATTCCGGCATAGATAATTACATACCTATTATGCCGGTATTCAAAGTTAATGATTTTTTTAACTTTTTAGTGTGAGAAAACCGGCATAGAGTGTAAACATATCCACTATGCCGGATTTTCCATACCGGCATAGTTGTTAACTCGTACGAAGTTCCGGTTATTGATAGTTCATTATACTTGACGAAATAAACATCATTAAGCACAAACATAAGATCTCAAGCAAATTCCAACCAACATCATTTAAGGGAATAAAGTTTAAACACATGGAATGAAAGCACTCAAGACAAATACACCGAACATCATTTATTGGAACGAGATTCAACAAGCAAATCAGCTTCGAAATGCCTAAAAGGATCTTTTCTCCACTTCGTGTATGCAACCTGAGCTTCATACCTATCACCACTGTATCTTTTAAGAAATTCGTTGTATTTGAGACATGATTTGATGAGTGTAGTTGTCCGAATGTGTACTATTTGATCAGCGAATTCAATCTTGCGTTTCTTACCGTCACACATGTTATGCTTGTAAGAACTAGTCCTTACAAGACTCCAAAAAACATTTGAAGGGCGTTGATCCTCCGGCAAATCCGATACTATGTAGTAATTTCTAATCCACTCTGTTTCCTCCTCAACATCCGCTTCTATCTTAGCTTCTTTTTGACGTTTAACCGCTCCCTCAGCTTACGCTTTTATCTTATCTAATTTTTGACGATAACGTTCAAGCTTTGCTTCCTCTTTTTCTTCTCTTTTCCTCTTAATTAGCTCTTCTTCCATTGCGGCAATTAAATTTGTGGTTTCATCCTTCCTTCTTAGTTTTTCTAGTATTGTGGAAACGGAGTTGGTCGTGGTTGATGATTGATTTCCTGTCGGAGGGGACAATATGTTCCTCATACGTTTTTCTTTTTCGAGGGAATTGATGAACTTGGCAGCTAGTGATTGATAATCCATCGGAGCTATATCTTTGAGGTATCAAGTGCATTCCTTTAAATAGATGTTGACATAACGGCTCTTTTCCACTTTAGTGCCGGCACTTTAAGTAACATAGATCCCACATCGGAACTAATGTTTTCTAGTGTATGGTTCAAAAAACTAGCCGTTACACCTTCGATTTCTGGTACCGGCATACATAGGAGGAAGTAATCTACGCCGGTTTTTGTTTCCGGCACTATATGTTATAAAACGAAGTTGCCAGTAATGTTGAATATCTTTACAGGAAACGACCCAAACATACCAAAAATACCGGCATTGAAAGCATAAGAGAATCTATGCCGGAATAAGTTAAATTCGAAAAAAAAACGGCTATTTTTTTGAAAAATATGACCGTTGGAGCTTCATTTATATATTACATCCCCCATTACTTAGGCAAAAACTACACAAACCAAGCACCAAATAACAAAAATCATTCTCTCAAGAAAGCAAGCACGGTTCAAAGAATGGGGGATTCATCATCTACCTCTATTTGCAAAGTAAGTAGATTTACAAACAACATACTCTTCAATACTATGACGGATAACTAACATAATTTTCTCTTACAGAGTCATCATTTCAAGTGTCAAATTTGCAAGTCACCTACTCACCATGCCATGGACTGTCCATTTATTTATTCAAAGTGTAGAAGATGTGATGGGACACGTCGGTTTTGGATTGCAAAAACTGATGATGCTGAAAATGGAAGAATGTTTCTAAGGTGTTTGAATCACCCAAAGTGCGATGAGTTTCAATGGTTTGACAAAGCTGTTGAACTAGCAGAGTCAAGAAAAAACCACAAGGGGAAATGCAAGCCTATCGATGGGTGTGATGGGTGTTATATGAAGGGGAAGGAATATGTTGAAAAAGAAGAAGAGCCATTGAGGATGATCCTTGACACCCCCATCCCGGACGATGTCTTTGAACAGATTAGGGAAATGCTCAAAGGCTCTGCAATTGTTGAAAAGGGATGGAAATAGATTATCTCTAACTAAGTGCAATCCATTCACTGTTTTTTAAATTTAAAGATTCCAATCCAATGTAATCGATTACTACGGACCGAAATAAAATAGAATTTGAAATGAATTAAGTAGAGTGCCGGCATTTTACAAAATCAATTCCACCATGCCGGTTTTATGTCAACTCTGTAACAGTTTTTGGAAGCCTTAGTTACCGGCATTGACAAAATGAATCTCACTATGCCGGTTTTCTGTCACATATTTAATAGTATTGGGAAATGTTCGATACCGGCATGAAACTTGGCAAAAACCACTATGCCGGTACAAGTAATTTTCTATTCAGGAGTTTTATGAATGTAAACTGATTGTTCCGGCATGAAAATGTCTATGCCGGGACAAGGTACCGGCAGTGTTTTGATCATTCTGGAAATTCCGGTATGCGTACCATGCCGGAACCTTTTAACTTTCAAACTAAAAATCTAAACAAAAATCAAAACATGTTCAACATAAACCAAAGAACTAAAGAGTTAACCCACAATCTAAACATGTTCAACAAGCTTGAAATTGTTTTTGACTTCACCAAAGAACTAAAGAGTTAACCATCACCAATTGTCATCAATTCTCTTCCACTAAATTGGTCTTTTGTTTCTTTTGGGTCGTCGCCTTCCTTGTTTCCCCATACATAGCTTTGATAGTAGGGTCAGTTTCTTCAATTTTATGAATCTTTTCCTCGAGTTCCTTAATTTCTTGAAGAGATAGCACCACTCCGTCCTTGTTCTTTCAACCTAACATCTTCGTAACCTTGCCAAGCCGACGTCGCTAGTTTAATACATCAAACACATAATCAGTATATATGTTAATATATGAATATTTTTACATTTAATGTCTATAATCAATTAATAAAACTTACCACCATTCCAAAAGTCTTATGAAGTTGGGCCATCGTAGGTTGTGGAGGTGCAGGAATTTCAACAAGAGGGTTTTCTTGGTGTGGAGCTTCGACAGATGGAGGGCGCACAACATAAGGATGTGACCATTCCAGAAAATCCCTCATGTAGATGTCATCAACTTCATAACCATTTTCCGCAATCACCCACTTACTAATATCAACTAAACGACGTGGCTCTCTTTCACTCCAATGCGATGGTTCCGGTTCCGGATCATACACTACATGCAACTTGTTGGGAGTTGAATTGCACCGAGAAAAGGAAAGACGATAATTATCAACAGAGCCCGACATAAAACGGGATAATTGCTTAAATCCATGTTGGCGCATCACACGTCTTGGATCGGCCATAATGTATCCTTTTGGGTGGTACAACGGCCCTTTGTAAAATGAAACATCTCTTGGAATTTGACAGTATACTCTAATCTCCTTATAAGTGTCAAACACAACGTCTTCCTTCCTCATAGCATCCAGATCCAATCTCATATCGATGAATCGACATTTTGTACCGGGCTTCGGATTACTCTGAAACTCGAACCTCTGAGCTCTAGGGGTATCAGGTTCAGGAAGGTCTTTGATCTTCAAGGATTGGAAGTCCTTGAACAAGGTTGGGAAGTGTTCATAACACCACACCTAACACAATGTGAACAACATACATGTGAACATAAGTTAAAAGAATACATGTTAACAATATACATGTGAACATAAGTTAAAGAAATTTGTACCTGGAGTAGAGTAAAATTCCCGACAAATTGGTTTGTTTTAGCCAATGAAGCCCTTCTCATCTCCGCCATCAAATGTGCCATGACCGCGGTGCCCCAAGAATAGCCATACACACCTTCCAATGGGTCAAGGTACTGGAGAAAGTTTGCACTTACCCTATTTCCATTAGTTTCAGGGAATGCCCTGGTGCCTAAGATGTATAACAGGTACGCGGCGGCTGTATACCGAATCTGTGCAGGGTCCCATCCATCCTCCAATATTCTAGCATTTGTATTTTCAAACATCTTCTTAAGCATAGTCAGCTTGAATGTCTTCCTCTTACTTCCGTTTGATGCTACATAAAAGCTATCCGAAGAAGTTTTGAAGTCCCAACCAAACAACTTTTTAGTCAAATCGTGCAACTTCAGCCAATCTAGGTCTCGAGACTCAACTCCTTCTGAAATTGATTTTCCGATAACATTCAAGCCTAGAATGGCATGAGCATCTTCAGGAATCAAGGTCATCTCCCCGAACGGGAAGTGCATTGTATCGGTTTCACCATGATACCTTTCAGTGAAGCAATTGACGGTGACAATATCTGGATTCACGTAATTTTCAACCAAAGAATACAAACCCGAGTTCCTTACTAATGTTTGGACATCTTCATGTTCCAACGACAATTTCCACTCAGCCGCGGCTTGGTTTCGGCAAACACGCACATCCTTAGTATGATCCTACAAATAAGAAATAATGCGATTAAGAGATGATGTAAAAGATAAAACAATACACATTCACAAAATAAAATAAAAAATGCTTACATATATTTGAAAGATAGTACGAGCCCAAGAGTGCTTGTATCCAAAGAGTACTTTCGGGTCGGGAGCTTGACCTCAAAGTTTACCATCATCATTATCGGGCATCATTTCATCAACATGGGGAAGGTGGGAACCTTTAACTTTCACTTTGCCCTTGCCTTTGGCTTTGTCTTGTGTCGGTTGTGCACTTGGCCCACCAACTTCGTTTTGGCTTGCTAATTGACTTGGGTGAACCTCATCATCTTCCTCTTCACCCTCATCATGCTCATCTTCCTTAACTATTTCAGTACCTTCACGGATTACAATTGCACTACGTTCACCACCACTCTCCCAAAATGACCCTCTTGTTTGAAACCCCAAACGCTTCTTGCGACCTGCGTCTTTCCCCCGTGGAGGCAGGGACTGAGGAGTATCAAGACCGTCCTTCCTCCTTTTCTTAGTGATAATAGGACCTTTATTTTTCTTCGCTTCTTTGGATTTTGACCTATAACATAAGCAAACATAACAAACATAAAGAAACTACTAAACAAACAAATGCAGGTAACATGTACCGGCATACAATTTTAAATATCTAGCATGCCGGTATCGTTGTACCGGCATTCGGCGTAACCTAAACTTTGTGCCGGTATCGAGCACAATTTCTTTGATGTTCCTGAATGTTTTAAGTGTAATACCGGCATTGGATAATTAAACAAATGAATGTCGGTTTAACAGTACCGGCATCTTTCGCAAACTAAATGGTGTGCCGGTATCAACCACAAATTAAGTGATGTTCCTGAATGGTTCAAGTAAAATACCGGCATTGTTTTATTGAACGAAGGTATGCCGGTTTAACAGTACTGGCATCTTTCGCAAACTAAATGGTGTGCCGGTATCAACCACAAATTAAGTGATGTTCCTGAATGGTTCAAGTAAAATTCCGGCATTGTCTTATTGAACGAAGGTATGCCGGTTTAACAGTACCGGCATCTTGCGCAAACTAAATTGTGTGCCTGTATCTACCACAATTTCAGTGATGTTCCTGAATAGTTTAAGTGTAATACCGGCATTGGCTAACTGAACTAATGCATGCAGGTATAAATAAAATTGCTCCTGTGTGTTTTTAGGAATTAAAACCGGTATGGTATGTAACCATAATTGTGTGCCGGTTAAAAAAAATTAATTTCAGGAAGTTAAACCGTCATGGTTTTCGACCCAAATTCTATGCCGGTATCTAAACCGGCATGGTATTCAAACACAGATTCTATGCCGGTAATCATTGTAACTCGATGGTTTCAACTAGTCATGGCGATTCTAACCTAAACCCATGGCTACAAATCGATTCAAACAATCTAAAATGAGTTCAAAAATCACTTACCTTCTCAGAGAAGCCATGATTGGTTGATCATCCGAGTTCGATGATTCTTCCTCTTCTAGTTGGTGAGCAATGTTCTCGATTCGTTGTTCATGTGTTTGTTGAGCACTCGATTTGGTTCTCGTTTTTGCTTTTGATTTGGTTCTCGGAGGCATGGTTATGGTAGGTTAGTCAACGAAGAAATTTTTGATTCAACGATTAATCGTCGATGAAGAATGAACGAGGAGGAAGAAGATGAAGATTTTTTTTTTTTTTGAAAACCTAACCCTATGCTATGCCGGTACAAATTGAATGGGGGGATATATGAATTTGGTATTTAGATTTTATTGTTTTAGGGAAAGGGCATTACAGTCTTTTCATAATAATTTTTAATTAATGAAAGGGTGTTTTGGTATTTTCGCACTCAAAAGACACCCCTTATCAGCCACCTTTGGTTGGGGGAAGTAATTCATATCCCCCAATTAAAGGTTAAAAAAAAACCTGATTTGTGGTTGGCCCGTATGAATCGAGTAAAAGGTTTGTTAACCCTGTACAAATAAAAATAATACAAAATCATTAGGAGTATGATTTCCAGAGGGAAAAAAATATTATCAGCAAAAAATAAATGATTTTCTTTACATATAAAAATAATATAAAATCATTAGGAATATGATTTCCAGGGGGAAAAAAATCGTAATCAGAACCAAAAAAAAAAGGAATGAGAATATGATTTTGAAAGATATCAAAATAACAGGGAAGAAAATATTGGAATAATACAAAATCATTAGGAATATTATTTTCAAAGGAAAAAAAAATCGTAATCAGCAAAAAAAAAAAAAAAAAAAAAAAGGAAAGAGAATATGAAGTAACAAGAAAGAAAATATTAGAGGATGTTATCGAAATAAATGTGAATATCAAAATACAATGATATTATTTCCTAAGAAAATTTATTTTATTTTTTGGAGATTTTTTGGGTTTAGAAAAGGATGCTCAATATTTTTATACTGTACTAATCTATAATACAAAACATCATAGGTTTTTGAGCCTTAGATGGTCGAATAACATTTGGAGAGACAAACAGGTGATCCGACCATCCCATTCTCATCCCAGCCTAGGACGTCTAGCGGCTATGGTGTTTGTAACCTCCATTCATAATGGGGATATTCATTATAGAGATATTAATAAACCTAAAAATAAATTTAGTGGGATCCTCAAATGAATTTCCATAAAATTGATTTAATGTTTGAGTTCATACTATTGAATTAACCCATGTAGAAAAAAACTGAAAAAATAGATGTCATCCCATGTCTTTAAAAACACAAATTACAAGCCATTATTATCTAAAAAATAAAAAATTTAAAGGGAAGAATCAAAAACTACAAATATATTAAATGTAAAGGGAAAATATCTTTAAACAATTATCCATCATTTACCAACCTGCAAAATACAAACAATTATTTTTTTTAAAATTAATTTTTTTTAATCATACCCATTGTGAAAAGGGATGAATCAAAAAATACAAATAATGGTTTTCATTATACTCAATGTATTTTGGAACAATGAGTAACAAATATGACTCACCAGAAAATTTTCATCATGGAAATGTAGCCTATTTTCATCATCCTGCAAAAAAAAAAAAAAAAAAAAAGATTAAAGTTACAATGTAAAACCCAAAACACATAGAACTTTAAAAACATTTACTATCATCCTTACTAAGATCGATTTCCGACTGCTAACATTAAGATCGAACTACCTGTAATGCTACCTTTTGCAGGATGATGCTCAAGCAAAAAAAAAAAAAGCTAAACTCAAAGAAAGAAAAAACCAAAAAATAAAGGGAAAGAATCCTGAACAGCACAAACAAAAGGAGGCCAAACTCCTAAAAAAAACAAAAGCAATGTTAGCATATGAAACTTATGAGCTTCCCAAACAATGGTTATTCCCGGAAAAGGAAGGATGAAACTTATGGTCAAGGGTTAGAAACAGTTTCTATCATCCTTATTAAGATCGATCTCCGACTCTTAATCATATGCTAACATTAAAATCGAACTACCTGTCATACTATATTTCCATCAAATCTACTACACACAAAAAAAAAAAAAAAAAAAAAAAAAACTGAACGGCGCAAACTACAATGCAATTCTGCGATCAATATTTTTCTGGAATTCTTGATACATATTTTTTTTCCCGGTAATTTCCCTTTTTCACACTAAGAAGAATGCAGCGGCTATTGCCCTTTTTCACGCTGCATAAGTCTGAAACTTATGAGCAATTCTGGAATCAATTTTTGCACCACCGGATATTGCCCTATTTTGTCTCCATCGAGTAATTGCACATGCAAAAGAAAAAAAAACGTCCCTAATTATGGATAGCTCTGTAATGGGTGCACCACATTATGATTAAGATATAATAGCACATGCATTCATTCGGTGACCATTATAAATAGATGAGTATATTTCTTCAACCACACACATTCACTCATTTCCTATTGATTTCCTTATTCCCAACTTATTTTCTTGGTGATTTTTAGCTTAAGAGTATCAACATGTCAAACATACTGCAAACTATAATCATCTATTTATAACCCATTGGATATTGCCCTTTTTCACATTAGAATCTTTATCAACATAAATAGAAAAAAAAAATTCATTTGGGAACCAGTTAAATATGATAAGATATCATCAAGAGAAAATTCGAACAATAATGTGATAAAGAACAACATTAGAAATTTTATCAACATAAATAGAAGAAAAAAAATTTATTCGGGAACCAGTTAAATATGATAAGATACCATCAAGAGAAAATTCGAACAATAATGTGTATGCGTGTTACTTCTAATAGAGTCTAATGTTGAGCAAGTGCGTAAACTAGCCGTACTTCTGAAATAAAGGTGCACAAAGATTATAGGTGACTACCTTTTTCTGTTCCAATGTCGATTTTTATTTGAAATACTCATGTATTCAGTGTTTAATGGAAACTTTAGAGGAAATTTTGGATGTCTTAATTATCGTGCAAGCATTCTAGAGTAAATGGGTTCTTATTAAACCCAAAGAGTTTTGTTAGTCAAAAATTTTAAACCTTGCCAAGTTCCATATTTTTACCTGTTTTAAAAAATCACAATTGATGAGAGCAAAACTTTGTTTAAATTATATATAGGAAATAAAACACAAATTATTTCCTTATCAAAGCTACAATTAGGATCTTCAAATGGAGGATAGTAGTTTCTTTTTTTTTTTTTTTCTGAAAGTGCCCCACCAATAATTTAGGAGACTTGGATAATGTAAGAAACATTACACATTTATCACAGATCAGTTCAAGGCAATACCGAATTTATAATTATTTGGATGAAAAATATCTAAGATTTTCATTACTACAAGTTCTCATGGGTCAAAATAATTCGGGTTATTTGGTTTTTGGTACTTCTTTTTTGACCTAAAACTGGGTTTGATCTAACATTTGTCCAGCCTTTGCGTTTGGTCTAAAGACCAACGTTGACCGTAGCTGACTGTCGTTGACCAAACTTTCATTAATTTTGTTGAATAAATAATCAATTTTATAGAATAAATAAACAAAACTGAGTTTAAAAATCCAACGGTTGTACTAAAACCAATAATCTGATGGTCATGATTAAATATCCCACTGACCTAACTTTACTCTTCTTCTTCCTCCAACTGCGTAACAAAAACGCCATTGATGAACTCTAGAACATAACTCGTCCCTCAGTTCCCATATTTTTCTAGAAAAAAAAGAATCAAATTTCAAAACTTTATCTTTGAAAATCACTTTTAAGAACCCCATTTTCCAAACAATCAAAACCCATTTCTTCAGTACTCTCAAATTCATATATTTCTAACCCAAATTCATCCCCGATTTCAAAATTCCACACTTATAAATTTCGATTCACTTCAATTCCTAAAACCCATTTCATAAACAATGAGAGGAAGTTTAGTGGAGAACCAATTTTCGATCAGAATAAAGAGATTGATGAGATAAATATGAAATTTGCAGATGCGAGTAAAAATATATAACTAGATTTAGAATCAAAAGAGACTGTTTATTTCAAGAAGAAGCTGTTCGTGATGTTGTGCAATTTGATGGGTCAATGGAGAAATTGGATGAGAAAGAAAGAGGGGCTTTGCTGAGATTAACGGGATTAAAGATGGAGCAATTAATATAAACAAGAAAAAGGGGCTTTCAGAGATTAATGGGATTAAAGATGGTGGACTGTTTCTTCAATGGGTTTGTTCACATTTTTATTTTCTATTACACACAATATTTGAAGAGATTGAATGGGGGAAGAACATGATTTGCGGGAAGAAAATAGTCGCCGGTTTTCGATGGGAAAGAAAGACAATAAAAGATTAAGAAGATTCTTGGTCGTCTACGTGTACTTGAATCAATGGTATAGATAAAATAAAATTAAATAATTAGTTTTATTAAATTAAATTCTTGAAATTATACTTAACTTGGTCAACTACGGTCAACGTTGGTCTTTAGACCAAACGCAAAGGCCGGACAAATGTTAGACCAACCCCAGTTTTAGGTCAAAAACTGAGTACCAAAAACCAAATAACCCAAATAATTCTTATCATAGTTTATAGTATTTATTTAAATCATTATGACCAAAAATTGTATCGTCTCATGCCGTGCCATTACGGCACGGGTTATTTCTAGTATATATTATAACGAGAAAACATGGTAATATTGGCGCATATTATTTCCTTAAGACAATTTTCCATTTATTATTTCCTTTAAGACAATTTTCATTTTTATAGAATCTCTAAATTGTAAATAAACAAATTTCTATTAAAACGTGTAAAATTTGCTCAATATTTTTTATGCAAATATATTGCAATGGGTAAATGTGTCATCCTAATATCTAAGTTGGTGGATATTGTTTCCTAAGATAGTTTTTTATTCTTGTGGAATTTTCTGGATTTAACGAAATCTATATAAAGGCTTGAATAGAAGCAAAATCGCAGGTTGGTTTTGTCATTCGTTTTTCTTTTCTTTTCTTTTGTTGCGTTCTTGCAATTTTGTTGTTTGATCTATTTTTGTATTCTCGAAGGTTGGCGCTAGGTGATGAGTGCCAAATATTGCATATTCATACACCTTTTCATTGGCACTTAACTCATCTTTCGCGCTTCAAAGTCATATATTATCCCAAATTCTGCATTTTTACCATTTTCAAGAATAAATATTTGTATTAATTAATTTTGTGTTTTTAAGTACTAAATAAAGCTTGGAAGAATTGAGAAGACAAAAGAGAAGAAAGTTGGAAGCGTTGCAACCCGCTCGCGCATCAGTGGCAACCTGTTTACAAATTCATGGGATTAAACAACCCATGATCCAAAACCCAAGACCCAAATCCATTTCCACCTCACTCCCATTGGATTCTTTCCAAAACATCCACATCACCCCCATTGGATTCTTTCCAAAACATCCACCTCACCCCCATTGGATTCTTTCCAAAACATCCACCTCACCCCCATTCTCTCACTCAATCACTCCCAATTTGTTTCCCACAACCAAATATATTCCATCAATTAAGAAAACATGTTTTGTTGAGTGGATGAGTGCCAAAATTCGGATCCAAGTGCTTAAGGGAATTTTGTGTATAAATAGAGAGGGTTGTTGTGTTGAAAAACCATCCAAGAATAGCTTGTTCATGTTATTTTATCAAATTTAAGTTTTGTTGTAATGTTCTTCATGTTCTAATTTCATTTACTAGGGTTTAGATGAAGCCCTAATCTCATTGGTATGTATTCATATCTTGTATCTTGTTCTTGAAAGTTTAGAATTGTTTAAAGATATAATTTAATCCAAGTTTTTCAACATCTTGCTCTCACAATGTATGCCATGTATCCATTGTAGTTAGAATATCTCTATGTTGATTATGCTACAACTCATGCTTAACCAAATATTGATCTTTAGATTAGTTGTGCTTAATTAGACAATTAATGCTTTGGAGAAATACTTTAGTTGTGATTAAATTATCCATTGGAGAAATACCTTAGTTATACGGTAGACTTGAATCTACTATAAGGACAAGAATAATATTACAAGTTGAATGCATATCATAGGTTATTGGTGGATTTGAATACCCTAGTATCCATATTATCATTGTTTACATATCTTGCTATTTGCATCTTTTACTTTTATTATTTCAGTCACTTGAAAATCATATCGTCGTATCGACAAAAACAAACCCCTTTTGGTTACTCTCTAAATCAGATTTAGAATCAACTTCTACACTCTCCAAGTCTCTGTGGTTCGACCTGTGCTTGCCCTGTGTTGCTTGTCGACACTGTGCACTTGCAGTTTATACAATAGTAGGTATCTTTCCGAGCCTACCAAGTTTTTTTGGCGCTGCTGCCGGGGATTTGGTAGAAGTGTAGTTCAAGTTTCTGTCTCTGTCACTTTGTTCATAAATTGTCTCCTGGAACTCGTAGCATTTTACTGTAGATAAAACGTTGTACAAAAGTCGCTATTCTGTAGCGTAAAAAAAAAAACGCCCGCCCAGTAAGCAGTCGCATAAAACTGTCGCAATTCAACAACAGCTATTCACCGTGTCACTGTTAAACAACGCATGTTATTTTTCGTGTCGTTCTTCGTGCTCTTCAAAACGACAGTTCGAAGCGTCTGTTCTTCGTGTTCTTCATATGTCATATTCTTTATCTGCAAAGCAACGATAGTTCATCATTATCGTAGCAACGATAGTTCATCTGTTCTACTGTTACTATTCACAGTCGATTTTACACTTATTTTTTTTTTTTTTTTTTTTATTTTGCTTTTGCTTTAAAACTTCGAAATCCTAACTACCTCTTTTGAGCTCAACAGTGCCGAGTAGGCCTGTTGTAAAGGCGAAGGAAAGGAAGCGAAAGAAAGCGGAAGAAGTTTTTATTTTAATAAAAAAAAGAAAAAGAAAAAAAAAAAAGAGAGTTTATTCATTTTTAGTTTGTATTAGGATTCCTTTACTCTTGTAATTTTCTTTTTCTTTTGCACTTTATTTTGGACTTTGGACTTGGACATTCTATTTTTATTTTTTAATTTTAAACCCTACGGAAGGGTATTATTAAATATCAACTGTTTGCAGAGAAGGAC
Source organism: Papaver bracteatum (assembly GCA_023529315.1). Taxonomy (NCBI): domain Eukaryota; kingdom Viridiplantae; phylum Streptophyta; class Magnoliopsida; order Ranunculales; family Papaveraceae; genus Papaver; species Papaver bracteatum. The sequence continues at coordinate 859,734 of JAJJWX010003631.1, forward strand.
GGTGATTACAATATCACCTCGGCCCCTCGGGTTCGTTCATGACATAGGAGTCGTGGCCCGAGTCGACAACAACGGTTCATCCCCCGTCTGGAACGGGAGGTAAGTTTGTCGAAACACTCGCGAATCCCTTGTTAGCGAGTTACTGTATTCCTTCGTTTGCATATATGTTGAGGAATTGAATACGGCTGCTTTATTTTCCTAGTAAAGGGCAAGGACTGGCCATACAAGATAAGGGTTCGGATTTCATCACCGTTCTCTTCTTGCCCGCCTTAGGAAAACGATACATATGCGAACCTAAGCTTTAAAATTTTGAATAGAACAAGACCTATAAGGTAACGAGCTTAGTAGGAAAGTCATTTGAAAAATATTGGTTACTCTTTAAGCATACTTCGAAGTTCATGACGGTTTCGTAGAATTGAATGCGTGACTGCGCCACTTTGTAATACGGTGAGGCCTTGGGTATCAAAGCTCTAGCAGCTTCCTCGCCTCTATTCAATTTACTTAAACTCGGATTGATTCCAGAGGGGTTTGCTCAGATTGTAACGAATTCCCTTTCGAAGGATTAGAAGCTGGTCTAGAAAACAATCTAAGTGGAGCCATCATGCTTTTTGTTTGCTAGAAATCAAAGTAGGTTTACTTGTGGTGGAGTCATCCTTGTTTGTGATTGCTTAGAACTTGCCTTCTAGGTGAATGGTTAACATGCTTGATGTGCTAGCTAGGCTATGATTGTGTCTTTTAGAGACCATACACGCCGACTAGTTAGAATCAGTCAAGAAGAGTTAATTGAAATACATAGTTCTGAGGCAGACAGTCCAAACCCATCCGAAACAATGGGAGAACCAGTAAACCCAGTCCGTAGTCTAAAGGACTACATGTACCCAACGAGGACAACCCAGTCCTCGTGCATTGTCTTACCAGCCATTGATGGAAAATTTGAGCTAAAGGCAAGTATCCTCAATATGTTGCCTAAATTTAAAAGGGTTGAAGCTGAAAATCCCTACCACCATGTGAGAGAGTTCGAGGAAATTTGTGGGACTCTTCGGATCAACCAAATGACGGATGAGCACCTCAAAATGAAACTTTTTCCTTTTTCTTTGATAGACAAAGCCAAGACTTGGCTGTGTGCTCAACAGCCACAGTCATTTCATACATGGGATGCTCTTACGAAAGAGTTCTTCAAAAGTTCTTCCCAAACCATAAGACTACGACAATTCGTCAAAGTCTGAATAGTTTTGTGCAATTAGAGGAGGAAACTTTGGCAAAATATTTAGAGAGATTCAATGAATTATTGCTCCAATGTCCTCACCATGGTTTTGAAAAATGGAGACTTGTGCAAATTTTGTATGAAGGTTTAGATGTCAAGAACCGAACTACAGTTGAGACCATGTGCAATGGTCAATTTATTGAAAAACTGCTGATGAGTCTTGGGATTTCTTAATCGAAGTCGCTGAAAAGACTCAGCAGTGGGAATCCCCCCGTGAACCAAATAGGATTACCCTTTCATCCAATGTTCATAGAATTGACTCTGACTTCGAAGGAAGTGCAAAGATGGCATCCTTGGCCAGGAGAATAGAAAAGCTAGAGCTAGAAAAGAATGGAAAAACTAATATCCCTACTCTCCGTAGTCAAATTGAAATGGCCACTTGTGCCGCATGCCATAGTTCAGACCATCTAGTGGACACTTGTCCAGACCTCCATGCATTTCAAGAATCTAAAACCGAGGAAGCCAATGTATTGTACCAAAGGCAAGAGAACAACCCATATTCTCAGACCTACAACCCAGGGTGGAGAAATCACCCTAACTTTTCATGGTCTAAGGGGCATGTGCAAGGGGGAACATCAAATAATAACCAAGGATACCCTTATCCTAGAAACCCCCAAGTGCAACCACATTCTCAGGACACTGCAGAGAAAAAGCCTAGCTTCGAAGAAAGTTTCGGTTTGTTGACCCAAAATTTGGTACAACTTCAAAAGACCACAGACCAACGTTTTTCAAGTCTAGAACTTAAAATGGGTCAAATTTGTGAAGCATTGAATGAAAGAGACAAAGGCAAACTTCCTAGTCAACCCCAACAAAATCCAAAAATGTATATCATGCAGAAAATTCAACTCGAAATGAGGCCTCCAATAATCAAGTAAATGCTGTCACCACTCTTCGTAGTGGTAAAGTTGTTGAAAACAATGTAGGTGTACCACAGTCGAGTGAGTCTACATCAGACTCACCAGTGCATAAAATACACAGAAAACACCTATTGTTGAAAACAAATCTGAGCAACATAAGAATTCCCATAATTCTAATGTCTCTACACCATCTCATGTACCTGTTGCTCCATTCCCACAAATATTGGTGCAACAAAAAGAGAGTACACAGTACAACGAGATTTTAGAAATGTTCAAACGAGTTAACATCAACATCCCATTTCTTGATGCAATCAAGCAAGTCCCTGCTTATGCTAAATTCCTTAAGGATCTATGCACACAAAAGCGAAAGCTTCATGTACATAAGCGTGCTTTTCTCACTGAGCAAGTGAGTGCAATCATTCAAAGCAACACACCACCTAAGTTTAAAGACCCAGGTAGTCCAACTATCACATGCAAAATAGGTGACCATACGGTTAAGAAGGCGTTGCTAGACTTAGGGGCAAGTGTGAATTTACTGCCATATTCAGTATATGTGCAGTTAGGTCTTGGAGAGTTGAAGGAAACACCTATAACTCTGCAATTGGCGGACAGATCCGTCAAAGTGCCACGTGGTGTGGTAGAAGATGTTTTGATTAAGGTTGATAAATTTTACTTTCCTGTGGACTTCATCGTTTTAGATACTCAACCTGTGCAAAACCCTGACAGTCACATTCCTGTCATTTTGGGACGTCCTTTCTTAGCGACGTCCAATGCAATCATTAACTGCCGAAATGGAGTGCTTAAGTTGTCATTTGGTAATATGACTGTGGAGTTGAATGTTTTCAATGCTAGCCAACAACATTTAGAACTTGATGATGATAATGATGTGCATGAAATCAACATGATTGAAAGCTTGATTCAGGAGTCGCTACCTAGTAGCATGTCTGTTGACCCTTTGGATGCTTGTTTGAATAATTTCAACCTGGATCTGTTTGATGATGAATACATAAGTGAAGTGAATACTTTGCTTGAATCCATACCACTCATGGACACGTCTAAGTGGAAAGCTAGAGTGGAACCACTTCCACTCTTGGAATCCAAGTCTGTTCCATCTCTTGTTGAGCCACCAAAGCTCGAACTGAAACCATTGCCTGATACTCTTAAATATGTTTTTTGGGACCTTCTAATACTTTGCCTGTAATCATTTCATCTGCCTTAGATACAAAACAGGAAAGAAAACTTTTAGAAGTGCTTAAGGAGCATAAAGAAGCATTAGGATGGACCATCTCGGACCTTAAAGGCATAAGCCCCACTGATTGCATGCACCATATAAACCTTGAGGACAATGCCAAACCATCTAGGGAGATGCAAAGGCGTCTCAATCCTAACATGAAAGAGGTTGTTAAGAGTGAGATCATAAAGCTTCTTGATGCGGGTATCATATACCCAGTTCATGATAGCAAGTGGGTCAGTCCCATTCAAGTGGTACCCAAGAAGTCTGGCATTACTGTAGTTCAAAATGAGAAGAATGAGCTTGTCCCCACCCGTGTAACTACAGGGTGGCGAGTTTGTATTGACTATAGGAAATTGAACACAGTAACTAAGAAAGACCATTTTCCGCTGCCCTTCATTGATCAAATGCTAGAAAAATTGTCGGGACATAGGTACTATTGTTTCTTAGATGGCTATTCAGGCTACAACCAAATTCACATAGCACCCGAAGATCAGCATAAGACTACATTTACTTGTCCGTATGGAACATTTGCTTATCGTCGTATGCCTTTTGGGTTGTGTAATGCACCTGCTACTTTTCAAAGATGTATGATGAGCATATTTTCAGACATGATAGATGAGTTTCTTGAAATCTTCATGGATGATTTTTCTGTCTTTGGCTCTTCTTTTGATGAATGTTTGCATCATCTTACTCGTGTGCTTATTCGGTGTAAAGAAAAGAATTTGATCTTGAATTGGGAAAAATGTCATTTCATGGTTGACTCAGGCATTGTTCTAGGGCATATCATCTCAGAAAAAGGCATAGAAGTAGATAAAGCCAAGGTTGATATCATACAACACTTGCCTCAACCTCGCTCTGTGAGGGAGGTTAGATCATTTTTAGGCCATCTTTGGTTTCTACCGTAGATTCATCAAAGATTTCAAAGTAAGATCTCAAGGCCATTGTGTAATCTACTCAGTAAAGATGTTGCATTTGTGTTTGATAATGCTTGTGTGCATGCTTGGGAGGAGCTCAAAACTCTTTTAACTTCGGCCCCTATAGTCCGACCTCCTGATTGGAAATTGCCTTTTGAAATCATGTGTGACGATCGATTTTGCTGTTGGAGTGTCTTAGGTCAGCGAGTTGACAAACAACCCTATGTGATCTACTATGCTAGTAAGACACTGAATGAGGCACAAATGAATTATTCAACAACCGAAAAAGAGATGCTAGCTGTTGTGTTTGCATTAGATAAGTTTAGATCTTATTTGATAGGATCTAAAATCATCATATATTCGACCATGCCGCATTGAGATATCTTTTATCTAAAAAAGATGCCAAGGCTCGTCTAATTCGATGGATACTCTTGTTACAAGAGTTCCACCTCGAAATTCGAGATAAAAAGGGTCAGAGAATGTTGTTGCTGATCACTTATCCAGATTGAATGTCGAGTCACTGATGAATCGAGATTATTAGAGAATCTTTCCAGATGAACAACTGATGCTAGTTTCGAAATGCCATGGTTTGTCGACATCGTGAACTACCTTGCCACAGGTAGGATGCCACTTCATTGGTCTAAACAAGAGGTCTAAGTTCTTGGCCGAAGTGAAACATTTCCTATGGGATGACCCATATCTATTCAAATACGCACGACCAAATCATTAGGAAATGTGTCCCCAACTCTGAACAAAGGGATGTCATCTCTTTTTGTCATGATCAAGCATGTGGAGGCCACTTTAGTGCAAAGAAAACTGCTGCAAAGATCTTGCAGAGTGGTTTTTACTGGCCAACATTGTTTAAGGATAGCCATGAATTATGTATTTCTTGTGACCGGTGCCAGAAATTGGGAAGTATATCAAAACGAAATATGATGCCCTTACAACCCATTTTGATTGTTGAGCTATTTGATGTATGGGGCATTGATTTCATGGGTCCATTTCCTAGCTCTGAAGGAAAGTTGTACATTCTTGTTGCTGTTGACTATGTTTCTAAGTGGGTAGAAGCAATTGCAACCAAAACTAATGACCACAAGGTGGTACTTTCGTTCTTAAAGGAAAACATATTTTCTCGATTTGGCACCCCTAGAGCTATAATCAGTGACGGTGGTTCACATTTCTGCAATAGGCCTTTTGAGTCCTTAGTCCGTAAGTATGGCATAACTCATAAAGTTGCAACCCCATATCATCCACAGACCAGTGGCCAGGTAGAGGTTTCAAATAGGGAGATTAAGCACATTCTAGAAAAGACGGTTAACCCGTCTAGAAAAGATTGGTCTTTAAGATTGAATGATGCTTTATGGGCCTATAGAACTGCATACAAGACCCCCATTGGTATGTCCCCTTACAGACTTGTGTACGGTAAAGCTTGTCATCTCCCTGTAGAGTTAGAACATCGTGCATATTGGGCTGTAAAGAAACTGAACTTTGATCTAGATAAAGCTGGCACCCAAAGGAAGCTTCAACTCAATGAGTTGGAAGAGTTAAGAAATGATGCATATGATAATGCAAAAATATACAAACAAAGAATGAAGGTGTTCCATGACAAACGCATTTTGCGCAAGTCATTCACTCCAGGCCAGAAAGTTCTATTGTATAACTCACGACTGCACCTTTTTCCAGGAAAATTACGTTCTAAATGGACAGGCCCGTTCGTGGTGCGAACAATTTTCCCCCATGGGGCTGTAGAACTAGAAGATGTAACAACCAAGAATGTCTTCAAGGTCAATGGGCAAAGACTGAAACCGTTCCTTGAACCGATTCCACCTGAAATTGAAACAACTCATCTTGCTGATCCGATCTATGTGGACTGAAAAGTTCACCCCTTGTACATACCACATGATTTCGTCCCTGCTGGTTGCTGTGGACATACTCTACTGTCTCTGGTTTGGCATCTGGTAATCTCTTCCTTTTGAATCTGTTTTGTTCTCATGTTTTGTTTTAAAACATTGAGGACAATGTTAGGTTTAGGTTTGGGGGAGTATTTGCTTATTGCGTTTTGAGTCTTTTGCATTTTTTTTATGACCAGCTGTGTAGCGGGTCTTTTGTAGGATCTTTTGTAGTCTTTTGTAAAAAAAAAAAAAAAAAAAAAAAAAAAAAATCAGTTCCATAGAAATACATCAACAACATTGATCAAAGCAACATCAGAAGTCTCTGAAGAAAGATGAAGTTTACAATCAACAACAAGAAACAAAATCAGACGATGAAGAAGAACTAATAAAGAAAGGGGGATGATTTAAATCCAGATCGAAATCTGACTTCAACTTTGAAAGCCGGATCTATTACTGGATGTATTTTGAAGCTGCTTGCGGAACGATCTCACATCTTTCCCGATCTCACCAGATCTTCATCTTCAGAGAACAATTTATTCCTCTGATCAACCTGGATATTGCAGACTCCACCAATAAATAATCACTACAGAAATAAACCAAATAAGAAGGAAGTAGAAAAACATGATTAAGTGGATAAAAAAAAAAAAAAAAAAAATCGAAGTTCAAATCAAGATCTAATGAAGGAAATAGTAAATATGCAGAGAAAAGATGAAGAAGATGAAGAAGAAGATGGCAGATCGAATAAGAAAAGAAGCGAAGTATTTAAAGAAGAAAAGAAAAAATTAGGGTTACATCGAGCAACGTTTTTGGTATCGAAATAAAACCCGACCCATTGTGATTTTATCCGACCCGTGGATCGAGAATCTCTTTGAAAAAAAAAAAAAAAAAAAAAAAAAAAAAAAAAAAAGTGAAAAAAAAATAAAGTGAAAAAAAAATAAAATAATAATAATAATAATAATAATAATAAATGCACATATATATATATATATATTGGTTACAAATTGTCAAGGATTCTACGAAAATTCCGAAGTTCATCATCTACAGTTGAAGACCGAAGACATAGACATTTCTATGGATGCTCTGATATTGGAGAAGGGTTTGTGGGTACTTCTTTGGTAGGCCCTCACGAGACTACAACTCGTCCACTAGGGACACCTAGGGGTTTAAAGGCTTAGTGCATACGCTAAATGCATTCGAGAGACCAATGACAGTGGTATAGTTAGGATTTCTGGATTTGTTTCACTTGAGGACAAGTAAAATTCAGGTTTGGGGTATTTGATGAGTGCCAAATATTGCATATTCATACACCTTTTCATTGGCACTTAACTCATCTTTCGCGCTTCAAAGTCATATATTATCCCAAATTCTCGCATTTTTACCATTTTCAAGAATAAATATTTGTATTAATTAATTTTGTGTTTTTAAGTACTAAATAAAGCTTGGAAGAATTGAGAAGACAAAGAGAAGAAAGTTGGAAGCGTTGCAACCAAATTCTCAAGATCAGTGGCAACTGTTTACAAATTCATGGGATTAAACAACCCATGATCCAAAACCCAAGACCCAAATCCATTTCCACCTCACTCCCATTGGATTCTTTCCAAAACATCCACCTCACCCCCATTGGATTCTTTCCAAAACATCCACCTCACCCCCATTGGATTCTTTCCAAAACATCCACCTCACCCCCATTCTCTCACTCAATCACTCCCAATTTGTTTCCCACAACCAAATATATTCCATCAATTAAGAAAACATGTTTTGTTGAGTGGATGAGTGCCAAAATTCGGATCCAAGTGCTTAAGGGAATTTTGTGTATAAATAGAGAGGGTTGTTGTGTTGAAAAACCATCCAAGAATAGCTTGTTCATGTTAGTTTATCAAATTTAAGTTTTGTTGTAATGTTCTTCATGTTCTAATTTCATTTACTAGGGTTTAGATGAAGCCCTAATCTCATTGGTATGTATTCATATCTTGTATCTTGTTCTTGAAAGTTTAGAATTGTTTAAAGATATAATTTAATCCAAGTTTTTCAACATCTTGCTCTCACAATGTATGCCATGTATCCATTGTAGTTAGAATATCTCTATGTTGATTATGCTACAACTCATGCTTAACCAAATATTGATCTTTAGATTAGTTGTGCTTAATTAGACAATTAATGCTTTGGAGAAATACTTTAGTTGTGATTAAATTATCCATTGGAGAAATACCTTAGTTATACGGTAGACTTGAATCTACTATAAGGACAAGAATAATATTACAAGTTGAATGCATATCATAGGTTATTGGTGGATTTGAATACCCTAGTATCCATATTATCATTGTTTACATATCTTGCTATTTGCATCTTTTACTTTTATTATTTCAGTCACTTGAAAATCATATCGTCGTATCGACAAAAACAAACCCCTTTTGGTTACTCTCTAAATCAGGATTTAGAATCAACTTCTACACTCTCCAAGTCTCTGTGGTTCGACCTGTGCTTGCCCTGTGTTGCTTGTCGACACTGTGCACTTGCAGTTTATACAATAGTAGGTATCTTTCCGAGCCTACCACTAGGCTGCGCAACGGGAGCGCATGAATGGCTGCCAACATAGGAGCTTATGATTTTTTATACCGGTTATTTTGGAGCTTCATGATAAGATACAAAACTCACATAAGGTATATATAATAGCAAAAATTATTGGTATTTTTAAGTTTTTTTCATTGTTCTGTTTTGTAGATGTTGTTGGTGCTTCTTGGCAATGCTGCATGGGATGGTAGAGCATTTTCTATGGGTTTTCTTGATTTTAACAGTTCTTACTTCCGTTTTATGCTTCCCTTTTATTTGTCGATCTATGAAATCAATCAATATAGGAGCTTAATACCTGAATGAGGTGATCAAATCGTTTTTCACTTTTCCTCTGGCCTTCTCTTTGATTTTGACTAATCTTCCAATTTATTTTATACCTATATTTTTATTTCTTATCCGTTCATCGCATATTGTTCTTTTTCCTACTATTGTTCTGTTGATTTTATTTTGCAGGTACGCTTTTGGCTAGAAACAATTCTCATATTGTAAATATCCTTTTTCTTTTCGGTTATTCCATTCTCTGTTTTTGTATCCTTTTTCACTCTAAATTGATGAGCCCCAACTCTTTTATTGTTATAATATAATATAGTTATGGCGACTTGTGGATTTTCTATGGATTCTTCCTGCTCTCCACAATTTCTCATGTTATCTGCAAAACAAAAAGAAACAAATATAAGATGTGACCTTAAAGTAAAAAAAAAAAAACTAGGAGAGCTACATGTAGTTGCTTGTGCTCGACTGTAGAGCATTTTTCAAATGATATTTTTGTTTTGATGAAAGGAAATATTTTACAGTCCTAAGGGAAAGACATTGTTTTGATTATATAGAATATATATATAACCAAACATCTTTTCTAAATTTTCCCCAACCTCTAGAATTGATATTCACATCAGTATATCTATATAGGAACTTAGTCGTATTATTTGTTAGACTATTACACGATGTCCAAATGTAAATAAAAGAAGAACTAAATGAAAGATTTTTTATTAAATAATATTGTGGAATCAAGTCCAGTACTTATAAATAATTTGGTGGATATCGTTTCCTAAGATAATTTTTTATTCTTATGGAATTTTCAGGATTTAACAAAATCTATATAAAGGCTTGAATAGAAGCAAAATTGCATGTTGGTTTTGTCATTCGCTTTTTTTCTTCTTATTTTAGGTTTGTGTAATTTAGGATTTTGTTGTTTGATCTGTTTTATATTATATCCTCGAAGGTTGGCGCTATGCTGCACATAAATGGTCGTTGCCATTGGATCTTATGATTTTTGATACAAGATACAAAACTCATACAATGTATATAATAGCAAAATCGTCCTAATTGGTATTTTTAAGTTTCTTTCATTGTTCTGTATCTATCCTAATATCTACGTTGGTGGATATTGTTTCGTAAGATAATGTTTTATTTTTATATTGTTATGTCTTATATTATCATGGAAGAGGAAGAAGCACCAAGCAAAATTTTGAGTTGCCCAAATTGATGCAACATACGCACAACATGCCATTGTGATTGATCTGCACCATAAAACTGTTGATTTGTCATATGCTTGGGCCTCGGATACTGGGGAACCTAAATATACCATACTACCAATGTTCAAAATTATAAGATTATTTTAAAAAAGTGTCTTGGTTGTTAGATTGTTCGGGGCTATTTAGGTTGAAGTTGAAGTTGACTAAGACCGTCAATTAAGTTTTTTTCTTGCTTAATAAACCATATAGACCTTGCACTTTTTTTATCCAACTCATTGTTCAATTTGTTACATAACGGATTCCTAAGATTTGAATTTATGAACTGAGTACAAGATAGAAACTCACCCCCTTTCAAAATAATTGCTGGAATCATTGCAAATACTTGCATGTTATAAACGGAATACAAGATGGCATCGCACCGAGTTCGACATTTATCCATAAGTTTGTCTGCAGGATGCACCGATGTTCACCGTGTGCATTGTAAAAAAAAATGTTCATCACGGGGCGGTGAACCAATAAGATTATGTGAATGAGACAGGAAAAAAATATGGAATACCATATAGATAGATATCAAAATAATAAAAATAAAATAATAATCTTCACCGGAAAAAAAATTCAAAAAAAATTCAAAAAATTGTTTAATATTGTTTGATTCCATAATTAAAAAATTACAAAAAATAATATATTTTATTTCAATTCCATATTTTTTATTTTTTCCCATGCAAATAAAAATAAGAAAATATAGTAATTTTGGAAAAGTTTTTTACAAGAAAACGGTAGCTATAAAAAAAAACATTTTCATTCCACAAAAAGGAACAAAAAAAGAGGATATTCAGTATTTTTTGGACAAAAATACTTAAACGAGTTAATATGATTATCCAAACTTACCGTTTTTGCGTGGTTACTCTCTCTCTGTCTTCTGATGGTTTTCTTTTCAGATTTTTTAGGGTTTTTCCGTCGGATACGGAAAGTAGCTAAAAATATTTTCCCTTTACGATTCATAATGATTGTCGTGCCACGGAGAAATTGGCAAAGATCTTTGTCTCTTTTCAAATATTAGTGTATTCATATTTATCATGGTTGAAGAAACTGTTCAATTTTAGTTTGGACTCTACGCCTCATTGGATGTACTTAAACGTAAGAATAACAAGCTATTTTTAAAGAATTTCGGGTATATATCTTGCTTATTTTTAAGAATACCAAGCTATTATAAATTGTTTTGAACTTGATACAACCAATAACAAAAGTATTAGCTTATTTTGTTTTTAACAAAAATATTATAATTACTGATTTACTACCCATTTTTATAAGAAGCACTTAATATTCCTAAGCGAAAAACAGGCCCCTGCATCGCACGGGTGAGAAACTAGTAAAATATAATAATAATTTATTTTAATTTAGTTGAAGTTACTATAATAAATAAACTACAATAAATTTTGTATTTATGTCTATCATGCATATTTCCATTTAAAATTTATTTTACAACTCTTCAAGACTCTACAAATGTCTGCAAGACATTAAACAACTCTGCATAACTCCGCAAAATTTTGCTCAATTCTGTATAATTCTCGCAAAATTATTAATTTTCATGACTCTTTTTAAATTTCTACAAATCTAAAAATGTATTTATTGAGTAAAACCATGTTAGAGAAGAAGGTAAGTCTTTATTCCCACTTCAGATAAGGTACAAAATTAATATATTTTTCATTATGAGTGGTAATTAGAATATGTGTGAGTGGTATTTAAGTGAAACCTTCCTGAAGCTAAACTTACATCTTTTTGCTTTACAAATTCGCTTTACAAATTTACAAGTACTCCGACTCTGTGTCATTATGTTGGAAATAAATTGTGAGTACAAAATTTAGTTGTTTTTTTCGTCATTTTTTTTCGGTCGACCGTTCCATCGTGGCAGTGGCCATCTAGTTGGGTCGACCGACCGAGGGGCTCTTAGGGCCCGAGGGAGTCCCTTTTATGTCCACTTTTTTACCAAATGAAGAGTAACGGAAATTTGCAATTTCACAAAAAGATTAGATTTTCCATGTCCAAATTTTTGGTTACTTTTTCATAGGACGAAAATATCCCTCAGTATGCAAATGAAAAGACCACTATATCCATCTCACCCAGTCGTTCAACATTATATTCGGCACCATCGTTGCGATCTCCATACACAATTACTCATCGTCGCCATGTTCTTCACCTACCACCACCACCACCATAATTGTCACAACCTACACCACAGCCAGAACCACCATGGCACCAATAGTGCCTCCTCTACCACTAGCACGACAAAACTACCTCCGCCACCATCATTACCAGCAACACACATACATCACAGTAACATTGCAAACTTTTTCTGTTCACTTTTCTCCAACAAACCACCGCAACCGTAGCCAAGAAAAAATAAACATTTTAAAAACCATTTCCTATATCACATCGCCGCCGCCGCTCCACCACCTCCACTTCCATCAACAGCACCACCAACAACACTTTCACCAACAATAAAAAGACCTCCTCCTCTATATTCGCCACTCTACACCACATAACCTCTTTTTCCATCAGCTCAGCCACCATTACCGGCAGCAACACCACCGTCACCCGCATAACCTCTTTAACTAAATTATTTCTTCTTTCTTTGATGCAAATGATAACAGTACTAACACTAACTTTACAATTGATTAATTACAAAATCAATCAGAAAATAAGATGTACCACCGCCATAACCCCCACCACAACCCATTACCGTAACCAGGAACAACATCAGCACCACCTCAACTCTTTAAATGAATATTGTTTGACCCTCCCTTCAACTAATTCTACTTGAATCAATCATACCCAAACTAACAAGAAACAATTACAACCAATCTAATCAAAATCTCCACCACCAACGCCACACCAGCAACACCATTAGCAAAACTTTATTCCGAATTTGGGATTTTCCCCATGGTTGAAGCTATTTTTCTTTTAATAAATTTAACATTCTAATTAAAAAAAAGGAAAAAAATTGTTCAACAATTTTATTCGATTACATTATACAAACACAATTGCAGTTTAAAGTTCATCAAATCAGCCACTGAATCCTTTTAATTTTAAGAAATTGATCAAACAAAGATAAAGAAAAACTACAAAGAAAATGAAAAACAAAGCACATGAGATCAAATTTATTCATGGAGTTTTCAATAACTCATTTAAATATGAAAAATGTCAACAGTGGTACCTTTAGTTTAGAAAAGAAACGAGGAGAAGAAAGGCGGACTGCGGACAAGAACATTAAGGATTAGGTTTACTTCATTTTTATATAGGGCTATTATTGGGGCGTCACGTTCCAATAGAGGGGCTTTACTTGGATTTCTAGTGACCAAAAAATTGGTTATGGGGTATTTTTGATTCAATACAAAATGTCTAGATTACCCTTTAACCAAAATCAAAACCTAAAAACTAAAACTAAAATCAAAATCTAATTTTCATTCAAAGATCTGCTCCTCTTCTTCTTCTTCTTCTTAACTTCCTCTCCTTCATCAACCATAAATCATTCCCTCTTATTTTTTTTCAATCAAAATCATTTCACCATCTTCGATCAATCGACGGTTCGAAAAACTTATAATCTTCGATTGAATTCTTTATTAAAGGTGCGGAAGAAGCATATTGATAGAAGTGATGGTAATCAACAAACCAATTGCATCTGAAATGGTTAGATTGATTGAAATCTTAGAAAAAATTAGGTTTCAAAACCAGTTACGGTTGGGTTTTCCTTAACAAAACCCAACCGTAACTGTTTTACAGTTGGGTTGGACCAAAAAAAACACAGTAATGAATCGATTTACTGATTAGGTTCGGTTATAAAAAACCAGTAGAATCATTTCTGATTGGGTTAAACAAAAAAACCAGTAAATAGCGATTCTGATTGAGTTTCGACCAAAAAAACCAGAATCGATTCTGATTGGTTTCGACCAAAAAAAACCAGTAAATGAATCGGGTTTAAAATTGGGTTTTCTTTATTTTACCTAGTTACGGTTAGGAGTTCATCATCACCTAACCGTAAATTTGTCTTACGGTTGGCTACGAAGGAAAAACCCAACCGTAAACCGCTCTGAAAAGCTAAAAAAATCATTTTTTTTTACTTACTTTCATCAAATTTGAGAAATAAAAAGAACATTGTTTGGGTGATTTAAAATCTAGGGTTTTACTTGGGAAAAAAATCTCCAAAATTTCTCATTTTTTCAACTTTTTCTTCCCACTTAATATGATTTTTTATCATTAATTATATAAAAATCTAATTATTAGTTAATTATATTATTAGCCTAACCACATAAGGGTTGTTTAGTCATTATAAAATTATTTTAGATAGTGAGTTTTTGATATTACTTATAGGTGATCCGTTTTTGTCCTATTAGATGACGCCCTTCTAATTAAATGTGACGCCCTAATAATAGCTTCTTTTCATATACACATTGGGAAACTACTGAAGTGGAAACACGCGTCACTCATGCATCTGCTTTCTAAGACTCGTGGAAACAAAACTGAAGTGGTACATCAAATTTGATAGTTGATATCCCATATTATACACGCTCGAAGGGTACCCACCCATACATAAATTAGCCCAACCCCGTTGAATCCATCTGTGCGTGCATAATTTCAACCCCTGTTGCGGCCACCACAACAATGTTGAGCCTTTATGACACGTGCTATCTGCTAGAACACCATGTATACTCGATATTATGGTGAGCCTTCGTCACCGTGGTTTGTTTGGTATGAAAATTTCTTTCCATTATAATGGTGTTTGATTTTTTTCGGTCGGCCCTCTCCACCGTAATAGCGGTGTTCCAGTATTTATGCAAATTATTAGTTCTTATTAAGCGCCGGGCGTTAAAAGTTTACACGACTTTTAAAGATTGTAATCCCATGAAATTATGAGTCCATCGGGATTATGGTTTCTGTAACTAGACACACCGGCATTAAGATGCTGCAATTAGGATTATGTAATTTTACTGGGTAATAATGACCTACGTTACTATGTAATTTTCACCCATGCCGTTTGAGAGGATTATAAATTTGGAGCATCCGAACACGCCATAATCTTATGTTGGAAATTTTGGGTATAAAACAGAGGATGATACCACTAAAAGAAATTGTTGTTGTACTCAAAAGCTTTCAAGGCTCGGGTGATTTCTTTTAGACGATTATTTCTACCCTCCCAATATAAATTGGCGATTGCAACATGTATGCGAAATAATGCCTTCAGGATACAATGAAAGCCCTACAACAGGAAGTTGGATTCAAGGTTAGCACCCCTTGACCCAACCAAGAACACATGAGAGAGATTTCTGATGATGCTTTAGATGGAGAGAAAACAGGTTGAATTCATTCTCAAGAATGGGAGAATTCCTTCACTACTTATAGGGTTATTCATGCCTATTGAAGATGCCTCTTCACTTCCAAAAGACACATAAGGTGTCGGTTGGGAATGGTTGTGTCCTTTATGAACCATCACACCTATTAGAGGTGTCCCTTCATCTCCAACTAACATCCATTGTGTTTATCCAACACGAACACTTCCCCATCATAGTGACAAACCAAAAACGAAAACAGTTTTATTTTCTAAGTTATTGAAAATATCCAACAATCTCCCCCTATTTTCAAAAACCAAAAACATAAAATAAAATAAAACTTATAAAACCGGAGTGGCCGCATCACTCAAGTGATCGCCTACGCACCCGAGTGGGATCAAGCCAACGTAGTTCAAGCACAATTGGGACTAAGCATCATGTTTGAAATCAATACATAAATGATAGGTACCTTCTGGGTTTGAACCTTCACTGAGTGTAAGAAACTCAAAGCCTTATCGAGATTCTATGGTGAAACCAGTCTTGAACCAAGTATCCCTTATGATAAAACCGGAGTCTCCACACATATTGATTCCATAAATCATGTGTTCTGTAGCCAAGCACTATAAAGGCCTTGTGCTTATATCCTTATTCATGAGTCTTCTTTAGAGAACGGTCTTCTTCTCTTAGGAAACGACCCACATTTCCATACTCATATAGGTAAGTCTCGAAGGTGTTTCTGCGAGACACCTTTTACTAATCACAGACTCATTAAGGATTTACATCCATCCTATTTTCTTGCAGAAAAACCCAGCACTAACTTGAAATGGGAAGTTTTATGTTAGTGCTCCATAATCTACAGCCATAACTTGTTGGTACCACATTGAACCTTGTTTATCTTTTTCAAAACATAGGTTGGGTTTCGCTGCTATGGGAGATCAACCTTCCTTCACTGAGACCTTAGTCCCATTTCTATATACTTCATTGAAATTAATTCCTTTGGGAGACTCTTCATAAGTAGGTCTACCAAGCTTTTCTCCGTTTCAATGGTTAACTGCAATTACTCCTTTCTTGAGTAATTGACTTACCGTTCCTTGTCTAAGACTTGTATGTCTTGACTTTTCATTATAAGTCTTGTTAAAGACGTTATAGATCATATCCTGATTCACAATTAATCAAGACCTCCTGAGATGGCTTCTTCCAAAATAGGATCTCTACAAGTTAGGTTTTAAGCCATTTCTTCTCATTAATTGCATCTACTAATGCAATCAATTCTGAAAACATTACTAAAAAATGTTCCTCTTTGATTTTACAAAATAATTGTAACTTCTCTAGTGATCCTAATTAACATTTACGGTTAATTCACAAGAAGTCATTATAGACTTGCATACACTAGAGGCATAGAAAATTTGTAGGTAACTTATATATTTGTTATCTCAACAAATATAATACCTTGATGAGTAACTCTTTTACTCATGCCCAATCCCCTACAAATTCATACCCAAAAAACATAGACAATGTCTATTTAACATTCTACATTATGTAATGCAAATGTTCATAATTTATGCATCGGTAATATCGTAACACCTCATCGTTGGATATTTGGTCGGCCGCCCAATCTTCCAATATGTTACATATTGACCGGTATTCCATTTTTCCCTTTCGATGTCATTTAAGACCTGCCAATTTCCAAATTTGGAACCTATAATTCTTATCGCAAGAATTATGTTCATGCCATACCATTGTTGTCTCAACAATTATGACGATTTTGGTTTTAAAATAATCCACCAACTAGAAAAATTTTATACGACATTTTCGTATAAATTCTCCCCCTATTTCATGATAATTCTCAAATGCCAAAATGCAACTCAATATCATGAAATACCATTTGTGTCAAACATGTACCCCATAATTTCTAAATAGAAATTAAAACCTCAAATCCAATATACCAGTACGGGTACCATCATTATGGATCTGGCTTTCCTTTGCAAACATTCTAAACAAAGCCTCATTCAACTGCCACATGCGGGTAAATTGAACAGTCAATTTAAACCACGTACATCCAACCGTTATGCACCCTTAAAGGATTCCGAACTTCTAATACATTTATTAGATATCTCATGCTATCATTAAAAATATATATATATATATATGGCATTACTAACCCCAATCAAGAGGACTAAGCATTACTGGGAAAACCAATCATGTCACAGATGAATATGTGGATGTAAAAATCACAGTTGCAAATTTATGATATGCTTTACGAACATAACAGAGCATTAACAAAGGCTAGACGATAATATGCATGATTGTGATTATAATGGCTCATCCACATAACATACACATGCCGTAACTATTTCTAAGAAACCGAGATACTAAGGATGTATTAGTCTTTAAGATTGTTGGAAATATTATACTTATCGATTTCATGGAAGTTTCCCTTGACCACAACCCTTGAGAGTTTGCGCGCCAATGATTGAATCAAATTCCCATAAACAACATCATGTTCCCGAACACGGTTTCCACTATAAATTTGAAGCTTGTTTTCCAACTTCCCTTATTCTCGTTTCCTGTGTCTTGTCTCGAATTTAATCGTCTAAAACTGTTGGAAATTTTGGGTATAAAACAGAGGATGATAACACTAAAAGAAATTGTTGTTGTACTCAAAAGCTTTCAAGGCTCGGGTGATTTCTTTTAGACGATTATTTCTACCCTCCCAATATAAATTGGCGATTGCAACAGTGTATGCGAAATAATGCCTTCGGGATACAATGAAAGCCCTACATGGGGAAGTTGGATTCAAGGTTAGCACCCTTGACCCAACCAAGAACACATGAGAGAGATTTGATGATGCTTTAGATGGAGAGAAAACAGGTTGAATTCATTCTCAAGAATGAGAGAATTCCTTCACTACTTATAGGGTTATTCATGCCTATTGGAGATGCCTCTTCACTTCCAAAAGACACATAAGGTGTCTGTTGGGAATGGTTGTGTCCTTTATGAACCATCACACCTATTAGAGGTGTCCCTTCATCTCCAACTAACATCCATTGTGTTTATCCAACACAGAACACTTCCCCCATCATAGTGACAAACCAAAAACGAAAACAGTTTTATTTTCTAAGTTATTGAAAATATCCAACATCTTATTGCCATCTGATCTGATTTATGGAAATTTCGAGAGTGGTTTGGATTTAGAATCTGTATCATACAAGGTTTCAGAAATTTTGCTCTCTCTCTCTCTTTCTATATATATATATATATTGTGATTCGAACAATTGAGTTTTGCGATTTCTCTAATTAATTAGGTTTTGGTCCTATTCTTCTTCTTCCAAGTTCAGTGGTGGGTGGTGGTTATTATTCACAGATTTCAATTGAGATTGATTAACAATGGAGGAACCAACCGATTCTGTGCAAGCGATACGAAATTTTTTCTCTGAAGCGAGAAAAACAAACACAAAAAAAAAGACATTTTTCAGATGATGATCTCGAGGGTAAGTATTATTTATTTTCTCTATGCTCCAAATATATGATTTTTGTGATCAAAATCTTTACTTTAACTTGAATTATAATAGTTTCGGTGCCAATTTGAAAACCATACAAAATTGAATGCAAAAAAACTGAGTTTGAAGTTATTGATTTTGTTTTATGATTTTTTTTTTTTTTTTTCAACTAATTGAAGATTTTCTCAATTTTGGTAACAATTTTGAGTTGTGAATGTACAGAGGGATTTCATCCTGAGTCCCAACGTAAGTCTCCCAAGAGAGGAGATCATTTTACAAAAGATTGGATGCCTGCAGCTCTAAATTACTATAAAAGCCTTGGAAGTGCTCATGAATGGTATTTCGGTGCAATAGCTCAACTAGTTGACAATGCTCAGGACGCTCAAGCAACTAGGTACCGTATTTTGTTTGTTAAAATGTCTTGGGTTATTTTATGAGTAACAATGAATAAACACATTTTGTGGAGAAAGCTTACACTGTATGAGATGTATACAGGCTTGAGATCTCCATTGACACCAATTATTCAGGAGGAGTTGGTAAAAATATTCCTATCATGTCCATTGTCGATAATGGACATGGCATGTCTCACGAAGAGATAAAGAAAATGCTTCGTATTGGGCATAGGAGGTGCAGGGCAAGTGACCGAGATCGTATGGCAACATATGGCATTGGATTTCAGGTAGTTGTCATTTCTTTTGCTTTTCAATTTTTTACTTTCTGGCCGGATGCTAGAAAAGCTTGAAATTGTAGACACTAATATATTAAATAGGCATAGCTCCTTAGTGGATTGGTTGTGCTTCCGGTTCCATGGCTAATTTATTGTATCACTGGCTTGTGAGCTGTTGGCTCATTTGGGCCTGTGGGAATTTGTCCCTGTTTAAGAGTTATTCTCATCTGCAAATCTCAATTCGTCCCTAACAGCATGTTGCTGATATAAACATCTAAGATCTTATTGTGTCAGTAAAAATTAGAAGCTCCTGATGTCTAGCCCGTTTGACCTAGTTGGTAAGTACAAGCAGAGCAATATTTTTTTTTGGATATGTGTTTTGACTTGGAACCAATCAACAACTGTGAATGGTGAATGGTGATGGTCATGTTTGTGACTATACTTCTACTGCAGAGGCCGCCATTGTAGAGAGATGACGGTGGCTGCATGGTAATGTTGATAATAACTGTAGGGTCGTAACTTTGTAGTAACAGTGGGAGGGGGCAGCGGTGTTGGTGTAGTTATGCAGCTTATGCTTGAGAGATGATAATATTCTAGTTGTGGTTTTCACTTTAGTATGCTTTTCATTCATACTAGAATCACTAGGGTAATTTGGTTCTGTTTATTAGGAGGTTGAGCGAGATGTAGAAGATGATTCCAATATAAAGATGCAAGATGGTATAATTGACCTGCTCAGATTGATTGTCTCTCAGTCAGATATCTTATGTACATGACAAATTAAGTTTGTCATGATTCTTCCACTTTTAACTGGTGCTCAAAGGAAATCATCTCGTTGGTTCCATTGTCTTTATTAGCAGTGATATTACACTCCTAGCTTATTCATGGTTAAGTGGCACAATGTTGTTTTGTTTGGCTATATATATATGCTCATGTTTTGACATCGATTGATCTGACAGAGTGGAACCATGAAACTTGGCCGCAATGTCATTGTTCTTACACAGACTAGCCATTCCAGATCTATTGTCTTTATGTTGCAATGTTTTAGTAAAGTCAGTTATGTGTGTTCTCTCTCTCTCTCTCATACACACACACACGCGCACACACATATAAATGTGATTCTAACTGTTTTAATATAGTTGGAGGGCACAAACGTTCCTATCGTAACCTACCACAAACAACGATCATTCTCGGAATCGGACAGAAGTATTCAGTCAGAAGCTTTCGCTGATCGTCGTTTGCAAGCTATCAAAGAGTTCTTACCAATCAATGAGGACTTTATTGGTGAAAAATTTGGATTGTTCGGTGAAAATGGTAAAGGAACACAGATATACATATGGAACTTAAAACGGTCGGGGTCTGTTTACTTGTTAGATTGGAAAAATAGGAAGGAAAGTGATGGTCTGGCTGAAGATGATGATATACTAATTCGTTCTAGATTTACAAGACCACGCCTAGGTCATTTCGTAAATCGTTTTTCAAAGGTTGGTTGCTCTGGTCTGTTTGCTGATGTAATATAGAAAGTTATAGATTATGCTTCCATTAGTAGTTGTTGAATTGTAGGTAGTTTAATCTTCTTCTTCCTTTATACATACAGGTTCCTCTGGATTACTCACTTCGTTCGTTCTTAGAAGTTATTTACTTGAATCCACGAATGAAGATATATGTTTAAGGTTCATCGGTCAGTATCATCCTTTCTCATTTACTCCTCATGGTTCCATGATTATACTGATAAAATAGTGTGTTTGATAACCTATTATTGATTTTTTTTTGATGATGAACTTTCCTGTCTCATTAGGTTAATTGTCGACCATTGGCGAAATCTTTGCATAATACCAAGATCTTGAACACCATGATAATGGATAAACACGTTCAGCTTACTCTTGGGCTTTGTGGACGAGAGCGGAAATACCGGAACTGTGGAATATTTTTGTATTGGCGTGGGCGGTTGATTGAGGTGAGATCATGTCTTCCTGTTAACTGCCGTTCCTTTTCTTGGCAGAAACTATGTTCCATGTTAAAACTCTTGGTAGTTACACTTTCTTATTCATATCTTGAATTTTTGTCGAATTTTGGTCTCATCTCTTTAGCACATACTCGCTTGTGCCTAGTGAGTGCTGTGTTATTATTTCATAGTGCGTTTGATTCCAAGAATTTATTCCATGTTTCAGGCTTACAAGAGAGTAGGGAGCATGGTTCGTGGTGCGGAGCCAGGACTAATAGGTGTTATAGATGTTACAGATATAATGGTACGCGACTATTCTGTCTTCTTTAGTAATCTTCGATATTTAACTTTTCTATGCATTAGAAAAACCTGCATTTTACATTTATAGTTTTGAAAACAGGCCTTGCAATAACAACTGACAGTGAATCAGAACAAGTGTACCACATATTATTTGGTTATATAACTTATATATTAAATAATTTCAAATTCAAACGGCAGTGGAGAGCTTTTCTTCTAAGACTTTGTTTTTGTTCAGAATGATGGGGAGGATGCTGTATTCTTAGAAACTACAAAAGAGGCTTTCCGGGATTGCGAAGCGTATATGGAGTTGGAGGAATGGTTGGGTCACAAAACAAATGAATATACAGCATTATATTTATAAGCTTCGTGAGGTATTTTATTCCCCATATAATCTAACTTACATATATATTGTAATTTTGTAGCATTATTTGTGCTTTGGTGGTAATGGTTTCATTTCAAGTAGAATATAGTAGATGCCGTTTTCCATCAACTCCATCGCTGATTTTTTCGCTGCATCAATGTAGGAATGGTGTCATGACTTCAAATCTGATCATCAGTTGGCGCAGTGTGACAGATGTAGGAAATGGAGGATACTGAAGTCCGATTTTGACATCAAAACATTACCTGAAGAATGGTATCCATCATTCTTTTCTTCATTTCACACATTGCTTTGAATTCTGACAAAAAGTCCGATATTTTCTAATAAGTCCTTGCCGTTTTCTTCGATTCTTTATTTAATGTTGCTAAGAGACTTGTCATATATATGTAGGTTTTGTTATATGCCGCCGTACAATGGAGTATGTGAAACTCCTGAAGAAGAAGTAGCTGGTCATGGAAATTCTTCAGTTGGTGTTAATCGCCCAAGACTTTATATGGTCCTAGGGGTAGAAAATTGCCAAAGTATATAACTTAAAGGCATGTCGTTGCGCTTATATTTATTGATTTCTTTTAATTAGCCGTGGGCTACATCCTGGGATTTGTCAGCTTATAAGTTAAGTTTTTCCTGGTATCTTTTTGCAGCAAGGAAATATACATTCCTATTTTATTTAGGGTTTTCCTTTATATACCCCCTATAATCACTAACGGTATCCCTTTATCAATATACCCCCAAAACTTGTCAACCTACCCCCATCAGATCCGTTAAATCTGTATACCCCGAATAGAAAAACAGAAACGCAAACCCATCCGAATTATCTTCTCCTTCGACGGAGCTATGGAGTTCTCTTGTTCTCTCCACTCTTCAAAGATCATAAGAGAAGAATCCATATTTTAAAACGCCTAATTTTTCTAACCTTATATTTTCTTAAACCTCACGAACCAGAATCGAATAAACCCTAGTTTTTCATGTTGATTTATCCTCGTCTTGTTAGCATTTGCAACTGTTTTTTACATGCCGCTTAATCGTGATTGCACTTGATTATGCTTCAGGTTATTGAGAAACTATTTGCCAAGGCATCCAATGGGGAAACCAAAATTAAGATCTTGACTGCCATTGCCAAAGAATATAATGTTAATTGGGATCGTAAAGATTTCGAAGGAAAATAAGCAAAGCCTCCGGAGGATCTTTTGTGAGAATTGGAATTTCAATCCTGCACGAGTTGGAATTTGTGAACTGACTAATGTTTTTGAAACATTTGATCAAACAGAAGTAGAACTGACCAATTGTAATGAACGAGTGCGAATTCGTGCACATTCCTCGTAATGAACGAGTGCGAATTCGTGCACATTCCTTAACGAGTGTATATTTCACATTCCACTCTCTACCTTTAATTTAATTTGGGAAGTTATGTAACGAGGGCCGTGATTCTAAACATTGAGGGTAATGGAGACATCAGTTAAATAATCAACCAATCAGAAGTTAATGTGAAATATACACTCGTTAGAGGAGTGTGAACAGATTTGGACTCGTAATGAGCACAGGAAATGACTAGTGCGTACACAAAAACATTTCCTTTTGGAGATAAGATTTTTAAGGATTCTTCTTAGACGCGTATATATATATAGAAAATTTTCGTTTACCGAATATGGATGACTTTATATATGGTATCTACTAAAGGGGTATCAATATCAAAATTTTCAAATAATTTTATTGTTTGTATATTGACAGAATTATACCTACCATAACTAGCGAATGGGGTACCGTTAGTATTTTTAAGGGGTATATAAAGGAACACCCTTTATTTAAGGCATATCTATACTTATATAAATAAATAGCTATGCCTGGAGTATTACACAACACAAGTAGTTGACTTTTGTTTGCCAAGGACTCGCCAAGGAAAGTTAGGAAAAAATCTGGGAAATAAATCCAGCGTTGGAGCTTTTGTTCTTTGTTTTTGATTGATTAAAACCAGAAAAGAAACATGGGCCGAGATGCCCTTGCTTACTTGGAACCTTTTGTTTCTTCTTTTACTTATCTCTCTCTTAATTTCTTTTTTTCTTGCGGAGATTTACTCAATAAATACATTTGTAGATTTGTAGAGATTTAAAAAGAGTCATGAAAATTAATAATTTTGCGAGAATTATACAGAATTGAGCAAATTTTTGCGGAGTTATGCAGAGTTGTCTAATGTCTTGCAGACATTTGTAGAGTCTTGAAGAGTTGTATAAACAAATTTTATATGGTAATATGCATGATAGACATAAATATAAAATTTATTATAGCTTATTTATTATAGTAACTTCAACTAAATTAAAATAAATTATTATTATTTTATATATATAACTTATTTTTTTGGTTCAATGAAATACAATAAAGTGTAATAATAAATTAAAATAATTATTATTGTATATTTGTACATAATAATATTTTCTATGTAAAAGAATGATCTTAATAAATAAAAAATCTTACTTTAAAAAAAAATTAAAATTAAAATAAAAAAAAATATTTAATCATATCATATAATTTATACTCATCTATAATAGGAGTTTTATAGATTGTGTATTCATGAAAATAAATAAGATAGAGTAAAAAACATCTTTATAAAAAAATTGAAAGTCTTCCAAAATCTTACATATTTTGCAAGACTTTTATCAAGGCAAAATATACCCAAAAGTCACTCAAAGTCTTGAAAATAGATAAGTATGCAAAGTCTTTGAATTTTCAAATTTACAACGAGTAACACAAACTTTAGAAGACTTTTTGACAATCTACAACGAGTAACATAAACTTTGAAAGAGATTTTAAAAGTATACAACCAATAACACAATACTTTGTAAATCCATTAAACTCTTTGGAAATCGATAAAAGTATTTATTGAGTAAACCCCTGCAATGCTAGATTGTTTTTTTTCTTAGCCGATTTCTGTTAATTTTCCTTTTTTTTCATCTAACGGAATTTGATGAAGTAATTTGAAGAAAGTTCATTTAGGAAAAGAAAAATTGGGACATAACGGAATATATTGACTAACTTTAAGAGAAAATTGTGACATGGTCAACTTCGGTTAGGAGAAAAAATTGCAAACGTATCCGAACTTAATGTATAGGTTTTCGAAAAAATGCAACGTAGCCTGCGACGCAATAGAACTCAATATTTAGGTTTGACCAAACTCAACATATTTTCCTGATATACTAGAGTTCATATTGATAAGGAAAAATTAGACAAAATCTAAAATACATAGTCTAACCTCCATAAATGAATAGCCTTGGCAAGGTTATTTATTTATCGATAAATGGATATTTGTTCATTTGGAGAGGATTTTTCACCTTATAACACAATATAAAATTGCGATGTCAAACATCTTTTGAACTCCCGATCCTAAAAATAATGCAGTTATGAAATCACTTACCTGTGAAGAAAATATCAAGTCTTTTATAAAGTGAAAATTTCCGAGGAACCTAACTTTGGTTCCTCTGTCTTTCAAAAACCCGTTATTAAGATTATATATATGTGTAGACCAAATAACAAGATTAAGATTAGTAGTTTAGATTGAATTTAAATTTTCAAATTTTGTTTTGGACTGAATTAACCTTAATTAATTAGTTATGAATTATTAGTATAAACATTTTAAAACAAAATATCCCGTCAAAACTTGTTACCATATTTTTCTCCAATTAAGTCTCCAATTAAGATTACTCCCATATCTTTCGGTCAGCTAAAGTTATTCCTATTAATTAGGAAATTTAAAGATCCACTTTCTTTCTTTTTCTCACTTGAGATTCGTCTTTAGCTAGGGCATCCTCCTCGCCAATCACTTTCTCTTCCTCATTAGATTTCTTATACTCTTTAACTTAAGAAATAAATTTATGATTACAACAAACCCGGTGTTTAGATTACACCTTTTTTAATTTGTTGTCTTCTTATTTTCTTCTTTACTAAAATCTGCCATTGTTGGACCTTTTCCTAAATTCTTAGTAAATCACCATCGTGCACAGAGTGTTAGGAAATCAATCCTATGTTTTAACTTTTAACCAATCCGAGCACTTTCCATTACAGAGATTTTGATTCAAAGTTCATGTACTTTCCATTATTTTATTAGGATCAAATCAGGCACACAAAACAATAGTTGGATAAAGCTACGAGATCCATAAATTTTGGTGTTAACACAATAGGGTGTTATATTATAGTTCCATATTTTGATCTTCAGCTATAGTAGCAGAATACTTTTAACGTTCTTCTAAGGGAATATTGGGGATATGCGATATGCCCCAGGATTCTAATTTTTGGGAATATGCCCCAGCCGTCTAAAATTCCATCCAAAACCGTTAAGTAGCCAATATTCAAACATACTTGGGATCACATATGTGAAGTAAAAGACATATATACGATATATTAACACCTTGACAAGGTTCAGGAACATATTCATAAGAAAAAATCTCGAAAAAATTAGAGAGAAAGTTCAAACACATTTACGATAAATAGTCTATTTAACGGTTTCTTGACTGAAACCGTTACTTTGGGGCATATTCCCAAAAACTGAAATCCTGGGGTATATCCCCAAGATGACAGTCGATTTTGGGACATATTCCCCATTTTCCCTTCTTCTAGAGATGGTCATTGTGATTGCATACTGCCCATATCAATCTACTTTAGACTTTTCATTTCTTTTGTTATTCGATTTTCGATACATATAATTTCTTTCGTTTTGTGTTTTTAGGTTGTCTTGGAAAGAATCGGTGATAATTGATAATTGCAATCTTCACAAAATGTGTCTAGACCGACTAGTTATTACTAGTGAAAACATAATTTTTCGCCAACGGAAATTGAAATTTTCACAAATTTTGATTGCGAAAACTGGAAGTATCACCAATCTCGTAAACTGGAATTTTAAGTCCGATTTTTCTAACCACGCCACTTTATTACGGATGAAAACAGAAATTTTCACCAATCTCACACGACGGAAAATTGAAATTTTCACAAATCGCCTTGGCGAAAACTGGAATTATCACCAAGCTCGTATGATACTGGCGTAGGAAATTGGAATTTTAAGTTCGATAATACTAACCACGCCACTTTATTACGGATGAAAACTAAAAATTTCGCCAATCTCGCATGATGGAAAATTAAAATTTTCACAAATCACATTTCTGGAAAAATGGAATTATCACCAATATCGTATGACAGTAGCGGAGAAAATTATAATTTTTCAATAATCAAGATTGTCAAAACTGGTATTTTTCACCAATCACGTTATTATTAGTGAAAATTAAAATTTTCTTGATCTAATAATAATAATAATCACACATGTTTACCTTATATCATCAGTATAAAAATTAAAATTTTCACACAAAAAAAAAGTTGGATTTTTAATAATCTCGCATGGCAAATCACTAATTTATTTGTCAAAAAAATGAAATTTTTACCATATTGCTATTTTTAGGGAAATTTGCACCAAATCACTAATCACTAAAAACTGATTAATCTTCCTCTAATCCTTCTTCTCTAATCCCTCTCCTCTTCTCTTTCATTCCAAAAACCTAAAATCAACCAAAATTTTCAATTTTGATTTTCTACAAAAAATGGTTGATTCTAAAAAATCCAACAGCAAGAGAGATTCAACTGGTAACATGAAAAGATCCAAAAGGTAAGGGAAAGGTTGGAACGAGTAAACCCAAGAATGCAATCCTTGAAGATGCTGAAAAGAAACCTCTACAGGTGAAAAGAAGATTGTAAGTGATTTATAAACTCAAACCCATTATTGTTTTGTTTTATATGATTGTTAGATTAGGTTAGAAATCGAAAATTATGATTTTCAGGTTTTTGTCCGACAAGGTCGATAGTTGAAAAGCACGCCGACCATTGGTATTTTGAAAGAGCCGGCATGGTCTCAGGATGAATAACCTGCCGACTTTTCATCAGAGCCATGGCGACTGTTGGACAATAACCAGGGCCGGCATGGTATAATAACCAACCATACCGGATTATATTTGGTCGGCGTGGTTTTAGACTTGTACCATGCCGACGTTAGGCCACATAAACCTTAATTTCCTAAGTTATTAGTCGGCATCTTTCATAAATAGGACCATTCCGGCTGTTTATTTGTCGACAGTGTAGTTGGTTAACACCTTGCCGACTATATGGTGGTCGGCACTGTTTAGTTTATCGGCCTTGCCGTCCAGTGGATGACCAAAATGTGTAATAATATTCATCTCTCTCCCATATTTTGTGTATGGGTAAGTGATGAGGAATTGATTATTTTTCTTTGAGAAACAAGGAGAACAATAATTAATTTCTCATACCTAAAAGTGGAAGGGAGAAGAAAATTGTATTCACTCAAATCATGAATCGACCAATATCTTGAGTTCAACAGTGTTGTGTTGTTTTTTTTCATATATCTTATTTGTGCATTGTTTAGGTTCCCAGAGGAAACAAAAGAAGATCAACCTTATCTACCTTGTCTTGTTAACAATGTAGAAGAGATATTTGAATTTTTGGACACAATTTATCCCAATTTAGAAGATCCTAAAGATGAAACTGAAGAGAATTGTCCGTTTAGAAAGTTATGTTTGATGGGTTAGGAAAATCCAGAAGAATTTCCAAGGTTTATGAACAATCCTAGCAATCCCCTCAACTATGAAGAGGAGGTTGATCCAAGAACTTTTTTTCAGGGAATGTGACTTTTCTGGAGTGAACCCCTATTACAATGAGGATGGTGACTACATAGGTCCAGTGAAGGGGAAGGAAAAATCAAAAGCTGATGCCGGTGAAAAAGCTAGTGATGGGGAGGAAGATAACAACAATGAGAAGGATCCTTGAAATTCTTAAACTTTATTATGTTTTACTTGCTTTAGAAACTTAGATTCTGGTTTGAACTATTAAATTATGTTTTGAACTCTTAGATTGTGGTTTAGACTTGTTAAACTTATTTTAATTTTCAGTTTTAGTTGCTTTAGAAGTTATTATTTTGCTTATGCAGTTTTAGACAAAGTACTTGAGGCCGGCATGGTATGAAATCTCTACCTTGCGACCGAAATGTTAATTGCACTCTTTAGGTACAAAGTACAACCCATTGAATGCTCAATGGCTAGAAATTTCAAAATCAAGATATTAGGTATGTTGTTATTATCAAAGCATTCCCAACTTCATCTTCAATCTTGCATAAAGAATGGAAGTTTCACCACCAAATATTTGTAGTCTTTGTACACTAAGTGGTCATTTTTCAAACGATTGTCCCTTTGAAGGAAGCAAATGCACTATTGAAGGTTGTAAGGGATTCTTATTTCTCATGAAAGCTGCAATAGGAGGTGTATAGATACTATCTATGTCCCAAATGTGTTAGGGTTAAGTTTTTAACGTTTGTATGCTTTAATTAAGGTTTGTATCCGATGTATAGTCGGCATTGTCCTAAATTAGAAGCTTGCCGGCGGCCTAATAGTCGGCATGAATATTATAATACACCTTGCCGGCTTGATAGAAAATAACATTCATGAACAATTTTTGAGTGAGTTCGTAGCTGGCATGGTTCTCCTCAAAAAAAATACCGGCGCAATAAAAGTCGGCAATTTGGCAAAACCAGGACCTTGCCGGCTTGATAGAAAAAAACATCCAGGAACAATCTTTTTAAGGGAGTTCTTAGCCGGCATGGTAAATTTCACAAACATTACTGGCGTATTAAATGCCTGCAGTCTGGCAAAAGCCAGACCTTGCCGGCCATATCAGGCAGCTTTTTCCTGTACTGTCATACATTGAGGCCGGCAGTCTGACGAAATAATACCGTGCCGACCCTTCGAGAGCCGGAAGGTTGTTATAATAAATATGACGCCGACTAAATGAGAATAAACCCAAAAAAACACATATATTTCATTCATTTGTAGCACTCCAAAGTACATTACACAAAACACACATGCGATTATAAAAGTACTCCGAAAAGTACGAATGTTTTGTCTAGTACTCCACTGTACACTACACAAAAAGCTTCCTTATTCCCTAATCATAATCACTCCTCACTCAAATCTATTGGAGGGAGTTCATTCAAATCTATTGAACCTCCTTTAGTCAAATCTATTGGACATTCCCTAGACTCATCAATAACATTCCAAAGGGCCATGTTGTCCTCATAAATTTTCATCCATTCCCTGCTCTTGTTGTTTGTGAACTTCTCCCAAAAGCTAAACCTACATAGAAGAGGTAATGGATATTCCTTATTGAGTTGTAGACCAATAAAATGATTTTTATCCACCAAAGCAATGACAATTCTTCTATGCTTGAGTCGGTCCACGCAAACCGCATGTTTCGGTGCAAATGCTATATATAGTCCCTCACTAAAAAAATGTACCACATTTTTCCACGTATCCGCCAATAGATGGCCACACTCCTCCATTCTCAACCAAATTTCCCATTTGATCGGTGGATTTTGCTCCGGGCCTTTAACACTAGTTAGCAAACCTTTGAAAGTTGCTTATTTCTCCTCCATGGAACCTTCTAGCATCATTGAGATATGGAACTCCTTGTCGTTTTCTAGTCGAGCGGCCATCTTCTTTCTAATGTATTGGCATTGGGTGAGATTCTCCTCACCCGCTCCACCTAGGTGTCCCAATTGTTGCGAGATAACGTGAAACCCACAATTTCCATCTTTCGGAACATCGTCGGTACCAATCAAGAAATCTTGAATAATTTGAGGGAGTTGATTGCGATACTTTTGCAACACCGGTTGTACTACCTTCTTAGGACGACATTTTTCCTTCACAACATCTCCTTGGCTTGCTTGACTCTCAAGAGGTAGAGTTCCATTTGTATTCAAGTTAGAGACTGTTGGTGTAGTTAAATCCTTCTTTGGCCGACCCCTTTTTTTTTCCAACAAATTCCACACTTGCTTGACTCTCAAGAGGTAGAGTGCCATTTTTATTCAAGTTAGAGACCGTTGGTGTAGTTGAATCCTTCCTTGGATGACCTCTTTTCTTTTTAGCGGGCTCCTCCTTGTATTGCGCCTCGGTATAAACATGTCCGGATGGATCACACTTTGTACTCAAATGCTCTTTAATGTTTTCCCTTTTGGATTGATCACTATTTCTACTTAAAAACTCTTTGATTTGTTCTGTTTCGGATTG
Source organism: Papaver bracteatum (assembly GCA_023529315.1). NCBI lineage: Eukaryota > Viridiplantae > Streptophyta > Magnoliopsida > Ranunculales > Papaveraceae > Papaver > Papaver bracteatum. The sequence goes on from JAJJWX010003631.1 coordinate 891,154, forward strand.
ATCTTGATCGCAATTTATACTAAAAAACTCTTTGATTTGTTCTCTTTCTTCCGCCATCGTCTTTGTGGTAGGTGGTCTACCCGTTGGATCTTGTTTCCCGGTTCTTCAAGTTCTTACATAAAAGGGTAAACAATCGGCACCAACTTGTGCTTCATAGTTTGTTTGTCCAACCTATTCATCTTGGGGTACTTGTCGAGGATTATTCTCCCAAGTTCCATGTCGCCGAACTCTTCACCGGGATCTTCTCTTGGATCCAGTTTGAAATATAATTGCTTCTAATAAGGATCGATATCATCAAGAGGAATGGGATTTTTGTACCCACCAAGCATATGACGACATGGAAGTCCGATAGCCTTCATTATCCTATACTTACAAGGAGTGGTTGGGTCATCATAATTTTTATACAATGCGAGATGTTTCATCATGAAACGTATTGCCCAATGCGAGACGTTTTTATGTATACCAACAATCAACCAATCATCCTCCTTAAACTCCTTCAACTTCCGGAAGCTACTTTCTTGGAATTATTTTTTTATCTTGTTGATATCATTATTAGTGTACTCATGGATAGCATGTTGCACCGTCACAATCCCATTTTGACTCGTGAAAAGTAGACCTTTTACTCTCCCATGAGCTTGCTCTACCATACTTGTGGACTCAAGTTTGAAATGTTTATAGTCGTATGTAAATGCATACACAAACCTCTCTTTGTGTGGCGTCAACCATTGTCTCTTGCAATATTCCACTACTTTGGGGTAATTAGTGCCCCAATCATCCTCGAACTCCTTCAATATTATCTCATATCTTGCCACACTCATCGACCAATACAACTTATCCCACACTTTCATGAATAACCCAAACTTGATCTCACCTTCTTTCCATTCTTCGTCTTCTTTCTTCTTCTCTTCCTCTCTCTCTTCTTTAGTTAGTTTACTAAGACGTTCATCTTCCTCCTTTTCATGTTTAGTACCTTTCTTTGACTTTGGCTTTTGGATATGAATTCTACAATTCTTTTTAAGAGTGCATTGTATATTCCAATTGAAAAGGAGATTTTGTGCATTGGGAAAGACTATCCTCACGGCGTTCATTATTGCTTGCTCATTGTCGATGACTATAACCCCCGGAGTTTCGTCTTCGTGGTAGAGAAGCTTCAAAGTTTCCAATGCCCAAATATAGCTATCATCCTTCTCACGATCCATAAAACACCATGCCACCGTGAATGATTGCTTATTCGAGGTTTGTCCTACAATGTTCAACAAAGGCATGTTGTACCTATTTGTCTTATAAGTACAATCCATGAACAAAACTTGGTAAAAAAAACGCGCCAATTGAATCATATCGGGATGAGAAAGAAAAATACGATCCACCTTCCCCTCCAATGACTCATGGTGTCTCACCGTGTAGTTGTATTATTAACCATTGTGATTCTTCCATCCCATTCAATTCTTTTAATGGTTGCCTTGGACGCATAAATTGTAGACAATGAAGAGAGGTTATGTAGGTCGTCCCTCTTGAACTTACGAAAAAGCTTGCTTGGTTTAATTCCCCAAATTCTTCTTACTTGTTCAAAATTAACTCTAGTCATTCTCCACATGTTATCGATTTCTTGGTTCCTCCCAAAAATAATCTTGAATGGGCATCCACACTTCTTTGACTTCGTTTTGTACACCCTAGTCGTCTTATTATCATACACATAACCCTTTCTCTTGTGATTTTCGTCCGGAGATCCATAACACTCGCATACCATTTCAAACCGCGTAGATTTTTGCTGGGTGTTTTTCACCAGAACACACATCTTCTCTTTTTCTTTCTCAATAACCCACTTGACTGCATCGTTTTTTCCCTTCCATTCCAAATCATTAGCATAATGTTCGGAAGTATCGGGACCCCTAATTTTCTGAGCTTGAGGATGATCCGTCATAGGTACCAATGCCACAATCTACAAAACATCAAAAGTTTAGTTGATATGTATTACCAAAGTCGGCAAGGTATACATATAAAACACTGCCGGCTAGAAATAGCCGGCACGTAATAAAAAATTAACATTGCCGACATGACAACAACCGACAATGTTGGAAAACTTGAAAATGCCGGCTTGAGCATTTTCAAGTCAGTTTGTATTACCACAGTCGTCAGGGTATACATATAAAATACTGCCAACTATAAACAGCTGGCATGTAAGAGAATATAAACATTGCCGACATGAAAACAACCGGCAAGGTCTGAAAACTTGAAAATTCCGGCGTAAGCATTCCCAAGTAAATGGCTCCTGTGTTTCAAAAAATAGAAATCGGCAACATTAAAATTTTCTACACTGCCAGCGTGGTACTTCTCATGAATAGTCGTCAAGTTGTGCAATAACCTGGCTTGAAAATGCCGGCTTGATTCAGTCTAATATATAAAAAATATAAATTGGGCTTGGGAAAAAGTTCCCCCTTTTATAAATGATGAGAATGATCCTGAACTATATATATATATATAAATTGGGCTAGGGAAAAAGTTCCCCCTTTTATTCAGTCTAATTTGTGTTTTTTTTCTTCCAGTGATTCAGACTAATGGATTTTGCGAGAACTGGAACAATGGGCAGTGTTCAGACAATGTTGTATCATCCTCTTCTTAGCTCAGGCCGAACTGCAAATAATCGGTAATACATAACAATACATAACGTCCGATTATGGATAATCGGTAGTAAGTGTTCATTCCTTTTCTATCGATTATATGTAATCATTGTATGTAATTTCAATACACTCTTGTAAAAGTACGCATCAATGGCCATATTTTCAAAAAAAAAAGAGACATTTGGACTCTCATTTATATAAGGAGGGTAAACTTTTCTTATTTATGCACCAAACAACACATATATAGCGTCGTGTATTCTACAAATATATTTTCCATCGTCTACTCTTTTCAATACATTCTATATATCAACTTACAAGCATGGAAACGTTTGACGCAGCTAAAGATTTGGTCATTATCAAAACATGGTATCACGAAACAAGACATGAAGATGTCATAACCGCAAGGTTAACACCCGAAATATTTTGGGGAGGGTGTATAGCCAATTTGTGCGAGAGTATGGAAATCCAAAGCAAAGATCACTCCAAAAAGTTCATGATCGTTTCTTACTCTTCCAAAAAGGGGTAAATGATTACATAACGATAAAAAAGAGGATCTTTAACACTAGCCACTTAAGCTTGTCGATCCAAAAATTTGTAAGTATTTGCATACTTCTTTTACATATGACCGGGTGCCTAATCTTTCTTACTAAAACGAACTTGGAATTCTTTTGTATTTGTTTATATAGGAAACACTCGCAAAAAGACACTACTTGGTGGAAAAGGGTGAAGAATTCACATGTGATGGAAGTTATGAATTCGTGGAGTCTGTGGCAACGGTATAAAGATTGATTGTTGCAACCGGAAGTTAGTAAGTTATATTATGTACAAATTCTGGGAAAATTTCCTAGCTTTTCTTGTCAGATTTGGATACAATTGGAAGATATTATTTTAAATTATCTACTGATTCTGGGAAAAAAATTCAATTTTTTTGTCAGAGTTTGGTAACAATCGGAAGTAAATGTATTATTTTGTCTACCGATTTTTGGAAATTTTTTCAATTTTTTTGTCAAAGTTTGGTGACAATTGGAAATTAATGTATTATTTTGTCTACTGATTCGATTCTGGGAACACCTTAAAAAAAATAGTCAGAAGATTATGAATCTTAAGTTTACTTTGAAAAGTTAATAACAGATTATAAGATTGGCTGAATTTGTTCACAAAAGCTTGTACAATTGGTTGATATATTAATAATATAACTACCGATTATAACATTCTAATTCACAGTATTTTCCAAAAAACATGTACAAAAAGGGGGTTCCAATTACATCTCCTAAACATAATGATCAAACTAATCATCATCATATCATCATCATCATCTTCGATCAATTCGAGTAACCCATCGGGAAAGTTGTTGTTCATGACGCGATCCCAATCAATCATGTTGGACTCATATGGCTTCACCCAATCCTTACAATAGTTCGTTGGGAAGTATTCGTGCCACTTACTCAACGGAGGTAACAAACAATCTTTCTTTACCCTTAAACTGATAAAATGCATTTCATTCACAAATGCATAACGAGTCTTCTATCTTTAACCATCTCTTCGCAAACCTTTCTTGTGGGTGCAAACGTCATACCAAGTCCATACATAGGAGGAACAAATAAATGTACCACGCAATTCCACCGTGGTTATAAAAACCATTAGCAACTTTAGATATTTTTCACTCTCTACCTTCCCTACCATCGGGCTTATTGAATACAATCTTAAATGGGCATCCAATCTTCTTTGTATGAGTTCGGTATTTCCTCCTCTCCATTTTCCTTACATACTTATGATTCTTTCCCTCGTGACTCTTTTTCTCCCTACCTCGCTCACATATAATTTCAAACCGAATATTTTTCACGTAACGATTCTGAACTACCACGCACATCTTCTCTTTTTCCTTGTTGATAAGCCATTCCTTTGCCTCCTCCTTACTTCCAAATGACTAAATACGCATATAAAAAAATAAACCTCATAAGCATAAGCATTTACATATATTATGTGAAGAAAAGTAAAGAGTAGTCATGAGTATACCAAATCGTTTTCATAGTGGTGGGAAGTGTCAGGCCTCAAATAAAATTCATGATCCACCGCTACAATAGCCTGCAAACAATAACAACAAGTTCGGAAATCATAATCGGAAGCACATTCCTACCGATTGATGCATAATCGGAGGATAAATAACGAATATAAATTACGATTAAATACATTGAAAAGTCTATTGCTTCTGTATGAATTAAACTTGAATAATCGGTATAATTTTTATTTTTCATACGCCCGATATTAGTGAATCGGTAGAAAAACTAAAATCAACTACCAATTATAAGATATGAAAAATTCAAAAAATTCCAGTTTTGGAGGAATTTGATTTTGGGGCGACAACTATAATCGGAGGTTTAAAAAAATTCATAATCTACCGATTGTAAAAGATGAAAAAAAACCAATAATTGAAGTTTTGAAAAATTTGTATTTGGGGAAACTTTGTCAATCGGTAGTAATGTAGATTTGCCAAACTACCGATTATTAAAATTGAAAATTTCAATTTGGGGATTTTCAAAATCGGTAGCAGTCTAAGTTCCATATTCTACCGATTAATGATATAATATTACACGGTAATTGATAATCGGTAGATATATAACCACATTATCTACCGATTCTGGACACTTCATGGCATTCAATGCATGAAAAAATTGAATTTTCTCGTTTAAAAACTCATACAAATGCATAAAAAGTGGGTCATGAGTTTCTTAACACAATACTTGTGTGTTAGATGCATCGTTAGCTTCGATCTCGGGTGATTCTCCGTTTTCTTCCATGAAAGTGTCGTCTAGGGTTTCCTCTCCACAAAAGTTTGGATCATTTAACATATACCCCAAATCGTCTTCTCTATACGGTAGTGAAGCTTCAACATTATGTTCTTCACCTTCTTCTTCATACCCATCCATGTTTCTTATTTATTTAAGAAAAATGGTAAACTCCCACTTCTTCTTCTTTCTCTTCTTCTTCACTCTCTCCCACCAAATACTAAAACCAAATAATGGGAAAAAATTTCCTGAAACCAACTATATACACATTAACTACTGATTGTATTATGGAATTAACTACCGATTATGGGGTTCGTAGAAAAAAGAAGGAGGTAGACCAAATTAAACTACCGATTTTAGTTTTATCTACTGATTGTGGAGAGTATATTTGTCATTTTAAAAAATCGGAGATAAGGGATTGCTTCTGTTTAGGTTTGGGTGACCCTATTTTATCTTATTAGTCGTCCTTAATTCTTTTAGGATCGCCCCTAACGACGCCGGGTAAAAAAAAGGGTAAATAAAAAGAAGGATTCCAAAGGGACTTATCATTTAGAAAAGTAGTGCTTCTACTAGATTTTGGGTGGGGTTTTGTCTTGGTCATTGATGAGGTGTGGTAAAAAGTAAATCAATCATGAACCACGGAGGAAGTAACCATCCATGCACACAAATAAAATAATTTTTTTTTGTGTTTGGATATATTATTATATAAAGCAGTTTTTATTCATTTCTAGAATCCAAAGAATTAACCTTTTATGAAGCATTTTTTTTTTCTTCTGACTTTTATGATTAATTTATGCTTCCGAAAAAGCAGAATTATTTCTGTTTCGATATCAGTTAAAAGTTATAACTTTTAAAAACAAAAAAGACATAAGTAAATTCGGAAGCACAATTTCAAAATAAATTTTATGAGTTCAAAAAATAATTTTTTATGAAGAAAAATGTTATTGCCTCTTACTTTTTGAATTGAAACTGCCTTTGGTCTCTTAGAGCGTCTGCAGTGGGCGACCAAGAGTAAAAATTTGGTCCGCAGAAGAGCCGTAGTGGGACGGAGTAAAGACCAAATCGAAGACCATACCAAATTTCCAGACCAAATTTGGTCTGCGACCAAGACTAAACTTAAATTTAGTCGGGCGTTTATATAAACTGCGCTTCTAAACATGCGTTTGTAAAGTCTCCGCTTGAAGTCAAGCGTTGGTAATGTCTGCGTCCCGCACTCGGGCGTAGTTAAAAAGTACGCCCCAACTGGGCGTTTTTATAATGTGCGCTTCATCGGGCGTAGGTGAAGATAACGCCTCCAGTGGGACGTTAATAAAATGTGCGCGCGGGTGAGGCGGTTATATAGTCCACGCCTGTTGAGAGGCGTTATTATAGTTTACGCCCACTAAGAGGCGTTGATAAACTCCACGCCTACTAAGAGGCGTTGATAAAGTTAACGCCGCATTTTTTGTTTTTTTTCAAATTTATTACGATAATCCTGGTTTTTATACCGTTGGTGATTTTTCGAACCTTGCAGAAAAATCGACCGTTTTAATTTTTTGAATCTTGTGTTTGCCAGATTTTTTGGAACGTTGGGAATTTTATAGATTTAATCGTGTATATATAAAGCTGAATTCCTTCATCGTATTCCCACATCTCTCTATCAGAACAATAACAAGAAAATATATCAGTATTAGTTCCATTTTCCAATCAAATCATTTACAAATTTTACAGGGATTGCTACCAATGGCACCACGAAGAGAACCAACAGCACGAGCACCACGAGGTCCCAATTTTACGACAGTTGAAGACGTAACGATGTGTAAAATTTATTTAGCAATATCTCAAGATCCGGGTGTTGGAACTGATCAATCAGTGGAGGCGTTGTGGACTCGTATCAAGGATGATATTGAAGTTCATTTACCGGATGCTCCAGAGCGGACATGGAGTTCATGGAAAAAACGATACCAAGAAATAAGTAAAGATGTGTCTTTGTTTTCTGCAAAAGAGGCAGAAGTGGACGGTGAATATCATACCGGATGGGGTCCGGAAACAAGGGTAAGTATTCTCCATATTGCTAAACCATTATTTTATCATATTCAAACGCAGCTAAACTTAAATTTTTTTTAAGAAAATGAACAGATTGAAGAAATTAAAAAGCGTTTTAAGGAATGCAACGATGGAAAAAAATTTAGGCACGAAGAATGCTACCCAATTGTCATAGAAAATATAAAATACAATCGTCGATCGACTTTTGTATTCGATACGACGCACGATTTGGATAGTTATGAGAATAACGAGGTAGATGGGGATGGACGGCAAACAACAATTCCAGATGAGACCGGTACCTCAACGGATAAGGGTGATATAGAGAACACATATCTCCGTCAGTTGGGGAAAAAAGCAGCAAAACGATTGAAGAAAACAGGGAGAGAAAAATCCAATGTCCAAGATGAATTAATGGGAATAATTATTAAAGAACAACAAAATTTCAATACTCATTACCAAGCACAATCAAAATTCAAGATGGAACAAAGAGCAGCCGAGTTTGCAGCTAAACAAGCAGAACAAGCGGCCAAAATATCCAAACAAACTGATGACGACGAATTTCGCATAATTATGATGGATCTCGGAAAATTGGATGAGGTACAACAAGAGTACTTCAAACTTCGCAGAGCGGACATAGTTCGTAATAGAAGAAACCAATCTTAATAGAAAATCATATTAGTAATTTAAAATAATATTTAAATTAGCTGAGTTATTATTAGTAGTATAAATGTTCATGTCACGAACATTTTGAGATTGTTGTAAGGACTATCCATCGTCTAGGTATTTTGTCAGTTTTTAAATATTTCGTTGATGTAACCGGGATTGGTGTGGTTAAAGATAAAAAATATCATATTCAATTCTACTCTAACCAATCAATGCATAAATCCATTTATTATTAGCGAAAGGTAAGATACAAATAAAATGCAAAATACAATTATTCATTCCCATATTCTAACCATAAATGTTTGATCAAGTCATCCAGCAAACGAATATGCGCATCTTTGTTCTGCAATGCACGTCGGCGTTGCGCTGCTCTAATTTGGGAAAACTCATCACTATTGCCTCTTAATATATTAACCGGTGCTGGGTTACTTCGTTGTTCATAAACATGTGGCCAGTCACCGGGTAGACGCTCATCCTCGACTATCATATTATGTAAGATTATACAGGTTTTCATAATATAGGCAAGCACATCCGGGTTCCACATTCTTGCAGGTTGTTTGATGATTCCGAATTGTTGTTGTAGTACACCAAATCCCCGTTCTACATCTTTTCTTGCCCCCTCTTGCATCGATGTAAATAATACCTTCTTCCTACCGACCGGATGTTTAATGGCCATAATAATAGCAGGAATCTCTGGGTAGATGCCATCACCTAGATAATACGGAATATCATATGAATGTCCGTTTACCTCGTAGCTCACTGGTGGTGCTTTACCTATTACAAGACTTCGAAAAACATATGAACGATTCATAACATTAATATCGTTGTTAGACCCGGGCATACCAAAAAATGCATGCCAAAACCATAGATCATACGATACCACCGCCTCCAAGACGATACTTTCGCTCCCATTATACGCCGTGTAAGCCCCTGATTCTGCCGACGGACATTTATCCCATTTCCAATGCATGCAATCTAGGCTACCGAGCATCCCTGGAAATCCACGGTCTTTGTTCTGCTTAAGCAACAATTCAACATCACCAGCCGTTGGTTCACGCAAATATTATTTCCCATACACATTAACAATCGTCTTACAAAACCTACGTGTTGCTTCCAAAACAGTGGATTCTCCTATGCGTAAGTACTCATCTATTGCATCTGCCGCACATCCATAAGCTAACATTCGTACTGATGCCGTGACTTTTTGATGAGGGTTCAATCCTAAAACTCCGCATGCATCCGGCTTTTGAAGAAAATATCTTTCGGCATTGGTAACACCTTCGACTATTCGGTTAAACAATTGTCGACGCATCCTAAATCTTCTTCGGAAAACATTGGGTGGTTGGTTTGGGAACGGAGCAAAATAGTCGCTATATAGAAGTTCTGCTCCTGCCACACGATCTCTAGGTATTTTGATACGAGTTTGAGGCCATTTTGAATTGGAAACCAGGACTCCCAAACTAACGGCCATGTTATTTTGCATAATTGCTATTGCATCGTCATCGGACGAATAAAAATTACTATTAGAAGAAGAAGAAGAAGAAGAAACAGAAGAGCAGTAATGAGCTGTATTCTCATATTCTTCCATTACTTTCTGAAACAGAAGACGGAGATTGTGGTGGATACATTACAATGGCTCATATCATTAATTTATAACCAATATCCAAGAACAATATAAATATATAAAATATAAACTGTTTTTCTAGTAATAGAATCTTTTCCAAAAAGCAAAAGTGAATGCCAGTAACATGATATGACTACACTATGTACACACTGGCAACTCAATAGACTTGAGTGGACTACAAAATGACTACACTCTGTGATAGGCATCTGCAACTCAATAGACTTCGATGTAAAAAAAATTAACCATTATTCATATCCGTATCCGAAGACGTGGCTCGGGGTGGCATAAAAGGCATCTGCATTCTTGGAGTGGTATTGACTGAAGAACCTGATCCTTGTGTCATACTTGTCCAAAGTTGGGGTGGCATTGTTTGGGAAAACGAACCGTATCCAAGTTGGGGTTGGAAATTGTGCGGGGTACGAAATAGAGATAGTTGTTGTTGCAAATCCGTGTTCGAAGTGTTCAGCCTTTCTATTTCTGCTTCTTTCGCCAAAATAATGTCCACCCTCTCTTTAGTTTGTTTTAACGTAAACTGGCGGAATTGTTGAATAAAATCAGCATTTTCTTGAAATAAGGTGTAAGCATCATGCTGTCAAAATAAAATATAAATACATAAGACAATTATAAAAATACAAAATTATAAAATATACAATAAAATGGATATTGGTACACTTACGTGGGATAATAGGTGCGGAGGAGGGATAGGTACATGTTCAGCTGGTTGATCAATTGTGTTTGTATACACATCACCGACATACCCATATGTTTGGGCTTCCCAACAAGGATGAGTCACATAGTCTCTGTAGTTAGTTACCTTTCTCCAGTACTGTAAATATGTATCATAATCTTTGACAACTTGCACTATCTCTGTTGCATCGACCTCACCTTCCCTTTTTAGGCGTTCTGCTTGAAAATTCCCAATATCACCAATTATTGTGTGTAGTTTTATGGGAAGAGCAAAAGTATAATGGTTTTTCCTCCAACACCGTTCTCCGAGGTACATGTTATGCTGTACAAATACAAATATCAGGCGTATATTATTTACTAAATAATATGTCTTATTAACAAAATAAAATTTTATTATTAACTCACAATGCCCATGTACGAAAATATATATCTCGAGTCAGATAGCCTCACATCCGTGCTTCCCATATCAGATGCAAGGACTTCTCTGTATGATTCCCATGGGCACCATGTCACTTGTTCAGCAGTAAGCTTACTCAGTAAATCCCTACAACGGAAAATATCATTTGTATTATTCGGTACATTCCATTTAGAAGATACAGGCCATTTAGAAGCTAGAACAGATAGTTGTTCTTCATTCAAGCGAGAAAGGTCAGGTCGACAAATGCCCAGGTATTCATACCCCCAAAACTACTCCATCAAAATAATTCAACAAGTTAATAACTTCTCAAAAAAATTAAGAACGACAGGGAGATCAAAAAAATAGATAAAGATAATACCTCTAAGATTTGGAATGGACCGCATAATGCCTTTTGTCTCCTCCCAGACAAACGGAGTGATGCATACAATTTAGAAAAAGCCACACCACCCCAGTCAAACGTGGACACTATATCTAGATCTTCAAAAGCAGCTAACCATCCAGCATCTATGTAGGTCTTTGCATTCGAAAAGAAGAAATGTCCCAACATACACATGAAAAAGGCTATTGCTACTCTATGAGACAGAGTGCTATCATTTTCAGCGGCAACCAACTTCTCTTCTGAGAAATAAGAGCTTAAATATTTAATTGTAATTGAATTTGAAACCCACGAAGGAGCTTTCGGACACGTCGTTACATCTTGGATATCCGGAAAAATATGCTCACGAACAAATTCAAATTGGTACTTCCCAGAATTGTATGGAACGTCATTCCCTTCACCAATACTCAGTCCAGTCAACATGAGCCAATCTAGGGGGTGAATCCCATCTCACCAAATGGGAAGTGAAAAGTGTTTGTTGTATCCCAAAACCGCTCAACAATATAATCAACCATCGAATGCTGGGTTTCACTACATTGTATGCTCAATAAACTTTGCCATCCCGCTTTTTCGATAATATATTTAGCTATAGGACAGTGTTGGGAAATAAATTGGTAGTGATGAATTACCTTTGCCAAACTTCCACGATGTTGATACTTCAATTGTTGCTCCCCTGAAAATGTGATGTCATGGGTAGCGTGTGGTTTATCATCTTGCAGTATAGGAAACCTCCCTAAACGGGGAATATCAACCTCCTTTATTTTACCAGTAGAGATTAAGTTATAATCCTCTTCGGCTACACATTTCTGTTTCTTATTCGTCTTGACGCGACCATTGAACCGCGTTGTGAATTGGTTCAACATCTATGCACATTTACAAACACATAAGAGAGATGCTATTTCAATTAAAATCAACCAACCATCGTTATTCCTAAATTTAAACATAAAAAAAAAAAAAAATTACAACTGTGTTATATGAATTTAAAGGTGTGGTTTTGTGTAAACATATGACTAGTTCATATAACATATATCAATTCCCAAAATACTGAATTTGTTTCAATAACCAAATAACTGGAACTGTTAATTCAAATTTCACGCGAACAAATTTCAATAACCAAATTTATGCAACGGTTTCTATAAATTTAAAAATAAATTGACATTTCAATAACCAAATTATATCCACAGCAAACTTATAAAAACCAACCAATTTGGGCAACATCATGATGAACGTAATATAAACAAATTAAAAACCAACTAATTTAAAAAAAATTGTTAACCCACATACTAGCCATATCAAATTACCTAATTTTAACAAACTTAAACCTACAAATAATTAATCGAAAAATAATTAATCGAAAAATAATTAATCGACAGAAAAAAAGAACAGAAAATTACATGTTGTTTTACCCAGATGCTGAGGTAGGCAAGAACGTCGGTAAAAACAAATTCCCGTACCTGCTGCTCACTATTAGCCGAACTGGTTTTGGGAGGTAGAAAGAAAGAGGTAGAAAAGAATAGAAGACGACGGATAAAATTAGGGTAAAAAACAACACGTGGGATGTACGTGGCTGTTTATTGTGCGGCTGGGTGTATAAAATTACGCGTGCGAAAAAATGGTGTGGAGGGGCGGTAAGTATACAAACGCGCGACTCAGGCGTGGCTGTAGTGTACGCCTCATGCACTAGTGGAAAATCAAAAAAATAAGTCTGCCAGAAAAGGACTTAATATCACTAAAAACGACTGCTTCTGGGAGCCCTAGAATTGTAGTCTTATTTCCCAAAACGACTGCTTCTGAAATTCTTTTAATTTTTTAAATTACGACTAACTTCAGTAGACTCAATGTAAGGGATAAAATAAACAGACGTTTTATTATATTCAATATTTAAAACTATAAAAGCTAATCTACAGTAATATGAGTCTGAATAATTTCAAAAAAGATGATTCATCTGAATCGCAGTCTAACTGGTATATCTGACTGAACCTATTTCAGAAAATCTGATTCATCTGAATCCCCTGACTCATTTCTGACTGAAGATTAAAAACTCATTAAATTCAAATTAAAAACTCATTTCATACACTAATAAAAACATTCACCATTCAATTCAAATGACACTTAGGTCAAAACCCCAAAAATATATGCATAACTACTGAATTCACACCAATTTAAGTTCTTATAGATGTATTTCTTACAATAGGTGGAAAGTTGAAACCAACCTACAAACAATGAAAATATACTAAAACCATCAAAAAGATGAACTGCTCAGCCAACTGATCGAAATAGTACACCTGCAGCAAAATAAGTTCGGGCATTAGAAGTTTAAAAACAAAGTTCTGAAAGCATAGTACAATTGGTTCTCACAAACAAGAAATTCTTTAAGAGACTATGATGATAAAAAAAGAGTATTGTGCTCATTAACTTAAAATGGTGATGACAAAAAAAAATATCAAGGAGTTGCTGCAAGCAACAATCAGAGAATGATGCTCATTAACTTGTAAAGAAGATATATACCTGAATGACAGGCTGCAATCCTTGGTTTTAGCTTGTTTCCTGATAACATGAAGAGGACCATGTGTTCAGCTTTCCATGTACATAGAGAAAAAAGAGAAAAAGGCAAAATTCAAGTATTCAGATAGTTACATGTTCCATATATACTTCACATTATCCATTTGTATACCCAAAAAAGTCCCAAAAAAACCTCTAAAATATCCACTTCAACCACCAAAATAGGAAAACAAACTTTTAACTTTAAAAATCTGTATCCAGTGTTACTGGCCAAGGACTAACAGACTAACAATTATCCATTCACTACTAACTAAAGATGCTACAACATTACCTGAGAATTACTAGGATTGTTGGGTCTAGGGTTGACATTTATAGCCAATTGTCTTGGTTCCTGAACCGTCTCCTCAAGACCACAGACACGAGTTTCTACAGATGCAGTCTTTAGCTTTTCCTGTCGTAGTTGTTCTCTACTAACTGCGGATGCTTGTAACTCAGTCTTTGAGATCCCACCTCATATGCCTCGAACAGTACCCCTTCCATCAACAACAAATATCTGCAAATAGATAAATAAAATTAGTTACTTACATTTTTTCTAAACAAAACAACAATATAAACTCAGCTACACCCACCTGTGCAACTGCATTCATATATCAGATAAGATCTAGTAAATATATTTCAGTTCGCTAATAAGAATACATTTTATGTTAACTGCAGTCGCACGAAATTACTCAACTCATATGTAACCAATATAATACAGGAAGAAATGATGCCTCACCCCATGTAACAGTATACAACTTTTCTTGAGTAACACCTGCACCAGGACATAAGCATAACCAATTCAAGACAAATGAGATGATCAAAGTAACGAGAAAACATGCAATCTATTGATGCATACCATGGAATTCTCCTAAAAGAACATATCCAACAGAAATAAGTTTAGAACAATGCCATTTATCTTTATGTGGTCACCAATTACTCCATAATAACTACACAATGACTGTAACTAGATGATCCAACACAGAATCGTAAGCAGGTTAGAGGTTGAAGTTCAATTTATAAGAAAGGAGAGGTTTTCACAATGACCGTTTAGCGGACATATGAGAAAGCACTTTGTTCAATACTTGCCATCCGTGCAACGTTGACACCGTAACTCTTGGGACATGCACCAGGTGTCAGTTTGTATAAAAATGTAATTTCTTCAACACCTCCATTTTCCTTCCCAACTCGACATCCCATATGGCACAAAGACACCTGTAGACAAAACATTTAAGCAAAGAATGCCAACAAACCAGCTACACAAACTGGAACAACAACGATGGAATAAGAAAATACAATAAATGCTATTTCATGAAGTTTTGAGCATGTCACCGGTAATTGTAGGCCTTATGGCTGAGGTGATCACACCATTGAAGAAACAAAGAAGATTAATTAATTAATAAAGAAACCAAAAAGTGTACCTGGGGATCTCTCTCATAGTATACTGCCAAACGGTGATAGTGAGTAGAAAAATATTTTGGTGGTGAATATGCCGACTTGTGCAACTATTATCCAATCATTTGTACTACGGCCAAAATTGAAAGCTTACCAGCATTGATGCAGTCTCTGAAAGTTCAGTTAAGAATGTACTCTGGCCTGACATAATATGGTCTTTTGCACCCATCCGAACAAAGATACGATCAACTTAGGATATTTCGAAGTACTCTATAGGGACGTCTGCTCCTAGCTGAGAAGCAAAAACGAGGGCCAGTTGAAACGAGGAGACTATAGGCAGACATAACTTAAAAGGAAATGAGAAAAAAAAAAACACCTGAGCCAAAATCACGGAAATGCAAACTTGACGAATAAGAGTTGACTTCCCGCCCATGTTGGGACCAGTGAGTAAGATAAAGATGGGACATCCAGGACCACCAAGGTTTACATCATTGGGAACAAATGCACCTTTGCCTAGAGAGTCACTTGTCAGGACAGGATGTCCTAAACTTTTGGCGCACAACTGTGGCACTTCACTAGAGGATGGTGAATCTATGATAGTTGGACGACACGTGGGTCCTTCATAGTAGTCGCTAACAATGGCCAAGCTGATCAGAACATCCAATTCTGCAAGTATAACCAAACCTCAATTTCACAAAATGAGATAATACAGATTGCTGCACAACAAATTGAACACTTGGAAACCCTTGATACATTATTCGTTCAACTAACAATTCGCTATCTATGCTTCACCAAGCTTTGGCTTGGATACCTTCCTGAATACTACCACTGGTAATGAATCCTTTGCCATATTGGTAATGAATATTGGTAATGAATCTGTTGCCATATTGTTGTCCTGTATCAACAATCTCATTACACAATTTTTCAAACTATAACAATAGATGAATCAAAATCAAAATTTCTTTGTGTTCCTCATAAAAAGCAAAACTTTACAAAATCAAATCGAATTTCACAAGAGAGGGAGGGAGATAGAGACTACTGTGTATTCATATTTCTTGGTGGGTATAGAACTCTAACCCATTCCACAATTATCAAATGCACAGACCTCAATTCGATTTCTTACTCCATTGAAATCATCACTAAACTAAATTTTCTCTCACCATTGTCTCAAGCAAGACCAGATCCCCAATACATGTTTTTCCAGCTAATCATGTGTTCATTAATCAATCAAACTGATCAAAACTCACCATAAAAACAACAATAAAAGCACCAATTTGATAGAAAAGATTAACTTTATCTATTACTAGACTAGAAAACAGAAAGTTAGAAAATTAGGGATTTTCTTTTGGGTTTCTTACCCTGCTAGCTGCGTTGTAGATGTATTACTTAGAACTAGAAATAACCCAATTAAATCCAGCAATAATTCTTTTGTGTAGACTCGAGATTCTGAAATATCATAATCAAGTAAGAATTCGAGAATTAAATTATGTACTTACTGTGAGTTTTTCTGAGTAGTCTTTGTGGATCTTTGAAGATATTTTGGAGCTTAATCTGGAGAATATCTTTGAGTATTCAGTAAGAAATGAGTAATAAGCAGTCGGGTTTAGATATGATCCTTGAGAAAAATAAGTTTGAGATTCGGAATCGTAAAGTGATGATCCAACGTAATATGATAATTCAGAATCTAGATCGGAAATTGTCTTTGAGTAATATGATTCTTCAACGCCATAAGAATACTCTTCAGAAGAAACGAGTTCACAGTCTGATTCACAGTCGGGTTTTTGATTGATTGCTGTTGATTCTGAATCGGCGAATTTCAAATTCGATTCAACTTTACAGTAATTTCTCGACAAATCTGAAATTGACGCAACCGCAGCTCTGATTTCATCACAGACGAATTGATTTTCCTTTTCCAATTCGGAATTAGATTTTGGAACAAACAAGATCTCTGAAACACTATCACCTCCTTGAATTTCCACCTTGGTTTTCTATTGAAGTCAGAGAGGATGAAATTGAGATGGGTATGGACTAGAATTTGAATCGGGGTTTGTTTGAGAAGATGCAGATGATGGTCATCTTGAATTCAAGATCGAGAAGCAGTTAGGTGTTGTTTCTGTGAAATTGAGATGAGGAATATGTTGGATCTGAGAGCTGCAGTTAGAAAGGATGAATTGATTGAAGAACGAGAAGGAATATTTGAATGGGTTTTGAGCTGTGGTGATGAAGATCGAAGAAATTGATTGGGTTTGAGTCCATAATGGCAGAAATTGAGTTTAGGTTATAAATAAGAGATGGCCCAGATGGGTCAGTTTGAGATCGAGAAATTAAGAAAGAGAAGTTGCTGCTACTGATGTTGGTTGATTAACAGAGATGGATATATGAGGAGATGAGGTAAAGAGATGAAGATGGAGAAAAAGTTGCTGAGAGAGAGAGTTTAGATATAACTGAGACACAGAGAGAAGTGATAGAAAAGAGGCAGCTGGTTTGTCTCTAGAAGGAACTACGAAACTAGTTTCCTCCCCAGACTTAGTTAATATGGACCACAGAAACTAGTTCCTCGGGCAGTTTTAATAGAAATCCACGTGGAAAGCTTTTCTATTTCCTAAACTGCCCCCTTATATTAAAACTGCTGTGGGAACTTGGTTTTTATTTGCTATCAAAAGGACTGCTTTCGGAAGCCCATTATACAAAGAATGCCTAGGGAAGTCTTATCTATAAAGCCTAATCAGACTTAATAAACCCATTTTCCACTAGTGATGAGGCGTTGAGTTTATAACCGCCTCATGTCAAGCGTTAAGTATATGAACGCCCCATCCGCAGTTGAATTTATATGCGCATGATGGTGGTGCGTGTAGTTTACCCACATGCGGCTGGTGTATAAAATTACGCGTGCGAAAAAATGGTGTGGAGGGGCGGTAAGTATACAAACGCGCGACTCAGGCGTGGCTGAAGTGTACGCCTCATGAGGCGTTGAGTTTATAACCGCCTCATGTCAAGCGTTAAGTATATGAACGCCCAATGAGGCGTTGAATTTATATGCGCATGATGGTGGTGCGTGTAGTTTACCTACGCCTCACCAGGCGTTTGGTTAAGTGACCGCGCCATCTCCAGGCGTTGAGTTTACGTGCGCCCGTCCTCAAGCGTATTCTATAACACCGCACCACGTCGCGCGTTATCTTTATCTACGCTAGAACGGGGAGCAATTTATATCAACGTTCACAGAACATGCGTAGAGTATATGTACGCTTGACAAAATTAGTCGTCCACCACTACGTCTAAACCCATACTAAACCCATTTATGGTCCTTTTTTTTGGTCTTTGGTTGTGAAGTTTACTCGCCCCGCTGCAGACGCTCTTAGAACAACCGCAGTGGGCGACCAAGACCAAAAATTTGGGTTGAGAACGAGACGTAGTGGGACGGACTATCGATCAAATATCAGACTATACCAAAATCCCAAAGTATATTTGGTTGGCGAGTAAGACCAAACCCAAATTTAGTCGAGCGTTTATATAATCTTCGCTTCTCAACGGGCGGTTGTATAATGTACGCTTGACATGAAGCGTTGGTATAGTGTTCGTCCCACGATACGGCGTAGATATAAAGTACGCCCCAATGACACGTTGATTAAGTGTGCGCCCCATCGGGCATAGCTGAAGTTAACGCCTGTCATCAGGCGCAGATATAAAGTATACCCGAATGGCGCGGTGATATAGTTCACGCCTGAAATCAGGCGTTGATATAGTTTACACCTCACTCAAGCGTTGATAAAGTCCCCACCTGCTGCCAGGAGTTGATAAAGTTCACGCCCCATTATTATTATTATTTTTTCTTCTTTTTCAAGCTGAAATTTGTTTCTTTTATAGTTTTATGTTTTATACCGTTGGTAATTTTCGAAAATTACAAATATACATCCTCCCAAAATCCATCGAGACAGAGAGAACCATACAAGTTTTCGAGAAGATGAGAATAAGGGGTGCTAATGTTTTTAACCGGTGGAGATGTGAACACCAATAGCAATAAGGAAGATAGTAATGAGACCAATTGATTCTCATGGGGCGTTTGTATAATCAACGCCCCATGAGACGTGTTTGTATAATCAACGCCCCATGAGACTTAAAGTTTTATGCCATGCGGACATTTGTATTAACGCCTGATGCCTGGCTGAAGTGTTCGCCCCATGGGGCGTTGATTATACAAACGCATGTCAGCAAGAGTAGATTTTATTTACGCCCCATGGTGCGTTGATTATACCACCTCCACATAACCATGCGTAAAGTTTATCAACGCCCCGTAACGCGCGTAATCTTCAGCACCGCCCCACACCAGGCGTAGTCTTTATCAACGCCTGAACGGGGCACACTTAATATCTCCGCTCCACAATCAAGCGAAGATTATAACTACGCTCGACCAAATATAATCGCCCCCACCGTGTCACATAACGGACTAAACTAAATTTTTGTCTTCTCTCTTACTTTAATCTTTAGGTTTAGTCGCACCACTGCAGATGTGTTAAGATCCATCTAATTCAAAGGTTGAAAAGAGCCATGTAATTCTTCTTGACATTTATTATCCAATGACTGCACCACTCTAATATATCAACGTCTAATGTTTAAATCCCGGGTGTAACAACTTCTTTCCATATCGACCAATTAAAGATTATAATACTAAAAAATTATCGAATTCAAGTTGGAAATACCAGTATTTGATAACTTTTGCATCGTGCCAGACAAAACATATGTTTCATTTATGGGTTATTATCAAGGATTGCGTACTGTGTAAATTCCTTTTACCTTGTTTTTAATCAATCTTGGTAAAGGGGCGGCAAGAAATGGTAGGGCGGCAACCTAATAAGACAAAAAAGGTCATTACAAGGTGATTCAAGTGCCCCTTATCAAATAAAAATATGGAAATGACTAATTAGCCCTTATTATTAATAATCAAGATTAGTAACGATAATCAAGATTAGTGTTGATAATTAATTTTCACTTATTATAACTCTAACATCAGATTTTTAGAGTTATGTGATATTTGTGAAACCTAAGATTTTGATTCACTCAACCAAAATGAGTGATTCCAGTGACCCGGTATACTTCTAAATTAGTTCACATTAGCTTTTTCTCGCTCAAAATTATCTAAAGTACATAACAAAATCAAAACTTTTAAATTTTCAGAAGAACTTACGGTTGCAATTTTGCTTGTTACCAACCGTAACTCTTAGTTACGGTTCGTAAGTTATCGAATACCAACTGTAACTGGTTAAATTTGGGGAAGATCCAATCGTAAAACCGGTTACGGTTGGCAACTAAATGCTCGATACCAACCGTAACTTAGTTACTGTTGGTAATTAAATGCTCGAAATCAACCGTAACTCAGTTACGATTGGTAAACTAAAATAGTTACCAACCGTAACTGAAGAAAATTCTCAGATATAAGAACATACGGTTGGTAATAGTTCTATTACCAACCGTATGTTCTTCAAAATCTCCAGTTTCGGTTCGTAATTGAGTTATTACCAACCGTAACTCACATAAACCCAGAAATTTCAATTTTAATTTTCATACAAAACCCTAAGTTTTGATACAAAATTAACTTAAATCCAACACGATAAACTAAACCCTAACTGGGTTTTTCCAAACATTTTTCAAATCGCCGATTAATCGAAGACGATGAAATTTTCAGTTTTAATGGAGGTTACGGTTGATGGAGGAGAAGAGAAGATGAAGAAGAATAAGATGAAAAAAAAACTGATTTGATTTTTTTTGATTCATTAGGTTTAAAAAAAAATTGATTTGAATTTGGTTGAATTAAGGTGAAAAGGGTAATCTAGTCAATCTACACCCTCTATAGGACACCCCATAACCAATAAGAGGGACATTGCTATCACACTTGTCTCCCCTCTACCATTTCTTGCCGCCCTGTACACTACACCATTTTTAGGTATTCGCAACCCAGGTTTGCAACGGCATAAGGGCCGTTGCAAAATTTTAGTTGCTAATTGCAACGCCCTTCTTTTTCGCAACGGAGATCTGCCGTTTCGAATTTTGCAACCTCAGTGGTAAGGTTGCGAATTACAACTGCACTGGGTTCAAGTGTGTGAAGCAAGTGTGTGGACGGGAACACTAGGACTGATAAACACGCCCCAGTCAAACTTTGGTCAAGCCTTCTTTTCTTTTTTTCCACCCTTAATCCCAATCTAGCTATATCCTACCCTAATCGATTTCAGTCTTCATTCTTTCTCCGCCACAAGCAAAGACTCACTCTCTCCTCTCCTCATCTCCATCTCCATCTGCTCAGCTGAGATCTTTATTCTTTTCTCAATCTCTATCATCAATAGAACTTTATCATCAGTACCGTGTTCTTACTATTGTTAGGTTTTGATTTTTTTTCTGATTCATCTTGTTTGTTTGAAGTGACGAAGAAAACCTAAACCCAGAACACAGAATCTCTTCAAACACCATCATAAATGGATGAAGATGATCAAGATGACTAGGGTGATATTGGGTAAATCTCTATTTTTTATCAATTAATTTTCTCCAAAGTTTTCAATTAGGGTTCCCAATTTTCTGTAATTTTGAGATTTTCGAATTATTTTTTGAACTCACAAATACAAGGATGAACCAGTTTAGGACGTTATGGTTAGTAGATAGATCAGTTTTTTTTTTTTTTGGTATAATTTTTTTGATTTTATTGATTGTGAATGCAATTGGATTTGTGATATTTATAGGAAGGTGGTAAAGTAAATGTTGAAAATAACAATGAAGATGATGCTTCTGATGGTAGAAGGTGTAGAAAAAATGGTATAAATCTTATCTTTTATCTCTTGATTAATTTTGTTTATCTTTTCAATTAGGGTTTGTGATTGATATGCTGGTGGAATTAAAGGATTAGATGTTGGTGTTTGTTCAATTTGAAGTTATGGAGAGAATTACAAGCTGGGTTCGGTCTAATTTGCCATTATTTAGGGTTTCAATCATATTCAGGCACTGAGATGAAAAAAGAAGGTTTGGTAAATGGAATTGAATTTGTTTCAGTGGTTAGAAAAACCCACTTTGGTGTTTTGATTCAGGCACTGAGAAAATTTTGATTTTATCGTTACAGAAATTAAATACCCACTTTGGTGTTTTGATTATTTAGACAAACCCTTTTTGCCATTTTAGTTGTTTTAGTGGTTAAAAGAGAGATTTTTATATTGGTTTTGCTGTGGGGGTGGTGGGGGAGGTGGAGATGAATAGGCATGGTGAAGACCAAACTGGCTTTGAGATTGGGATTGTAGTACCAAAGAAGAATTTGAAGGAATAAAGGGTGGATTATGAGGAGGATTGTGTTGATGTGTTGGTTTCAGAAATGAAGAAAGTTGGGTTGATTGTTGAGAGAGTTGTTGGTCTTGCAAAAGAGTTTATAAAGGTGGGATTTCTTTTTTTCAATTTTCTTTTTTCAATGGGATTTGATTTGTTTAATGGAATTGTCTATGGTTGTATTGCAGGTGGCAGCTCCATTGGAGACATTGGGAAGGGCTGCAGCTGAATTGGAGATAAAGAAGCTAACATACATAGGTATAGATTCATTTTTTTGCTCAGTGCTTTTGCATTAGATTTGTGGTTCATCTTTGAGTGTTCGTGTTGCTGACATGTAAGTGGCAATGTATGGTCCTATGTACTTTCTATGTGATTGTGTTAATAATATTGGCTTGGTTTCAGGGATGGAGTTACAGTTTGAATGGGAGGAAATTGAAGCATTTGTAAGACAACCTGATGGTTCTATATTCAGTTGGTGTGAGCATTTTCGTTGTTTCAATCACTTGATTTACGTAATTGTGAGTATGTTTCTTCTCGCAATTGTTGCTTAATTTGCTTTTATTAGAAATCTTGACCTCCGTTAGAGCATTTTTCAAGCATAAATTGCATTTTTCGTGTTCTGGATTACATGGTACTGTAATATTAACCTGAAGCTTGCAGGTTAACAAGACCGACTCTGATATAGCACCAAGGTTTGATAACAAAGAGTTTTGTTGGAAACCTGGGGAGTCTTTGCTTAAGAGGTTGGAAACTGAAGGCGTTGTTAAACATGTTTTCCCTTTGCATGGTATGCTAATATTCTTCTCTGTCTCTCTCTTGATGTATGTGTGGTTAGGAGGAAGCAACTTTTAAGAACCTGGGCACTCAATTGGTTGGACTTCACATGGCAGCCGATCGATGAAGTTTACTCATATTTTGGGACAAAGGTAAGATCATGAATTAGTGTTTCCCTTCTGTACTCTTATATGCTTAAGAGGAGGTGGGAGCAAGGGAATTTTAGATTGCAAGATTTCCTACATATGTGAGGAGAGGTGTTAAATTAGCTGGAGTGTGGCTCTATTGGAGCGTAGGAGTAGTTCCATTTTGGTCAAAACAAGACTTACAAATGTTACATAAAAATTAGTCAAACCACTACACTGCAGCGAAGCCTATTAAGTAGCAAAGGATACCTAAAGCTAACACAGGAAATGTGGTTGAGCTGGATAAAGGTACTATTAAGCAGAGTTATCAGAAAGCGTTTGTGTTATCTGGTAGTGGTTGCTTCCATGGACTATAAAGGGTTTAGGGTATTCCATCTTTGTGAGTCCCGAAATTACTTGGGGCAAAAGAATGTTACTGTTGCACCTAAATCCCCAGTCTCTTTTGCTCATCCTGGGATTCAAAGGTTACCAAGTCATGTGCTCACATCTCTTTTGCGTTAGCTGTGCTAGCACAATTCGCTTCTGATTGTTGTAACTAAGAAATCATACCTTTTCAATGCAGGTCACGACATACTTCGCATTTCTCGGTATGTATACACGATGGATAATCTTTCCTGCGGGTTTTGGGCTTATCTTGCAGTTGATTGATTTTGGGTATAGTTCTTGTTATTATTACCAGTTTCTTTAAGAGAGATTTTCTATGGATGAATCAACATTTACTGAACGCTTGTTTCTTTATCATGTACTGTTTCCAGGCCTTGGAAATTGTTCATGCTTCCTATTTTTTTCATCTTTTTAATTTCATGGGCGGTGCTTTTCTTCCAATTTTGGAAACGAAAGAACTCATCACTTCTATATAGGTAACTTCAATACATTTGTTTCCCCTCATCTCTTGAAACCCTCCCATATTAGTGTTAAATTTCTCAATCTCTTCTTATGGACATATGGAAAACTTCAGTAGGAGCGGATCAAGGATGCACATTTCCTGATAGTGAAAGAAGTTCTGCTATGCCGCGTGAGGAACTCATAAAGAAACCAATAGGTGACAAAATGAAAGAGAAAGAAGCAATGGTTATCATGAGTATTATTTGTTTACATTTGCCATTTGAGTTAGCTTATGCTCATCTAAAAACAAGGTAGAGAGTGTGTGGACGCTGGTGAAGGTTGAGGTATGCACAGTTGTTGCATATTTGCATTTGCATAATCTATTTGTGCCAAGTGATTTAGAATTTGCTTCCTTCTTGACTTATGTAGGAAATTTGGCCATATGGCGGCCACTACCTCCCCACATAAGAAAATTTCAAATAATTCATCAGCTTCCTTGAGGAACATCATGTGAATATCACCAATAAGGTAATACTTGCTGCCACAGTCCCCATTACCCCAGATGATTCCCTCAAAGCTAATTGAATCTCCCTTACGAACCATATGAACACTTTATATATCTAATAAGCATGAATGAATGACTTGCATTATTCATATTGTCTTCCCAGAGATGTGCAAATGATGAAGAATGCACATCATCATTCAGAGTTACTGACAGTGAAGTGGATAGTAAGGCGGAAGTTACAGAGGGTTCATCATTCAAACTCACAGTTTATATTGGCTGTGTATGAACACTTTGGGGATCATTATGTCTCATGTGTTTGATGTTGGATGCACGAAGTAGTGCAGATTTGAAATGCGTGGAAGCATACATCGTAATTATAATTTACTCCTTCGACATAGACTTCATATTGTTGGTGAAGAATACCTGAAACGCGTCATAAGTCATCCACGGGTTAGTCTCATTTCATTCTCTTCTCTTTCACGCATTTTATGTTGGGATGTTATGAGTATGCTCTGAGAAGAGAGCAAACTAAGTGACCCTCTTGTTAATCTTCGGGCGAGAGCTTAGTGGTTAGTGGATTTTTGTCACCACAATACACAGCCGTAGAATTAGGTTTTATAAAGTTCAACTTTGATTGTTTTCTTTGTTGCTTGAGCTATTCTCATTTCTCCTTACCCAAACATGGGTTCGCTTATCCCCAATTGGAATTCCAGATATCACCATATTTGTGCCTATTTCGTATGTTTCTTAAGAGTTGAGGCTTCTGGGTCTTAAAAACTTATCTTCTTTGATTGCTTGTAGGCACTTGCACAATGTGAAATTACAATTTACAAGTCAGGTGTTGTTAGGGAAAGTATAGATGATATCTCTGGTGCTGCTCAGGTGATTTATTAACATCAGATTTGTTGTATCAACATAAGAACCTTCAGAGGTAGAAGAAATTGATGAATATGCAAATGAATCTCCGTTAATTTGGACAACTGTTGGAGATGATGAGTATTGGAGTGGAGAAGCTCAGGTAAGGTTTCATTCTATCTCTTATATAATTGTTTTATATTGTTGGATACACAGAACTAGTAGTATGTTCTTGGAAATTTGTATATGGCATTGGCAGTCACTTTTTCTACCCTTGGCAAGAAGACCATAGTGTTGTCTCCTAAAGTATTTATTGGTGCGGGAATTCCTTGTTGCAGGTGATCTTTCTGTACTTCCAGACCTTGATTGTGATCTTTTTGTACTTATTGTAATTAAAATACTTCCTTTTTCCTTATTCTTAGTTTGTATAATCTTAATGATTCATTATTACACTCAATTATAAGTGTAATTAATCTTTTTATACTGATTGAGTTCATTTCAATCTAAGTTGGTACATTTTCTTCCATCACTACATGGCATGAATGATGAATAGGGAGGTAAAGCATGCGGCTCATCGTTGGTTAATAAGTTTACCTAAGTGATGGTTAAGATCAATCCAATTGATGTTTTTCTTTTGCCAGTGAGATTATTGAGTGTATATCTGTTTGTGCTTGTTTTTATCATCAACTTCTTTTTATATAATATTGTAAACTTTTGATGGAAGTTTGTGATATCTAATTGGAAGAATTTGTGTTGCTTTGTTCGCAGGTTAATTGAATGATGATCTGTTGTGAGGTCAAAAAGGTTGGAGAACAAAGCAACAACCATTAGGTC
Source organism: Papaver bracteatum (assembly GCA_023529315.1). NCBI lineage: Eukaryota > Viridiplantae > Streptophyta > Magnoliopsida > Ranunculales > Papaveraceae > Papaver > Papaver bracteatum. The sequence continues at coordinate 917,519 of JAJJWX010003631.1, forward strand.
CCTTAGAAACTGCAAGATTTGTAAGTTATAATGCAGTATCTCCTTATAGAGATTTAAGTTAGAAGAACTTGGGAATTTCAGTACTTTATACAAACTGAAACTTAGAAGCTATGTAAGTATAATTTATGTGTATGTTGACATAGTTTGTATCAAATACTCATACCTTCAATTGAAGAATTCTGTTTTCATGGAATGAATGTGTAATAGTTTGTGGAATGCTGAATATTGGGAACTGGGCAACTGCAGGGGGGAAATGGATTTTGACCAGGTCAATGAAGACTTGACCTTTTTTTTTAGGTTGCAAAATATTCGCAACGTCTTATTTTGGTTGCTAAATTAGAACCAGAACCAATAACATTTTAGTTCCGGGAAGGGGTATTCCTGGAATTCGCAATAGATTAGCAACGGAGGACCTTGGTTGCGAATAAATAACGTCGCAACGGCACATGCGTTGCGAATACCCGTTGCTGACCGAGAGTCGCAACGTAGCTTATGCCGTTGCGAAAAAATGCAACGTCGTGTTTTGCAACACTGATATTCCGTTGCAACCCCAGTCAGCAACGTCCAGATTCCGTTGCGAATCCCTAAAAATGGTGTAGTGATACCAAGATTGTTTTTAATTTATGTTGTTTCAAGATTCCTCATTCTTAATCAACCTTGCTAAATTGGGACCTATATGACTTAATTGGGGCCTATTAAATTTTCTTTCCAACACCACCAAATTACTTTGTGCACCCAAATTTATAAGAAATACTAATTTACCCCCATATTAATTCCTAAAACTATCTCATATAAATACTAATCTTTCCATTTTCAGTAAATCCAAAAACAAAAAAAACTAAACCTAAAAAAACTTTTATTTTCATCATAATCTTTCCAAATTCTCAAAACCCTAATTTTTATCTTCTTCTCCAATGAATATTCGATCCACACAAGAAAAAGGTAAATCTCCATCAACCCATTTTATGATTCTTCTTATCTTATTGATTCACATGTTTAAATCTTCGTTTTTTCCAAATCATAACTCTGATTACACCTAAAATCGGTTTTTATTGACATATCGAATAAACAGATTTTGGGTTTTATTTTCGGCCATGAAGAGCATGCAGAAAAATCGGTTTACATGATGATTAACATCAACCGATTTTGTGTAAGAAATAAAATCTGAAAATACATCACCAGAATCGGTTTATATATGTAATATGTATAATCTGATTGCATAGGCTTTTCATCTTCCTTGCCAGAATCGAGTTTTATACATGTACCACATAAACCGATTCTGGTAGTCTCTTCAGAATCAGACTACTTTTGTTTCTTTATATACTGATTTTTACTTGATTTTTGTTAAATTTTGGTGTAGAATGGACTTCAGACACCTAGCATTTTACAATCGATAAAAACCTTAGAGGATGCTCTGAGGAAACCATAAAGAGTTCCAGAGAGAAGACTATATAAGTTTGCTTACGAAGGTGAGACCAATCTTGAACAAGTGCTGGCATTGATTGATAAGATGGCACTGGAAGAGCTTGTTGAGGTCATCAGGTTCGCTCGGATGAGGCGAAACATTATTTCATCTGAGAGGGATCTCCACCAAGAATTGAAAGGTATGTTTGAAGAAATGGATGAAGCTGTTGCAGTGGCTAATGCTGTTGTCGGTGGTGCTGCAGCTGCTCCTGATGCAGCTGGTGGTGGTGGTCCTGCTGCTCCTGATGCTGTTCATGTTGCACCTTAAGTTTTTAAGTTTAACTTTTTAATATTAAAACTTTAAGTTATAAGACTTGTGGTTGTTTTTTTTTAAGTCTTTTGGGATGGTTTATATATGTAATATGGATGATATTTTTGTGGTTGATGTTTTTATTTTGGTTGATCTTTGTGTTGAACTTCTTGGCACATAATGTTTAAATTGATTCTAGCCTGACATGCCAACAATCGGTCGACTCGATATGCCAACGTAAACCGATTGTGCAAGCCATTTTTCCTGGATGTTTTTCAAGCCATAATCGGATCACATATTAAAATATAAACCGATTATTGTCGGTGAAAATTCAAAATCTAATAGATATCTAATCGGGTTACGTTGGTCACAAGAACAACCGATTCCTTGTGGCATATCAACACAATCGGGATTTAAAGAGCTACTAAAATACCGTATAACAAATTATTTCATGTTTTTCAAAAAAAAAAAAGCCATCAGGGACTTTCTCTATAAATATAGACCTCACCCTTGGACCCCATTTGCCCAAAAATTGATCATTCTATCCCCACTCACTCCATACACTCCACAACTAATCATTCCATACATATACATACAAGAAATGACATCGTTTTACTCCGCGGTAGATTTGGCAATCACCAAAGCGTGGTATGCGGAAAATCGACTTAGATGTAAATCCTCCGAAAGGGAGGATTCCACAATCTTTTGGGCTAGGGTACAAAACAAATTTGTCCAAGAGTTTGGGAATACTAATGCAATAAGTGTTCAACAAATCCACGCTAGGCACTTACTCAATGAAAAAGCGATACTTGCTTTTTTGGCTCTCCAACCTCGGATTTTTAACACTCTCCCCTTCACCTTGTCCATTGCACAATTTGTAAGCAATTTTGTGGTTATTTTTTACGTAACCCATGTTGTTTTATCTTCCAATGAAACAACACTAACAAATGTAAGTTTGTTTTTGTGTTTTTGTAGCATGAAGTCGTGAAAGCGCGCTACTTGGAGAAAAAGGGGGAAGCATTCGCTTTCGATGCAAGCTATCACTTCTTGGCAGAAAGAATCCCGGAGGATATAACCCGGAATACTTGGATGATGTATCGTCTTCGGAGGAGGAAGATTGATGGTTTTAGAAGTTTTTGTATAGGTTTTGTGGGTAGACCTCTATGTAAACCCTCACGAGACTATAACTTTCCTACTAGGGTCGCCTAGGGGTTTAAAGGCTTGATGCATGTGCTAAATGCATCCTACAATAATAATACAATGAATGGAAATTGGTAATGAAAGGAAACAATCGGTTTATATATGTTATAAGTAAAATCGGCTTACCAAAATCGTATTATAAACATGTCAACGTTAACCGATTATATATGTCCTCTGTTAATTCGTAAACACCAATGCAGAATCGGTTTACAACTGTATGAACATAAACCGATTTTGTGTACTGCTTAAGAAAAAAATATCAAAATGTTTGATGTTTGATGAACTCTCTAACATTAGTTAGTCTTACATCCAAAGCATAATTAACCCATAATACGATTAATTAATGCTAATTAATCAGGGGTAAAATATGTACTTAGGTAATTATTTTGATAAGGGGTGGTGTGTAGTGATTTCTAATGACCTTTTTTGTCATATATCTATAGTCCCCAATTAAGTCATATAGGCCCCAATTTAGCAAGGTTAATCAAACGGGCAACCACCAAATGATCAGTTTCTTATTGTTCAGGTACGGAGTAACTTTGATTCAAATGCAAAATTCGACAATTGGAAGACAAGAAACATAATGACGTACCAAAGTAGTTAGATGTGAATGGACTTGGGCCTTCTTTACTAGGCTAAAAAGAAAATATCATATGAAATGGTTTGCTTACGCGAACACATGGTTTGCGCTTAAACCGACTAATGCCATCCAATATTTAGTTTTTTCTGAAGAAAACAGATCTTTATTTATATAAATCCTCAAAAATACTGAGGCATTGCATAATACAAATTGGGATTTCATCATGAAACCACCATCTGTTTAAAGAGTTTGAAATTTCAAACGGAACTAAATCATGTGTAATTGAATTAGCGTCTCTCGGAACAGCTGTGAAGCTAACTTCACTAAAATCCTTGACGTGATCTTAAATCGAGAGAACAGTGGATCGTATACTCCAAGGAATATCATTCATGTTCCCTATAATTGCTTTAGGTATTTCCTCAACATCCCCTTCAATTATATTTTTTGAAGCTTGCAGTCTGCGTCCAAATTGATTACCAAGACCGTATGCTTTAGCTTCTGCCACCACATATGAGAAAGAGTTAAAGCAAAAAGCTCCACTTCCCAAATAATTCCCAGAGGAGTCTCTATCTACCTCCGCTGCAGCCCATTTACCGTTCATGTATGCAATATCTACATTTATTTTGATATAGAATGTAGGAGGAAGTTCCCACTGAACTGTAACTTGTTGATGCATGTTCACAGAAGAACAAAAATTCAAGGCGTGATGTAAATCAAATATCTTAAAATTCTGTAGAGCTTTGTGAATACATAGAGGACTGATTGTTGAGTATTGTTGAATACCTTGTCATTTCTCATCTTCCAAATGTTCCACAATATACACGCTCCCAAGTTTAAAGAAATTCCATGATTACTCTGGCTTAACCATTTCTGAATGATCTCCATGACGTTTACACCATCAGTCACTTGAATTAGTAAAGGACTTGCTTGAAATACTGCCTTCGAGAATTGACATGAAAACAGTAGATGTTGGACAGTTTCTTATTCTGAATTACACATAGAGTAAACATTATGAATATTATTGCTGAATCTTGATAAGTTGCTATAAACTGCCAAACCATTGTGAATAAATTTACAGACGAATGTGTGGATTTTTGGTTGAGTCTTCATTTTTTTCCAAAACTGTTTCCATGCGAAAAAAGAGATAGTTTAGGTTGTTACGACATTATCAGCCAACAATTTATAACATGATTTTTCATGAAATCCCCTTTCTTTGTTTTCAACCAGATGAATTTATCCTTCACCGAATCATCCTGAGGGATATATATATATATACACTGGATATTTCTTCCACTTGATCCACCGGGAATATCTGCATTAAAAGCTCAGTATTCCAAATCTTCAAATCTTGAACAAATAAATCTGAAACCCTTTCCACATGAATAGTTGATTGAGGTAATCTCGTTGGTCTAAATCCCGGTATATTTGGAATCCAAGGGTCATTCTAGATATTGATAGAATCCCCAGAAACAATAAACCAACATCAGTTATTTATGAAAATCTCCCTTACTAACAACATATCTTTCCAAGTTTTAGAGTCCCCTGATTTTGGATCACAATCCCAAAACGAGACAGATTGAAGATACTTGTTTTTGTATAACTGCACCCAAATTGCATCAGAATTAGTTAAAAATCTCCAAACCAATTTTGCGACCAAAGAGGTATTTACTTGTTCCATATTTATTAAACCCATACCACCATCCTCCTTCGCTCTAGCCATTTTCTCCCAATTAATAAAATGGCATTTTCTAGTGTTAACATCATGACCTCACCAGAATTCTCGTTGTATTTGAGCTATATGATTTGTTATACCTTTTGGAAACTTACTTGTACCTATTGAATAGATAGGGATTACAGAGAGTACATTCTTAGATAAAAACGTTCTTCTAGCAGAGTTGACAAAGAAAGATCTGTAACCCCATAGCTTGTTATCGAACTTTGAACCTAGAGGTTCATGAGTTTCAATGCTGTAATCAGATTTTAGAGGGTATGAACCTAAATACTTTTCACTAACATCCATTTCTCGAACTCCAAATAACTGAATGGTTCTCCATTTATTAAAGTAGAACAACCATTATTTGAAGTGAATGGAAGATTTCGAGAAATTGATAATTTGACCTGAAAACATAGAGTATTTTTATCCAATACTTGTTTCAGTTGTAGAGCATTTGATTCTGAGTTGGTCCCAAAGAAAAATAAGTCATCAGCAAACATTAGATGACTTATTGTTGGACCCATGTTATTGAAGTTATAACCACAATACCGATTTAAGCTTTCATATCTATCCATGAGCAGTGATAATCCCTGAGAGCAGATGATGAATAATGAAGGTGATAATGGACACCCCTGACGCAATCCTCTTCCACTTTTGAAGTTCCTATAATGAGCACCATTTAAAAGTATTGAGAAGGTACAAGTGGATACCAAATTCATTATCAGCTTATGAGAGTTACCATGTATACCCATTTGATGTACTCCCTCTGTTTCAAAAAGACCGTCCTCTATTCCATTTTAGTCTGTTTCAAAATTGTGTCCAACTTCTGTTTATTGTCATATTTTTCCAATAAACTCTATACCCTTAAGGTTTTCTATTCATAATTTTTTTAATGGGCCCAATCTAAAATATTAATAAAATTTGTATAATTAAGGAAACAAATATATTCTTCATTCCTTTTAGATTTATTTTTTTATTTCTTATTTACAATCCCATAACAATTTTAGATAGTTTTTATTACTAACATTTTTATTGAAATAAATTAGGCAAATAACTAAGGATGTGCATGTAAACTACTACGGTCTCCTTAATATTTTGACAAAGTCAAAGCGGACTGTCTTTTTGAAACGGAGGGAGTAGCATAAAGTTGAGAAAAGACCATGAGACTCGATCATATGCCTTTGACATATTTAGTTTCAAAGAAAAATAACCTTGCTTTGATCTAGATTTATGCATTGAATGAAACATTTCTTTCACAGTGAAAATATTATCGGTAATCTGTCTTTTTTTTCACAAATGCATTCTGAGACCAAAAGATAAATTTATACAGACAAGGACTCAATCTAATGGCTATAATCTTTGCAACAAACTTATACAGTACATTACACAAGGATATTGGCCTAAATTCCATTGCAAAAGCCGGGTTTTTCACTTTTGGGATTAAACTGATATGAGTATGATTCAACTTACTTAGCAATTTACCTAAGTTGAAGATATTTTGGATAAATTCAGTCGTTTCCTCTCCCACAATCGACCATCATTTCTTATAAAAGATCATTGGAAATCCGCTTGGACCCGGAGATCCAAAATAATTCATATATTTCACCACTTTCCATATAGCTTCAGTTGACGACATAGAAGAGATGAAATTGTTTACAGTTTCATCCTAGGACAAAGAAGAATCTTAAAACTCAGATGGTTGCTGGATATTCAAGTCTTCGGTAAATACTGTTTTGAAGAAGGATATTAACTCATCCGCTATTGCACTCGGATTAGTGAGCCAAAGTCCATCACTGTTTTCAGGCTAGAGATGTTATTTTTCCTTCTTCTTTGCTGGACAAATAGATGAAATTATTTTGAGTTTCAATCACCAGTTTTCAACCACGTTTATTTAATTCTCTGCTCCCAGTAAGTAGCTTCCATTATGATATATTCATTTAATTGATCTAAAGTAATTCTCTCTTTTTGCAGAGTTGCAACCGTAGGATTAAGAACTTGGAGGTGGAGTAATTTCTTTTTTAATCTGTAGATTTTGTTTTTAATACAACCAATTTTACTTTTACTCCAACTCTGAAGGAAACCACCTAGAAACTTCAACTTTCCAATTAAGTCATAAGACAAGCTAATGTTACAACTCTCTAATACTGCTTTGATGAAATCTAGATGAGTGAACCAATAAGCTTCAAACTTATATGATGGAGGATATCTTGGGATGTTTCTACAAGTATTGAGAATGATAGGCGACTGATCACTTGAAATTCTTGGTAAATGAAGCACCCCCGAATTTTCAAACATCAAATACCAAACCGGAGTAGCTATAACTATGTCAAGAAGATATCTTGTTAAACTTTGATACTGTCTTCCAGTTGTCCATGTGAAGCCGGACTAGAGAAACCCAAGTCTAGAAGATAGTTGTCTCTAATGAAGTTATTAAAGTGAGTAATTTTACAGTTCATGGATTGATCACCTCCATACTTTTCTCTAACTGATGAAATAGCATTAAAATCACCAATATAGCATTTTGTTCCTTCGACATATTAAGAATATGTAGATAGACTGTTCCAAAAGTTTCCTATGTCTGCTCTATTCGGCGGGCCATAAACACAAAAAAGATTCCAAGGATTGGGAGATCCATTTTGTTTCACTTGCAGATGAATTAAACTTTTCGAAAAAGAAACAATTTCAACATCTATATCATCCTGCCAAAATAACAATAGTCCACCACTGCATCCCATCACATGCACCACACAATGATTTGAATATCCTAGTTTATGATGAATTGGTCCAGAGGCAACTTCAAAGAGTTTAGTTTCAGAAATATATACAATTTCAGGCTTTGTACTTCTAAGGAATGATTTCAGAGTCTGAACTATTGGGTCATTACCTAACCCCCAACAGTTCCATGCGAATACTAACATGGACCGTGCGGTTAATTATGACTAGCCGCAACTGCCTATTGATCATCTGAATCCTCCTCGATTCTTAAATCCATGTATGATTATGAAGTTCTAGGATTGATACATGATACATCCTACACCCGTTTAATGCCACCAGAATCTTTGAAGGTATCTGACTCCAAAATAGAGGTAATGCGAAGTTCTCTTGCCATTGATTTCCATTCACTCCTACTGGTAATCTTGGTTGATTGTCCGGGATTCCATAAATCCCGTCCACTGTCACTACCCTATGGTTTATGGTTTGACCTGGATATAAGTTGATGAAGATTCTCATTAATTTATTTATTTGAAACCTCAGAAGTAGAAGATTTTAATCTCTTTGTACCAAATTGAAAAGAATCTTCCACTTGAAGGAAGTTGGAACTATTGAACTCTGTTTGTGAGGGAAAATATTGTTGATGAACTTCTATGGACTTTCCTTTGCTCAATTCTGTATTCATTTGTTGTAGATCATTAATTGAAGTTGGTGCAGGTAAATGATATCTTCCATGATGAGCAGTTATAGAATGATCTTTAACTTAAATATTTTGAGCATTAAAAGATGACGTTGATGCTATTTTCTGATTGGATTCTTCAAATTGGTTCTTAAGATTTCTTGTAACTGAAAGATCATTATTATCTAGAGAAAACACATAATTGGGTAACTGCTTTTGTAAGTTATCTTTAACATAATACGACGGTTCGACTGATGAGGTGGACCGAATATTCCCCAATATCGATGAGTCGTAATGATGACTCACCAAACCTGCATACTTTGTTATTGTCGATCTCCGGTGATCTGTATCTTCACCAATGTTTTCTTCCTTATAAATATCTTCATTGGAATCCATTAAATCATTACCATAGCTCTTAGCAGAAGCATTAATTGAAAGTTGATATTTTGGGACAATGAGATCGTATGCCTGTTGTTGAAGTTCCGGAGGAAAATCCTGATGCACTTTATCCTTTAGTTGATGAACCGTTGGACATATTTTCATTAGATGACCAGGAAGACCGCAAAACATACAGAATCTAGGAAGTCTCTCGTATCTGATTTCTGCAGAAATCTCTTGCCTATTTGATATAGGGAAAGTAATAGAATCCCAGAGTGATTTTTTAATACCCACCGGAATTCTAACTCTGGCAAATTTTCCCCAGTTGCATGATTCCTGAAGAGTTATTGTTATGTTACTACCAATATGGATAATTAATTTCTGAATAAATTTTCTATCTAGATAATTAACTGGTAAACCATGTAACTGAGCCCAAAACTCTACTTTGTCAAAAGTATATTCATGTGGAAATTTATTTGGAACACATCTTTCCAAATCCAGAAGAACGTCTCTCGTCACCCATGGGGATGATTCCATGATGAATTCAGAGTCTGAATGTGATTCAAATTTAATGAGATATGTTTCAGAGGTAAATTCTGAAACATAAACCTTTTGATTAAAATATCTCCATAGTTTATGAAGAAGTTCTCTTACATTTGAAATTTGACAAGGTCTTGGTGAAAGGATCAGAAGAACTTAACAATTTTGATAATCTTTGGATTGGTTTGGCAGAGGGGTATCAATACAGATCTTTCTTGATGGAGAATTTTGATTAAGAAGATGTTCAAACTGACGAATCATTTCTTTCTTTTGGTTTTGTTGACGTGGGTTTGAATGTTTTGAGATAAACATGATGAAACATGAAAGAGGTAGAATAATAGGTGTAGATGCATTTTACTACAAACTACATCCAAAGGATAAAAACCTTCTACTCATGCAAAATGAAAGTAAAGACTCAACAATGGACACAAGATATACGTGGTTCGGTATGATTACCTACGTCCACGGGGGTGAAAGGGTGAATCTTATTACTTCAAAGTGTTACAAAGATGTTGCTCTTATCCTAAATTCCTTTACACGATCAACTCACTTCTCACTTTATTCTTACTTGGTGTGGTATCAAGTCTCTCTCTCCAATTTTCAACCTACCTCTCTTGGATATAAGTTCCTTTATTTATAGGAAGGGTTACATACAACCATACTAGGGTGTTAGTCATATTACATCTAATCTGAAGTTCTGTGGTCGGGACAGCTTATGTCGTCCCTTCTTCTGTGCATGTGGCCGATATATTTTGATTCCTTCGCCCGCCTCTCGTCCGAGCCGATTCCTTCGGGTGTTCTTATGGCACGATGTGACACGTATCTTCTTATCCATTGGACTATCTCTCATCGTTTGACCCACCGTGTATTGTCTTATCAACTCTGTTAGAAGTCTGGAGTCGAGTCTTGTCCGACAACTGCAGAGAAATCATGCCCGATCCACGTGGCTTCTTAAATCTCGTGCCTGGAAATCTCTATTCTATGCTTCTCGTCTCTTCCTTCTTGGGTGTATCGTAGCTTAAGATGTTGCCACCTAGCCCTGTGGATAATTTACACCTACATTTATGCCCCTTATTTCACTCGTGTAGCAGACACGAGGGGAAAAATGTCGTCCCAACTTCCCACGTCCTCGTCCATGTCGCAAATTCCGTCACGCAGTACCCCATTAACTCCACTTTATTACCTGTAACCGTCAGCGTCGGTTACAACTTCTCCACTTTAAATAGCCCGCTTCCTTTTCTTTTTCTTCTTCCTTACCATTTCTTTTCCAGTTCCCCGCCGCTGCAACCTTCTCTTCGATATTTCTTCGCCACTTTCTTCTTCTAAAAGTCCTCGTTTTCTTGATTTTGTTCTTTCATCTTCTCCTCATCGATTGTCACAGTAGTTGTGGTTACATTCTTTTCGTCCCATCCTTATTCACCGATTTCTCAGTTCTGCACTGTTTTCATCCATGGCTTCTTCTCCCTCCATGACTGAAAAAAGGTATGTCGACGATTTTTTTTCCGAGTTTGATGATTTTTCCCTTGCTTCCCTATTTTTGTTTGATAGTCCCTCTAAGTACGATGATCACGCCATGAGATTTATCTTTCCCGATGATTCTCCTTCTATTTCATGCAGGTCCGAGAAAAGGGTGAAAGATCTCTCTGACGAAGACTTCATTGAGCAGCTGAAAGAGAAGTACGATTTTCAGAATTACGAAGTTACCCTGATCTCGGGCCAAAACAGAGTTTTGAAGAAGTCCGATGTGGGGAAGCACGAACAGTCGGCTAACTGCATGGTTATTACTCAAGGCCAGCTGGAGCTAGGTCTTCGTCTTCCTTTTTATCACCCCGATAACCCTTTCTACTATGAAGTTCTTTCTCAGCTCAAGCCTTATCGCGCCCTTGTTCAATGGACTGGCAACACTTTTCGAATTATGGATGAATGGAGAGCTCGCCGGGATGGTCACGGCTCCACCGCCGAGTGGTCAACCTACAAGCCCGAGGATGCTCCGGGGTATACCGTTGCCAATTTCCTTGCCAACTACCGAGCTGGTACTTCAACCTTGGGTGATCTTGCCGGTTTTGCTGCTAGTCCTCATCGTCACAGGACTATGCCCAAAAATGTTGAAAGGATGATGCTGGATGCCGATCCCCTTGGCCAAGGATCTAACAGGCGACCCCATCATACCAATGACCCGATTTACCCTCGAGTTCCACTCCTTGTCCGAGGTCCCATTTTACATGGTAGCTTCCCGTCGCCTCATTTTCCCGCCGAGCCCTATCCTTTCTGGGTGGTTAATTATGACAAGGCTGATAAGGTATGTGTCTCCTTCCTATTTTCTCGATTTCTATCTTGTTAGCCTTGACTCTAATTGGTTGTTTATTGTTATTAAAACCTCAGGGAGATTCTACCAAGACTGCCGGATCGTCGAAGAAAAGAGGTGATAGCACAAGGGTTGAGGAAGACCAGGGGAAGGTAACAAACATAGTGATTTTATTATAAGTACATGTACTTTCCCCTGTTTTTTTCCTTCACATGTTCTGAGGAGAGGCCTTGTGCAGAAATTTCCTAGGCGCGATGCTGATGAGGCCGATGTAGAGGAGATTGATCCTCAACCCCTTAGGCGTAATCCTCTTAGGGGCAAGCAGGTTTCAAAGCCTCAGCAAAGGCAGAAACCAATCTAAAATATTCCTGATGAGGATGACCTATTCAGTGATGATCTCTCGGGTGACAAGGGCGAGGGGAAGGAAATGGGCGACAATGTTGGTCCTGAGGTGGTCGTTAATCCTGAATTGGCCGACAAACAAGAACACCTGAAGGTGCCCGAGCTAGGAAATACCGTTAATGCTGAATCAGAAGCATTTCATCGTCTGCCCCAGATTACCGGCGGTTCCTCGTCTAGTGTTGAAACCTCTTTTACTATCTCGGGTCCTATCATGAACTCTCTTGGAGCGCTTACTTCCCCTGACTTTGGCGCATATACTGATGAAGAAATGCTTAATGGGTGCCCCACTATGGCGATATCGCCCAGACTCTTGACATGGTGGTGTGTAACTCGACTTAGCTCGGTGATGCCCCCTTTCTTACTTCCGTCCTTTTTGTCGCCTTCAGCCTAATCATGTTTACTTGTGTCAGATCCTGAATCGGGTACGCTTGGATGCCGCCAATCGCCGCAGAGAAAGTATGCTGCTAGAGTCTATCCAACTTCAATTGCAGGACGAGAAGAGTCGTGCGCGCGAGCTAGAAATTAAACTCATTGATGCCCAAGGTATGTCACAATTCTTTAACTTCGAACTTATGTTGATTGAGTTTATCGTGCCAGTATCCTGAGTCGGGTATCCTTTTTCTAGCCGAGGAAGATAGTATAGGTTTAGACGCTTCTTCAGAGTTTAGGATTCTGAAGAGGAAATGGGATATTGAAAAGGATTTAGTGGAGAATCTCCATCGGCGAATGGCAAACAAAGATGATAAAATAGATCGCCAATCTGAGGAGATCGAAAATCTTTAGGGCGAGCTAGAACGATATCGCCAGTTTGAGTATGACCCTGCAGAGATAGATAATTTGCGGGCTCATTTGGGCTCTTCTCAACGTTTTGCTGCTGAGAGAGCTGCTTTAGCCACAAGTTTAGAACAACGGGTAGACGCTTTACAGTTGCAGAATCGAGACCTCCACGAGGATCGCCGACGACTTTTGAGGGACAAAGATGTAGTAGAGCGAGCGAACAGGGATTTGTTGGGCAAAGTGGGTAAATTTGACAAAGTGGTGGGAGAACTTGAATGGAGTAGGTCACAACTTTCAGTGGTTCAGGTGTTGTGCAACCGCTTAATGGCCAAGTGGGGTGAACATAAGAAGTACTGCCCCGACAACGAATTCAACGAACAGCATTATAACGAGTTAACCATGAAGTTGTCGAAGACCGAGGATGAGTTGTCCAAGTCGGTAGAGTTGCTTCAGTAAGTGTTACCAGCCTTTTCAGGTCTCTTAGACGATATGTTGATGCCGTTACTTAGATTTATATTACGCCCTGTTCTTGCAAAATTGCTAAACCGTTTTTACTGAATAATGCTCTGTCTTTGTGATCCTATAGCCGAGCAGAAACGTTCCCAGGAGTTGGATCTAGAGGTCCGACGATTGAAGTAGGTCGAGGACGATTTGGGTTCCAAGCTGGACGATGCCGAGGAAATTGCTTCTCAGCTTACCCAGCAACTCGAGGAGGATCGCTTCGCTCATGCAGAGGAGGTGGACGAGAAGGTTCGGACGGGCATTGAGGAGTGGGTCGAGAATAAACGGCGCGAGGTCGCGCAGAAGAGGGCTGGAGCGATTCCTCCCAAGGATTGATTTCTCTTTTTGTAGTGCTGCGTCACTAATTCACCCTTTGTTCTGGGCTGTAAATCGCTTTGAACACCTCTTCCTATTTTTACCTTTGAAACACTGCTTGTTTGTTTAACTGGGGGTGCTGCGTCGCCGATGCTTTCTGTTTTACTCGTACTTTTCATTTCGTATGGTTGCTTTATACTCTCCGTACTTTGTTAATGGGCGTATGACGCTATCGATTTAGCTTTTGTTTCGCATTTCGTTCCTGCAATTGTTAGTTGTGTACGTTAGTATTTTAACCTTTTCTGTCGAACACACCCAACAAGGAGGGTCATCGGGCCCAATGCCATGTCCTGATTGGGGTATCTCATCACTATCTCTTGGATTCAGTGGAAGGGTACCAGTCAACCTAGATATAGGCCCGATATCCCAGAGCGGTTATCGACCAACCAATCTAGGGTAAGTGGACACAACCTTCTGCGATGGGGGCGACCTTTCAAATGTAAGTAGGTCACCTAGATGAGAAGACCTCGCATCTTAACAACCTTTGGAACTGGTTTCCAACCACTAGAACCCTTAGGCTACCTCGGCACTTGCGCATTGCCACTGCCCCGAGTACGAATAGCCAGGTGACTGTAAGGCACCTCGGCACTTCCACACTGGCTTTGCCCCGAATACGAATGCCCATTCGAGTGTAAGTCACCTCGGCACTTCCACACTGGCTTTGTCCCGAGTACGAATGACCATTCGAGTGTAAGTCACCTCGGCACTTCCACAATGGCTTTTCCCCAAGTACGAATGACCATTAGTCGCCCCTGCACTATCTCATACCCCTCACGGTTTCAAAGAGATAGAAGACAAGTATGCTTACCTTTTCTTCGCGTCGCCCTTCAAGGGTGGTAGAGTTTCAAATACTTGATGTTCCATGGTTTGAGCTCTTTCGTCCCGTCGAGTCGCAGTAGCAGATACAATCCGTCGCCTACCTTAGACGCAATTATATATGGCCCGCCCCACTTTGGTGCTAGTTTTCCGCCCTTTTTGTCTCGCTCCCATTCAGCCAAAAACTTCAACACTTGTTTCCCTGGGTAAAATTCTCTCGGTCGAACGCGTTTGTTGTATTCTTGCTGTAATCTTCTTTGATAGTTCTCCATTTTTTGTAGTGCCATATCTCTTGTTTCTTCCAAATCGTCGAGTTTTGCCAGAATTAGATCGGAAGAGACGTTCCGCCTCCAAGCTTCTGTCCTTGTGGTAGGGATCATTCCCTCCGTAGGTAGGATCGCCTCGGTTCTGTAAGTAAGCATGAACGGAGAGAATATCGTAGCTTCCCTTCGTGTGGTTCTGTAACCCCATAGGACATTATATAGCTCCTCACACCAATTACCGTATTCCCCATCCAATTTCTTCTTCATATTATCGGCGATGGTTTTGTTAGTGATCTCGGCTTTCCCATTACTCTGGGGGTAAATTGGGGTAGCTTTAATCTTCCTGATGTTATAAGTGTTGAACAAAAGATCGATGTTCTCGCCTTGTAGTTGTTTTTCATTATCGGAAATGATAGCTGCGGGGACCCCAAAGCGGAAAATTATATGTTCCCAGATAAACTTGAAGACATCTTTATCTCGGATGTGCCTTAGTGGTGCAGCTTCTACCCATTTGGTGAAGTAATCCGTGGCCACGATCAAATATTTCCTTTGCTATGTTCCTACATGCAATGGTCCGACAATATCTATTCCCCACTTAGCAAAGGGCCACGGGCTTATAATTGAGTTTAAAGGTACTCCTGGAGCATGGATTTTCTTCCCGAACCGCTGACATTCTTCACAAGCTTTCGCCATTTGCTTTGCATCTTCGTTCATGTACATCCAAAAGTAGCCCATCGTCTTTTCCTATGCCGATAAGCTTCTCCCCGAGCTATGATTTCCGGCGGCTCCATAGTGTAATTCATGCAGGATTATGTGGCCCTCTTCTTTACTTAAACATCGTAGGAGTGGTCCTAAGTAAGATTTCCTATATAAAATCCCTTACCTTAACTCGTATGCGCCCGATTTACTTTTGATTTTATTTATTTTAGGCCGACCCTTGGGTATCTCGCCTGTCACCAGGTATTGATGTATCGGCTTTCTCCAATCGCCCTCTTTGTATCGCTCAGCTGTGTTAATATCAACATCGATCCGTACTTCGGGTGTTTCTGGGATTGAAGGGGTAAGGAGCCTCATAACACGAATGCCTTCGATGCCGGGGTCTACTAGTTGTGAGGCGATGTACGATAGAGCGTCCGAGTGCATGTTATCTTTTCGACAAATGTGGCGGAATTTAACGTTCGGTATTTGGTTGATGTAAAATTGGGCGAGCTCCCAATACTTTTGCAGCACATGATCGTGTGTAGCATATTCGTAAAGCATGGATTACCGCTTCATACTTGGTGACGTTGTTTGTTTCCTTGAATTATAGTATGAATGAATATACCATCTTCCTCCCCTTGGGCGTGGTGAATACTAGCCCGAGGCCCGATCCCTCCTTATTCGATGCCCTATCGACGAAAACCTCCCACCGTGTAGGACTATTATCGGCTAGCAGATCAGCCGGTTCTTCTTGTTCTTCCATCATCCCCGGTATATCTTCCACCTCGTGTTCATCACTGAGAGGGAAATCCACCAAGAAATCGGCCACTACCTGCCATTTGATCGCCGTTCTTGCCTAGTACACGTCATCATATTGTTTGATTAAGGCTCCCCATTTAGAGAATCTTCCTGATCACCCTGCACTATCCAAAACTGTTTCGATAGGCGATTTGGTAGCACCCGTATACGATGAGCTTGAAAATATGTTCGGAGTTTAGAAGCGGCAAAGGATAGCGCAAGTACCATCCGCTCCATTCTAGTATAGTTTTTCTCGGCCGGACTTAGTGTTTTGCTGGTGAAATATACAGGATTCTCTACATTCCCCTATGTCCTTACTAATACAGCACTAATGGCATATGGCGTCGCCCCTAGGTATAGGGTAAGAACTTCTGTTGGCTCGGGCCTCTGCAGAACCGGGAGGCTAGCTAGGTGTAACTTGATATTCTCTCTGTTAAAGGTTGCATTAGATATCATGAGTTGATGATAAAGGATTCAAAAGAAGTATTAGCTAATCTTCATTCCAAACTATTTGTAATGAAGAATTGAAAAGGGGAGTTCTCAGAAGAATTTGAATTTTGTTTTTGAAAGCAATCGTCACGAGAATTGAGAAAGGAAAAATAGACATCAATTTTTGATTTCTTTCATTGATTGTATAAGTCTATTGAATAAAAACTATTATGAATAAAGTTATTTTTTTAATTTTCCTTGTGATAGTTTTTGATTTACATAGCCGGTGCTTGAATGCTTTATTTATTTGCTATGTATGTTTATGGGATGTTTGATTTCGGTTTTATTACCTTGATATCCGATCTCATAATATGTTGTGAACCCTTATGGTTTGGGTGACTTTTTGATTTAGCAGGATTAAGTTCTAGCCCATGTTGGTAGGCTTTATCAAAGGATCATGAGGGGTTCCTATAGAAACAATATGTGAAAAGGTCACAATATGTTGAATCGGTTTTGGAAGGCCTCTTCGCTGGCATCCGTCTATTGAAATTTTTCTGCTTTCTTCAAAATGTCATAAAAGGCCTTATATTTGTCCGATGACCGTGATACAAATCGCCCCAATGCCGCTATACAACCATTTAGCTTCTGCACATCTTTTACTGTCGCGGGAGATGGAATTTCTAGGATGGCCCTAACCTTCTCGGGATCTGCTTCTATTCCTCTGGGGGTGATGATATACCCTAGGAATTTCCCTGATGTAACCCAAAAGTCGCACTTGGAGGGGTTAATTTTCATCTTGTGCTTCCTCATCGTTTGAAAAATCCCACGAAGGTCTCATATGTGATCCTTAGCTCGGCGACTCTTGACTAACATGTCGTATACGTAAACTTCTATGGTGTTATGGATCTTGTCTTCGAACATGTCGCCTATCTCTGATATGTATCTCCAGCATTTCTAAGTCCGAATGGCATCTTGGTGTAACAATACATTCCCCTTGGTGTGAAGAAGCAGTATGCTCCTGGTCCTCGGACGCCAACGGTATTTGGTTATATCCCATGTATCCATCCATTAGGGTCATCGCCTCATATCCGACTATCGATTCTACTAGTTGATCTATGCTGAGAAGGGGGAAGTTTTACTTCGGGCAGGCTTTGTTCAAGTCACTAAAATCAATACATATTCTGACTCCCCCTTTCTTTTTTGGTACCATGACCATGTTAGATATCCACTGCGGGTAATGGGATTTCTTGATTATTCCGGACTATTGTAGCTTCTTTAGTTCGGCCTCGACTACTGCCTGTAATTCTGGCGCGATACACCTCATCTTTTGCCTGACTGGTTTGAACTTTGGATCAATCTTTAAGTGGTGGCAGCAGACCTTTGGGTCAATTCCCTCTAAATCACGTACTTCCCAGGAAAATGCGTCTAAATTTTACCTTAATACCGTTGTCATTTGACTTGCTTGCTCGTCCGATAGCAATTCCCTGATCCTTACTACCTTAGGCACCTCTACCGTCCCCAAGTTCACTTCCCGAGTTGGCTCAACTGTTGAGAAATTTGATTTGGCTTCCCGAAATAGATCCATTTCCTTTGATTGATATAAAGGATCTTGTTCTTGGGTCTCATTTGCCATGACCACTTGTGAAATAATCTCCTCCAATTCCTCTGTAGCTTTAACCTCCTTGGCTTCCTTCTTATTTTGTATTTGTTGAGCTCGTCGATTTTCAATAATTTCGGTGTCAACCTGTATGCATTGTCGCGCCGCTTGAGTGTCTCCCACAACTTCAGCTATTCCCTTGTAAGTCGGGAAACTTAATCTCTGATGATATGCTGATGCCACCCCTTCAATCCCAGCGATCCAAGATCGTTTGATAATTGCTTCATAAGGTGAAGCGACATCGACCACACAAAAGGTGGTTAGTGTGTCAAGGTATCCACCACCATACGAAACTCTCAAAGTTACTTCTCCCTTAGGGATGGTTACTGTGCCGTTAAAGACGTAGATGCGATACGTTGAGGGGACGAGTACGTCGTCTGATAGTTTTATTCTTCTGAACGTATCGTAAAATAACACCTCGACTGAACTCCCGCTATCCACAAGAATCCTCCTTGCTCCCCAATCCTCGATCAATAATGTGATGACCAGGGGATCACTGTGTGCTTGTCCATTCGCTGGGACATCCTTGGCCGAGAACGAAATGGGTTTCACCATCCAAGGTTCCATAGGTAATGCCTTGGCTACGCTAAATATTTCTTTACCATCGCGGTCTCTTTTTTGGATCCTATAGGTGATTACCGGGCCGAGAGCATAGACTTGAATAGCTGAGTGTGAAATGGTACTCACGAACTGTGTCGTCCTATCGATACGAACTTGATGAAACACTACATCGGGTGTTGCCGTCGTCCGAGGTGGTTGTCGGACGAACTGCCTAAAATACCCATCTCGGATGAGATGTTGTACAATATCTTTTACTTCTCAGCAGTTGTTAGTGGAATGGCCCCTATACTGATGGTAGTGACAATATTCGGGGTGGTCCATGGTCTCTTGGAACTGGACTCCCCTTGAAGTTGGGTAGTTGATATCGTTCCTCTTCTCGACTTCCTTGAATACCTCCTCCAAGGAAGCATTCAGGGGGTATATGATCAGACTTCCTATATCGGCTTCTTCCCTTTGGCCATCCATTCTCTCTTCTCACCGCTCATCGGGGGAGGATCCGATCTCTTTTCTGGTCGCCTAGTAGGATCGTCTGTGACCGTTTTAGCTTCCATGCCAGCTTCAGCACTAGCTTCCTGTACTCCTCTATCTCTTGACTCGTCCTGGATTTCTTCCAGGGAGATGCAATGCTCTTGCATTCTTCTCATCTCCTTTAAGGTTTTCGGTTTTTCGGAGAACATGGATATCCAGATGGGGTCCGATCTCCCCAATGCGTTTTCAAACCCAAAGATGGCTTGATCCACCGGTACTTTTCCGATTTCAGTACATAGTTTCCTCCATTTATCGGTCAAGGTTCTTAAGGGCTCTCTGAACCTTCGGGCGAGGGTAAACAGCTTGTTCATCCTTGTCCGAGGTCGACTGTTGTGCATGTAAGTCTCAAGGAAGGCCTCAACTAGCATATCATACCCGTTAATCGACCCAGGTGGGAGCGAATAAAACCAATCTCGTGCCTTGCCCTCCAGGCGAGCTGGAAAGAATTTACACATGACTACTGAGTTGTTCTTCCACTGGATCAATGATATGGTGTACATCTTTAGATGCTCGATCGCATCTCCTATTCCGTCAAATCTAGAAGGAAATGTAGGTAAAGTACACTTTGGTGGAAACAACATTTGCTCGAGTTCTTGAGAGAAGGGGGTCTTCTCGGCTTTGCTCATAATCTCTGCCAATTTGTTTTCTTCGCTTCCACCCGAGAGCTCTTTGATTTTTGCCTCCAATTCCTTAATCTTAGCTTATGTTGCTCGATCATGTCGTCCGTCCCTTCCTCGCCTTTCCTCGTCAGTGGACGAGTCCTCGGGTGGCCCATATATTTGTGTGTGTGTGTGGGGGGGGGGGGGGGAGGGGGGTACGGGAGGTGGTGGTGGTTGACATAATCACCCGGACTGATTAGGATTGCTTGGCCCCATCATAGGTGGTGATTGACTTGATCGGTCATGACGACTCGACGTACCTCGGCTTGACGATCCTCCTGATCTAGTCCGCTGACTCTTCAACTGATAATTTTCGAACTCCAAGGCGAGATTCCGCTGCTGGAGCTCCATTAATGCCGCCTCCTCCCTTCTTTGACTTTCTAAAATGGCTAATAGTGTCGGGTCTGTGCTTTCATGGCTAGAGTGTCCATTAGGGTGGTGTGGCAAAGGCTGTAGCAATATCGATATTGGTGGTGGGGGTAGTATCGGACCAGTTGCATGACCGAGTGCGCGGGTAGGTACAGGGCCGACGTTACTAGCTGCTCCTCGTCCCAATTGAATCTGCCGGAAACGTTCTTGTTCCCTTACTAAGGCTTCCTGGTACTCGGATTGTTGCCTTGCGCGTTGTTGCTGAGCGTGTGCTGCAAGCGCTTCCTCATCTTCATCGGTATCTGAGGCTGTGAGTCCGTCAACCTGGTCCACTCTTCTCTGGGTTAAGATGACCTGGTCCAATGGTAGGGTGTAATCATATCGTCCTAGATCCACTTCCTCATCAACAATTGGCATGCCTCGTGCAGCTGCATGAGATTCCTCGAGAGGTGGTTATCGACTGTCATATTGCCTCGGCCCAGTTACCCTTGCCTGCATGCTGCTTCTAGTTATCGTACGATTCCTCAACATCCTTCCCATCCATGAAGTGCTAGCCATCGGGCACGACGTGTGGTGAGCCGAGTATCTTCCGTCCCTATGTCCACGGGGGTGAAAGGGTGAATCTTATTACTTCAAAGTGTTACAAAGATGTTTCTCTTAACCCAAATTCCTTTTCACAATCAACTCACTTCTCACTTTCTTCTTACTTGGTGTGATATCAAGTCTCTCTCTCCAATTTTCAACCTACCTCTCTGGGATATAAGTTCCTTTATTTATAGGAAGGGTTACATACAACCATACTAGGGTGTTAGTCATATTACATCTAATCCGAAGTTCTGTGGTCGGGCCAGCTTATGTCGTCCCTTCTTCTGTGCATGTGGCCGATATATTTTGATTCCTTCGCCCATCTCTCGTCCGATCCGATTCCTTCGGGTGTTCTTATGGCACGATGTGACACGTATCTTCTTATCCATTGGACTATCGCTCCTCGTTTGACCCACCGTGTCTTGTCTTATCAGCTCTGTTAGAAGTCTGGAGTCAAGTCTTATCCGACAGCTGCAGAGCAATCATGCCCGATCCACGTGGCTTCTTAAATCTCGTGCCTGGAAATCTCTATTCTATGCTTCTCGTCTCTTCCTTCTTGGGTGTATCGTAGATTAAGATGTTGCCACTAGCCCTATGGATAATTTACACCTACAATAGGTTTTGAAAATTGCCAAAGGCTATAGAAACTTTAAAAGTCTGAAATTTAAAAGTAGGGAAATCTTTGTTGAACTACGATGAAATCCAACAACTTATTAAATCACAGGATACGGAATGGATTTAGGAGAGAAAATTGGATTTGATTATGTTAAAGAACAGAAGGAAAGTTTTCAATGCCAGCCAATATTGTGACTATGAGGGGTTACAGTGTAAAGATAACATACTGAATTTGTTTTTCATTCTAATATAGTATATATTAGCTTTGAATTTAATTGCACACAATTCTCCACAACTTGAACCTTTTTAATGTAGGAAAATCCAAATTTTTTTAACTTATCTTCAATTCGAAGAATTTTTTTGATAAAAAATAACCCGAACCATACTTTTTTTTATTATTAAAACCATGGAAAATACCGATTCAGATGATAATCAAAGTGTTAGTTCATTCTGGTTTTGTAATCGGTCCAAAAAAGGAAAATTTAAGGAGATACAAATCCATAGGTGATTTTATATCATCTTTTTAATTTTTGTTTTTACTTGAGTAATTTTGTGAAATTTCTTTAGAATTTAGTTAATTAATGGCGGCCATGGATAGGTGCAGGCATGCAGTTCGTCCATTTACTGAAGAACACTATCGAACATGAAATAAATCTATTTTCCGAAGTTCTTTCCAAAGCTATGTTCGCCCAATTAGGTTGAGATCATGTCTGACCCATAATTTTGACTGGTCAACAGAGTTAAAGGAGATGACATGAATTTTTGGAACTTGTGCATCCAACTCCCAAGCCATCAATTCATTACAAATGTTTAAACATAAAATGTTTTGATTGATTTAGGGCGTTGGCCACAATTGTGTTTCGGCCATGATTTCTTATAGAACAAACGATTTACTGTACTCGAAAAGGGATATGAGATTTCTGGTATGTATTTATTTGATTTCAACTTGAAAGTACCAGTCTCAGAAGAGACCAAATCGTCTGATTCCCTCCACCTCCCCGCTCGAACAGTAATACCAATTTACTACCACTCCCTCCATATGAATTTCAGTCTTTTTACGTCAGTTAATGTTAATTTGTGACATTGATAAAATCCAATCTTTTGATTCCAATTTCAGAATGAAGGAGCAGGGGATTAGAACCGAAGAATGTGGTGGTAAAACTAACAATCCCGTAAAAGAAATTGTTTCAAATGAGGGAGAAATTATTTGAAATGAGGAAGAAATTTTAATCATGGAATCAAGTGCAGAAACTCTAGATTCACCGGATGATGTTCAACCTTCGCAGCCTAATATTGGTGAGACTGAAGTATTTAGGAACATCAATCAGATAATTTTGATTACCAATAAGTTCATGAGGAACCGAGCTCACGCATATTGACATCGTAAATACCTAATCTTTTTTTATTTAGTTACCATTTTAATGCCAGAAAAACCTCTTTGTGGACCAAGACCGTACCAAGCTTATAGGAAACATAGGCAATTGCCTAGGGCCCCTGGATGATAGGGGACCCTATTTTTATTTTATTTTTTATATGAATACTAGTAATAGCCGTGTATTCGCCCGCCAGAGTGGAAAAAAAAAAGAAGAAAGAAAATACTGTCAGGCAGCCCAATTCTAAACTATTTTGGCCAAGCGGAACAATGCATTTTTATCCCATCCGACTGTCTAATATACACGAAAGTAAAAACCTAACTGGCTAAATTCACACAAATTGATTTCGTTATTCGCGAAACGGTTGTCTCTACATTGGTACGGTAAGTTCATCGATTAGAACTATTTCAACAGAGGATTCTTCAATTTTGTTTTTATTTATGTTTAAATCTACATGACATCACTATACGGGTATAGATTTTTTAGGATCAGAAGTAGACAATACTAATTTTGGCCAATTGCTAGTTAGGGTTTCAATGTTTGGGTATAGATTTTTTAAGATCAGAAGTAGATATTATTTATTGATAATTCCCATTACAGTTGCCTCTGCAGAAAGAAGTTTCTCAAAGCTAAAGTTGATCAAGTCTTTCCTTCCATCGACAATGTCACGAGAAAGATTAAATGACCTAGCAATGTTATCTATCGAGGAGGCCGAGAAGATCAATTTGTCCTAGATTAACTACTTTTGCCTAGTCGTTTCCATTTGAAAATTTTATTATTGTTATTATTTAATTTTTTTGGAAATATACTTATGTTATCGGTCTTCTTACTTTAAACAATCATTGAAAAAATATATTTAGGGCCTCTACTTTCGGTTTTCGCTTAGGGCCCCTAAAAATATTGGTACGATACTGTTGTGGACACATATAATACATGTAAGGGCATTGCATCAGACTTTTCATGATATATTATATTGTTGGACATTGTATTCGAAAAATGTATCGGTTGTATAGATAATGCGCGTTCTATTTCACAAATAATGTGCTGATAGACATGTTGGAAATAATTACAATAATCGAATGCAAATGGGAAATAATACTTAGATTACACTGATAGTAGTAACAAATAACTCAATAAACTTAGTAGAGGCATGTATGAGATACGCTGAGCTAAAGGTAATATTGCCCGCTACTCCTCTGAGATGCTATAGCAATTAGCAAACTACCTCCAGGATACAACTACTGTTAGTTCTCCTCTATGTGTAGCATACACAGAGAGAACCCTTAGAACTTGGCAGCAAAAGTAAAAACAAAAACACAAATTGAAAATACAAATTGTTTCTGAGTAATGTAAAAACAATTTTATGTTTCTGTAAACTATATTTATGTGAACTAAAATTCTGTAAATCAAGAAGTAGTTATACAAAATTATGTTTCGTAAACTACAACTTGTTTTGAAAAGAAGCGAACGTTTTCGAGTTTTAAGACAAATATGAATAAGAACTTAAGTTTCCGAAAATAATTAGAGAAGAAGGAGAAATTGGAAGATAAGAGTTCTGAATGGTATGTATTTAAACTGAAAGCCTTAACTCGTATTTATAGGTAAGAATTCGAACGTTTGAGACACAGATCCGTAAATCACGCGTTCAATTTGTCGGACGAGTAAAAGCAAAAAGCATCTATTAAAATAATAAAGTTAAAAAACGCATCTGTCGGGCAAGATTCTTCTCGACGAGAAATCTCGTGCAGGTGAGTGTCCACATGCGTGAGATTAAAGATTCTTTACGATGAAAAAAACGAGTTAAGAGAATTCACGCGTGAGAATTAACCGTGTGTGACTAAAGATGATTCTAGTGGCTGTCGGATATCCAAAACCGAGAAGGCAAAGAATAAAATTATTTACATGTGTGGGAGAAACGAGTGGAAATTTTCAGTAAAAAGAAAGGGTCGGATAAACCCACACCCATACCCACTCCCACTCCCACTCCCATGCCCACGCCCTCGCCCTCGCCCACGCCCGATCCCGAGCCCGAGCCCGATCCGAGCCGAGCCGAGCCGAGCGAGCGTGCGTGCTTCTGTGCGAAGCACCGCGCGAACGGGAAAGGAAATAAGAAATGCAATAAGGTTTAGGCAACCTTGCCATAGTCTAGGGCTTTCCCCATACACAAAGGTCTAAAGACCCAAAGGGCCATGCCCTTAAGGCTAAACCAATGCTATTTAAGTCTAAAACTCTTAGTGTTTTAGTCTCTATATGGGACTAATGTTTTATTCATTCACATGAAAAAACATCTAGGGAGCAATAGGTCTTGGGATCAAAACATGGTCCATGCATTTTATAATTAAAAAAAAATATTGTTTTTTCTAACAATCCCCCACATGAATAATAAAACATGTCGATAAAACATGATAAAACATAAGGCAACAAAATAGGCTAAGGTGTCCCAAAGATTGAACCTTAACTTAGTGAGAGGTTACCTGAACTGCTTGTTGATACGTTGAACGCAATGTCTTGAACCGCCAACAAAGAATGCAATTCAGAAATAACAGCCACACTTGATGCCTCAACCGAAGAAAACAGCTGCCAAGCTCTTGCGGTTGTGCCCATTTTGGTCGTGGGCTAAAATCCCGGACTTAATGAATGTCTCTAGAGAATCAGCTCATATTCTCATAGGAAGCGGCCACACTTCCAACATCCACAAATGTGGGTCCATAAAGAGTGTCCTGCCACACCCCGCTTTAATCAAAGCCATGGAACCCATTAAGATCTCAAAAGATCATCCTGTAAATCCTGCAGGCTGCACTATCACACGGTTACACCATAGGGAGGGACTAAGATAGTGCTTTCACAATATCACCATAAATTAGTTGTCTCATTGAACCTTGATCTTGGAAATCCAATCACAAGGTTGAGTATCCTTCATGGTGATTTATTTTATGAGCTTAAGTCCCATCCCCCTCGATGTGGATTTAACTTCCTCTCTCGGTAAACCTTTCGTCAAAGGATCTGCAAGATTATCTTTGGATTTTACAAAGTCTATCGAGATAATACCAGTAGAGAGTAGTTGTTTCACCGTCTTGTGTCTTCTACGTATATGTATAGACTTTCCGTTGTATACATTGTTCTTTGCGCAACCAAGAGCAGCTTTTCTTGTCAAGTGGATGGCAATTGAAGACACATGCTTGGGACAGAGTGGAATTCCTCCCAGGAAACATCGCATCCATTCATCTTCCTCTCCAGCTTTTTCCAAGGCTATAAATTCAGACTCCATAGTGGATTTAGCTATACATGTCTGTTTGGTAGACTTCCATGAGACAGACGCACCTCCAAGCAAGAAGATGTACCCACTAGTAGATTTGCACTCTCTTCGAGTCTCGATATCCAGTTGGCATCACAATACCCTTCAAAGACAGAAGGATACTTCCCAAAACTTAAGCAATAGTTTGAGGTCCCTCTCAGGTAACGTAAAACTCGAAGAGAGCATTCCAGTGATCCTTGCTACTGGTTTGCAAGTATACCGCTTAATCTACTCCTGAGTAAGAAATATCAGGTCTTGTACAGTTCATCAAATACATAAGACTACCAATAATGCGAGAATACTCAAGTTGATCAATACCCTTACCCTTGTTCTTTTTCAATTTACAAGTGGGATCAAAAGGATTAGATGCAGTTTAGCATTTTCATAATTAAATCTCTTTAGTACGGTTTCAAAGATAATGAGATTGACTAAGACTATATCCATCAGACATCTTTCGATTTTCATCCCTAAGATTACATCAGTAGGGCCTAAGTCTTTCATGTCAAAATTATCTCTAAGCATGCTTTTAATGGTATTAATAATATCAAGGTTATTGCCTAATATGAGCATATCATCAACATATAGGCATACAATAACATGAGAATCATCCACAGATTTAATGTAAATACATTTATCGATTCATTAACCTTGAAGCCATTAATTATCATAACATGATCAAATTTTTCATGCCTTTGTTTAGGTGCTTGTTTTAAACCGTAAAGAGATTTGTTTAACTTGCATACTTTGTTTTCATAACCTTTTACTATAAAGCCTTCAGGTTGATCCATATAAATTTCTTCATTCAATTCACCATATAGAAAAGCAGTTTTAACATCCATCTGATGTATATGCAAATCATAAATTGAAGCAATAGCAATCAACATTCTAATCGAGGTGATTCTAGAGACTGGTGAATAGGTATCAAAGAAATCTACTTCTTCCTGTTGTCTATAGCCTTTAGCTACCAACCTAGCTTTATATTTATCTATAGTTCCATCTTTTCTAAGTTTCCTTTTGAACACCCATTTGCAACCTATGGATTTACTTCCAGGAGGCCAGTCTACAAGCTCCCAAGTTTCGTTTTGCTGAATGGACTCCCATTCATTTAATGAAGATTCTTCCCAGAAAGGAGCTTCTGGAGAAGTCATAGATTCCTTATAGGTTTGGGGTTCAGACTCTACCGTAAGAGTCAAAAAATCAGGGCCAAAACTTGTTTCAGTTCTAACCCTCTTACTTCTTCTTGGTTCAGTCTCATACTCCAAAGTTGGAGTTTGACTAGTCGATGGAACATCCGGGAGGTCATCATGGACCATTTTCTGAGGTCCAGACCTTAAAGGAAATATGTGTTCATAAAACACAGCATCTCTAGATTCCAATATGGTATTCGACCAATGTTATTATGGTCTAACGATGACCATAAACCCGTGTGCAATTGTATGCTCGGGATACCCTAAGAAAACACGATCGACTATTTTGGGACCTATTTTAGTTTTCTTGGGATGAGGAATGGCCACCTTGGCCAAACACCCCACACTTTAAAGTATGCATATGAAGGTTGTTTACCATTCCACAATTCGTAGGGAGTTTTATCGATTTTTAAATGGAACTCGGTTCAAAATATAGCATGCCGAGAGGATAGCTTCCCCCCACAAGTTCGAAGATAACCATGAACTTGTCAACATAGCATTTACCATATCTATGAGTGTTCTATTTTTTATTTCGACTACACCATTCGATTCAGGTGAATATGGTGCAGTGGTTTCATGAATGATTCCATTATTTTTACAAAACTCTCCTATGGGTATCACATACTCACCGCCACGGTCAGACCTAAGAGTTTTAATCTTAACTCCTTTTTGGTTTTCTACTTCAAGTTTATAAAACTTGAAAGCCTCTAAGGCCTCATCTTTACTTCTAAGAAGATGAACTTGACAGTATCGTGAGTAATCATCTATGAAAGTGATATACCATTTTCTACCACCTCTTGTTGGTGTTGATTTCAATTCTCCTAAATCCGAGTGTATTAATTCCAAAGGAACTGTTCTACGTTCAACACTTTTATTAAATGGTTTTCTTGCATATTTTGATTCAACAAAGATTTCACATCTTTGTTTTTTATCAAAATTTATTTTTGGTATGCAACCTAAATTAGCAAGTCTTTCTAGCGATTTGAAATTAACATGTCCAAGTCTATCATGCCAAACATGTGAGGAGTCACAAACATAAACAGAAGAAGATGCATTAACATTCAATTTCAAATCAGATACACTAAGCTTAATCATGTTATCGGTAACATAACCTTTTCCTACGAATTCACCATGCTTAGAAATCACAAATGATATTGGACTCAAAGAACAATTTTAAAACCTTTTCCTAGCAGGATGGTTTCTGAGATAAGATTTTTGCATATGTCTGGGACGTAGAATACGTCATTCAATGCGAGAGTTTTTCCTAAAGTTAGCTTCAGTTTGACCTTGCCTTTCCCCACCACTTTCGCGGTGGAAGAGTTTTCCATGAACAGTTTCTCATCATATCCTACTATGTCATAGGATGAGAAAGCATTTCTGAATTTACAGACATGCTTGGTGGCTCCAGAATCAAGCCACCAGTCTCTCACATTAGTCATACTAGAGACAAGGTCGACTTCAGACACCATGCCAGTGAAATATCCATAGTCCTCTACTATGTTTGCCTTATTTTTCTGTTTTGGATCATATTTGATCCTTTTAGGGGCCTTACATTCTTTAGCCATATGTCCAGGTTTACCACAATTAAAACAGTCGCCTTTGATGGTGTGCTTAGTGACACCACCTCTAGGCTTAAAATTGTTACCTCTGGGTTTTCGAAGTCTGTTACGTTTATTACCCATTTTGCTGGATTCTCCAGGGGTTTTCTTTGAAGCAGCTTTATCGTCCAAAACATGAGCTTTGTTGGACATGTTTTTGCTCAGCATCATGCTCTTGTCCTTGCTGAATTCTTCTATGCTTGAGTCGGTCCACGCAAACCGCATGTTTCGGTGCAAATGCTATATATAGTCCCTCACTAAAAAAATGTACCACATTTTTCCACGTATCCGCCAATAGATGGCCACACTCCGCCATTCTCAACCAATTTTCCCATTTGATCGGTGGATTTTGCTCCGGGCCTTTAACACTAGTTAGCAAACCTTTGAAAGTTGCTTATTTCTCCTCCATGGAACCTTCTAGCATCATTGAGATATGGAACTCCTTGTCGTTTTCTAGTCGAGCGGCCATCTTCTTTCTAATGTATTGGCATTGGGTGAGATTCTCCTCACCCGCTCCACCTAGGTGTCCCAATTGTTGCGAGATAACGTGAAACCCACAATTTCCATCTTTCTAACATCGTCGGTACCAATCAAGAAATCTTGAATAATTTTGAGGGAGTTGATTGCGATACTTTTGCAACACCGGTTGTACTACCTTCTTAGGACGACATTTTTCCTTCGCAACATCTCCTTGGCTTGCTTGACTCTCAAGAGGTAGAGTTCCATTTGTATTCAAGTTAGAGACTGTTGGTGTAGTTAAATCCTTCTTTGGCCGACCCCTTTTTTTTTCCAACAAATTCCACACTTGCTTGACTCTCAAGAGGTAGAGTGCCATTTTTATTCAAGTTAGAGACCGTTGGTGTAGTTGAATCCTTCCTTGGATGACCTCTTTTCTTTTAGCGGGCTCCTCCTTGTATTGCGCTCGTATAAACATGTCCGGATGGATCACACTTTGTACTCAAATGCTCTTTAATGTTTTCCTTTTGGATTGATCACTATTTCTACTTAAAAACTCTTTGATTTGTTCTGTTTCGGATTGATCTTGATCGCAATTTATACTAAAAAACTCTTTGATTTGTTCTCTTTCTTCCGCCATCGTCTTTGTGGTAGGTGGTCTACCCGTTGGATCTTGTTTCCCGGTTCTTCAAGTTCTTACATAAAAGGGTAAACAATCGGCACCAACTTGTGCTTCATAGTTTGTTTGTCCAACCTATTCATCTTGGGGTACTTGTCGAGGATTATTCTCCCAAGTTCCATGTCGCCGAACTCTTCACCGGGATCTTCTCTTGGATCCAGTTTGAAATATAATTGCTTCTAATAAGGATCGATATCATCAAGAGGAATGGGATTTTTGTACCCACCAAGCATATGACGACATGGAAGTCCGATAGCCTTCATTATCCTATACTTACAAGGAGTGGTTGGGTCATCATAATTTTTATACAATGCGAGATGTTTCATCATGAAACGTATTGCCCAATGCGAGACGTTTTTATGTATACCAACAATCAACCAATCATCCTCCTTAAACTCCTTCAACTTCCTAAGCTACTTTCTTGGAATTATTTTTTTATCTTGTTGATATCATTATTAGTGTACTCATGGATAGCATGTTGCACCGTCACAATCCCATTTTGACTCGTGAAAAGTAGACCTTTTACTCTCCCATGAGCTTGCTCTACCATACTTGTGGACTCAAGTTTGAAATGTTTATAGTCGTATGTAAATGCATACACAAACCTCTCTTTGTGTGGCGTCAACCATTGTCTCTTGCAATATTCCACTACTTTGGGGTAATTAGTGCCCCAATCATCCTCGAACTCCTTCAATATTATCTCATATCTTGCCACACTCATCGACCAATACAACTTATCCCACACTTTCATGAATAACCCAAACTTGATCTCACCTTCTTTCCATTCTTCGTCTTCTTTCTTCTTCTCTTCCTCTCTCTCTTCTTTAGTTAGTTTACTAAGACGTTCATCTTCCTCCTTTTCATGTTTAGTACCTTTCTTTGACTTTGGCTTTTGGATATGAATTCTACAATTCTTTTTAAGAGTGCATTGTATATTCCAATTGAAAAGGAGATTTTGTGCATTGGGAAAGACTATCCTCACGGCGTTCATTATTGCTTGCTCATTGTCGATGACTATAACCCCCGGAGTTTCGTCTTCGTGGTAGAGAAGCTTCAAAGTTTCCAATGCCCAAATATAGCTATCATCCTTCTCACGATCCATAAAACACCATGCCACCGTGAACGATTGCTTATTCGAGGTTTGTCCTACAATGTTCAACAAAGGCATGTTGTACCTATTTGTCTTATAAGTACAATCCATGAACAAAACTTGGTAAAAAAAACGCGCCAATTGAATCATATCGGGATGAGAAAGAAAAATACGATCCACCTTCCCCTCCAATGACTCATGGTGTCTCACCGTGTAGTTGTATTATTAACCATTGTGATTCTTCCATCCCATTCAATTCTTTTAATGGTTGCCTTGGACGCATAAATTGTAGACAATGAAGAGAGGTTATGCAGGTCGTCCCTCTTGAACTTACGAAAAAGCTTGCTTGGTTTAATTCCCCAAATTCTTCTTACTTGTTCAAAATTAACTCTAGTCATTCTACACATGTTATCGATTTCTTGGTTCCTCCCAAAAATAATCTTGAATGGGCATCCACACTTCTTTGACTTCGTTTTGTACACCCTAGTCGTCTTATTATCATACACATAACCCTTTCTCTTGTGATTTTCGTGGGAGATCCATAACACTCGCATACCATTTCAAACCGCGTGAGATTTTTGCTGGGTGTTTTTCACCGTAACACACATCTTCTCTTTTTCTTTTCTCAATAACCCACTTGATCGCATCGTTTTTTCCCTTCCATTCCAAATCATTAGCATAATGTTTAAGTATCGGGACCCCTTCGAGCTTGAGGATGATCCGTCATAGGTACCAATGCCACAATCTACAAAACATCAAAAGTTTAGTTGATATGTATTACCAAAGTCGGCAAGGTATACATATAAAACACCGCCGGCTAGAAATAGCAAAGAGACGTAATAAAAAATTAACATTGCCGACATGACAACAACCGACAAAAGAAAACTTGAAAATGCCGCTTGAGCATTTTCAAGTCAGCTTTGTATTACCACAGTCGTAGGGTATACATATAAAACACTGCCAACTATAAACAGCTGGCATGTAAGAGAATATAAACATTGCCGACATGAAAACAACCGCAAGGTCCAAAAACTTGAAAATTCCTAGCGTAAGCATTCCCAAGTAAATGGCTCCTGTGTTTCAAAAATAGAAATCGGCAACATTAAAATTTTCTACACCGCTAGCGTGGTACTTCTCATGAATAGTCGTCAAGTTGTGCAATAACCTCGGGCTTGAAAATGCCATTGATTCATCTAATATATAAAATATAAATTGGGCTTGGGAAAAAGTTCCCTTTTATAAATGATGAGAATGATCCCTGAACTATATATATATATATAAATTGGGCTAGGGAAAAAGTTCCCCCTTTTATTTAGTCTAATTTGTGTTTTTTTCTTCCAGTGATTCAGACTAATGGATTTTATGAGAATCGGAACAATGGGCGTTGTTCTCAAGATAATGTTGTATCATCCTCTTCTTAGCTCAGGCCGAACTGCAAATAATCGGTAATACATAACAATACATAACGTCCGATTATGGATAATCGGTAGTAAGTGTTCATTCCTTTTCTATCGATTATATGTAATCATTGTATGTAATTTCAATACACTCTTGTAAAAGTACGATCAATGGCCATATTTTCAAAAAAAAAGAGACATTTGACTCTCATTTATATAAGGAGGGTAAACTTTTCTTATTTATGCACCAAACAACACATATATAGCGTCGTGTATTCTACAAATATATTTTCCATCGTCTACTCTTTTCAATACATTCTATATATCAACTTACAAGCATGGAAACGTTTGACGCAAAGCTAAAGATTTGGTCATTATCAAAACATGGTATCACGAAACAAGACATGAAGATGTCATAACTGCAAGGTTAACACCCGAAATATTTTGGGAGGGTGTATAGCCAATTTGTGCGAGAGTATGGAAATCCAAAGCAAAGATCACTCCAAAAAGTTCATGATCGTTTCTTACTCTTCCAAAAGGGGTAAATGATTACATAACGATAAAAAAGAGGATCTTTAACACTAGCCACTTAAGCTTGTCGATCCAAAAATTTGTAAGTATTTGCATACTTCTTTTACATATGACCGGTGCCTAATCTTTCTTACTAAAACGAACTTGGAATTCTTTTGTATTTGTTTATATAGGAAACACTAAAAAAGACACTACTTGGTGGAAAAGGGTGAAGAATTCACATGTGATGGAAGTTATGAATTCGTGGAGTCTGTGGGCAACGGATAAAGATTGATTGTTGCAACCGGAAGTTAGTAAGTTATATTATGTACAGATTCTCCGGGAAAATTTCCTAGCTTTTCTTGTCGATTTGGATACAATTGGAAGATATTATTTTAAATTATCTATCGATTCCGGGAAAAAAATTCAATTTTTTTTGTCGAGTTTTAACAATCGGAAGTAAATGTATTATTTTGTCTACCGATTTTTGAAATTTTTTCAATTTTTTTGTCAAAGTTTGGTGACAATTGAAATTAATGTATTATTTTGTCTACTGATTCGATTCTGGAACACCTTAAAAAAAATAGTCAAGATTATGAATCTTAAGTTTACTTTGAAAAGTTAATAACAGATTATAAGATTGGCTGAATTTGTTCACAAAAGCTTGTACAATTGGTTGATATATTAATAATATAACTACCGATTATAACATTCTACTTCACAGTATTTTCCAAAAAACATGTACAAAAAGGGGGTTCCAATTACATCTCCTAAACATAATGATCAAACTAATCATCATCATATCATCATCATCATCTTCGATCAATTCGATTAACCCATCGGGAAAGTTGTTGTTCATGACGCGATCCCAATCAATCATGTTGGACTCATATGGTTTCACCCAATCCTTACAATAGTTTGTTGGGAAGTATTCGTGCCACTTACTCAACGGAGGTAACAAACAATCTTTCTTTACCCTTAAACTGATAAAATGCATTTCATTTACAAATGCATAACGAGTCTTCTATCTTTAACCATCTCTTCGCAAACCTTTCTTGTGGGTGCAAACGTCATACCAAGTCCATACATAGGAGGAACAAATAAATGTACCACGCAATTCCACCGTGGTTATAAAAACCATTAGCAACTTTAGATATTTTTCACTCTCTACCTTCCCTACCATCGGGCTTATTGAATACAATCTTAAATGGGCATCCAATCTTCTTTGTATGAGTTCGGTATTTCCTCCTCTCCATTTTCCTTACATACTTATGATTCTTTCCCTCGTGACTCTTTTTCTCCCCACCTCGCTCACATATAATTTCAAACCGAATATTTTTCACGCAACGATTCTGAACTACCACGCACATCTTCTATTTTTCCTTGTTGATAAGCCATTCCTTTGCCTCCTCCTTACTTCCAAATGACTAAATACGCATATAAAAAAATAAACCTCATAAGCATAAGCATTTACATATATTATGTGAAGAAAAGTAAAGAGTAGTCATGAGTATACCAAATCGTTTGCATAATGGTGGGAAGTGTCAGGCCTCAAATAAAATTCATGATCCACCGCTACAATAGCCTGCAAACAATAACAACAAGTTCGGAAATCATAATCGGAAGCACATTCCTACCGATTGATGCATAATCGGAGGATAAATAACGAATATAAATTACGATTAAATACATTGAAAAGTCTATTGCTTCTGTATGAATAAACTTGAATAATCGGTATAATTTTTATTTTTCATATGCCCGATATTAGTGAATCGGTAGAAAAACTTAAATCAACTACCAATTATAAGATATGAAAAATTCAAAAAATTCCAGTTTTGGAGGAATTTGATTTTGGGGCGACAACTATAATCGGAGGTTTAAAAAAATTCATAATCTACCGATTGTAAAAGATGAAAAAAAAACCAATAATTGAAGTTTTGAAAAATCTGTATTTGGGGAAACTTTGTCAATCGGTAGTAATGTAGATTTGCCAAACTACCGATTATTAAAATTGAAAATTTCAATTTGGGGATTTTCAAAATCGGTAGCAGTCTAAGTTCCATATTCTACCGATTAATGATATAATATTACACGGTAATTGATAATCGGTAGATATATAACCACATTATCTACCGATTCTGGACACTTCATGGCATTCAATGCATGAAAAAATTGAATTTTCTCGTTTAAAAACTCATACAAATGCATAAAAAGTGGGTCATGAGTTTCTTAACACAATACTTGTGTGTTAGATGCATCGTTAGCTTCGATCTCGTGATTCTCCGTTTTCTTCCATGAAAGTGTCGTCTAGGGTTTCCTCTCCACAAAAGTTTGGATCATTTAACATATACCCCAAATCGTCTTCTCTATACGGTAGTGAAGCTTCAACATTATGTTCTTCACCTTCTTCTTCATACCCATCCATGTTTCTTATTTAGTTAAGAAAAATGGTAAACTCCCACTTCTTCTTCTTTCTCTTCTTCTTCACTCTCTCCCACCAAATACTAAAACCAAATAATGGGAAAAAATTTCCTGAAACCAACTATATACACATTAACTACTGATTGTATTATGGAATTAACTACCGATTATGGGGTTCGTAGAAAAAAGAAGGAGGTAGACCAAATTAAACTACCGATTTTAGTTTTATCTACTGATTGTGGAGAGTATATTTGTCATTTCAAAAAATCGGAGATAAGGGATTGCTTCTGTTTAGGTTTGGGTGACCCTATTTTATCTTATTAGTCGTCCTTAATTCTTTCAGGATCGCCCCTAACGAATAGGGTAAAAAAAGGGTAAATAAAAAGAAGGATTCCAAAGGGACTTATCATTTAGAAAAGTAGTGCTTCTACTAGATTTTGGGTGGGGTTTTGTCTTGGTCATGGATGAGGTGTGGTAAAAAGTAAATCAATCATGAACCACGGAGGAAGTAACCATCCATGCACACAAATAAAATAATTTTTTTTTTGTGTTTGGATATATTATTATATAAAGCAGTTTTTATTCATTTCTAGAATCCAAAGAATTAACCTTTTATGAAGCATTTTTTTTTCTTCTGACTTTTATGATTAATTTATGCTTCCGAAAAAGCAGAATTATTTCTGTTTCGATATCAGTTAAAAGTTATAACTTTTAAAAACAAAAAAGACATAAGTAAATTCGGAAGCACAATTTCAAAATAAATTTTATGAGTTCAAAAAATAATTTTTTATGAAGAAAAATGTTATTGCCTCTTACTTTTTGAATTGAAACTGCCTTTGGTCTCTTAGAGCGTCTGCAGTGGGCGACCAAGAGTAAAAATTTGGTCCGCAGAAGAGCCGTAGTGGGACGGAGTAAAGACCAAATCGAAGACCATACCAAATTTCCAGACCAAATTTGGTCTGCGACCAAGACTAAACTTAAATTTAGTCGGGCGTTTATATAAACTGCGCTTCTAAACATGCGTTTGTAAAGTCTCCGCTTGAAGTCAAGCGTTGGTAATGTCTGCGTCCCGCACTCGGGCGTAGTTAAAAAGTACGCCCCAACTGGGAGTTTTTATAATGTGCGCTTCATCGGGCGTAGGTGAAGATAACGCCTCCAGTGGGACGTTAATAAAATGTGCGCGCGGTGAGGCGGTTATATAGTCCACACTTTGTTGAGAGGCGTTATTATAGTTTACGCCCACTAAGAGGCGTTGATAAACTCCACGCCTACTAAGAGGCGTTGATAAACTCCACGCCTACTAAGAGGCGTTGATAAAGTTAACGCCGCATTTTTTGTTTTTTTTCAAATTTATTACGATAATCCTGGTTTTTATACCGTTGGTGATTTTTCGAACCTTGCGAAAAATCGACCGTTTTTAATTTTTGAATCTTGTGTTTGCCAGATTTTTTGGAACGTTGGGAATTTTAAAGATTTAATCGTGTATATATAAAGCTGAATTCCTTCATCGTATTCCCACATCTCTCTATTAGAACAATAACAAGAAAATATATCAGTATTAGTTCCATTTTCCAATCAAATCATTTACAAATTTTACAGGGATTGCTACCAATGGCACCACGAAGAGAACCAATAAAGCACGAGCACCACGAGGTCCCAATTTTACGACAGTTGAAGACGTAACGATGTGTAAAATTTATTTAGCAATATCTCAAGATCCGGGTGTTGGAACCGATCAATCGAGTGGAGGCGTTGTGGACTCGTATCAAGGATGATATTGAAGTTCATTTACCGGATGCTCCAGAGCGGACATGGAGTTCATGGAAAAAACGATTCCAAGAAATAAGTAAAGATGTGTCTTTGTTTTCTGCAAAAGAGGCGAAGTGGACGGTGAATATCATCTGGGATGGGGTCCGAAAACAAGGGTAAGTATTCTCCATATTGCTAAACCATTATTTTATCATATTCAAACGCATGACTAAACTTAAATTGCAAACAACAATTCCGGATGAGACCGGTACCTCAACGGATAAGGGTGATATAGAGAACACATATCTCCGTCAGTTGGGGAAAAAAGCGCAAAGCGATTGAAGAAAGCGAGGAGAGAAAAATCCAATGTCCAAGATGAATTAATGGGAATAATTATTAAAGAACAACAAAATTTCAATACTCATTACCAAGCACAATCAAAATTCAAGATGGAACAAAGAGCAGCCGAGTTTGCAGCTAAACAAGCAGAACAAGCGGCCAAAATAGCCAAACAAGCGATGATGACGAATTTCGCATAATTATGATGGATCTAGGAAAATTGGATGAGGTACAACAAGTATTTCAAACTTAAGCGGAGCGGACATAGTTCGTAATAGAAGAAACCAATCTTAATAGAAAATCATATTAGTAATTTAAAATAATATTTAAATTAGCTGAGTTATTATTAGTAGTATAAATGTTCATGTCATGAACATTTTGAGATTGTTGTAAGGACTATCCATCGTCTAGGTATTTTGTCAGTTTTTAAATATTTCGTTGATGTAACCGGGATTGGTGTGGTTAAAGATAAAAAATATCATATTCAATTCTACTCTAACCAATCAATGCATAAATCCATTTATTATTAGCGAAAGGTAAGATACAAATAAAATGCAAAATACAATTATTCATTCCCATATTCTAACCATAAATGTTTGATCAAGTCATCCCGCAAACGAATATGCGCATCTTTGTTCTGCAATGCACGTCGGCGTTGCGCTGCTCTAATTTGGGAAAACTCGTCACTATTGCCTCTTAATATATTAACCGGTCTTTGGGTTACTTCATTGTTCATAAACATGTGGCCAGTCCACCAGTAGACGCTCATCCTCGACTATCATATTATGTA
This sequence comes from Papaver bracteatum, assembly GCA_023529315.1. Taxonomy (NCBI): domain Eukaryota; kingdom Viridiplantae; phylum Streptophyta; class Magnoliopsida; order Ranunculales; family Papaveraceae; genus Papaver; species Papaver bracteatum. Next base: position 956,259 of record JAJJWX010003631.1, read on the forward strand.
AGATTATACAGGTTTTCATAATATAGGCAAGCACATCCGGGTTCCACATTCTTGCAGGTTGTTTGATGATTCTGAATTGTTGTTGTAGTACACCAAATCCCCGTTCTACATCTTTTCTTTCCCCCTCTTGCATCGATGTAAATAATACCTTCTTCCTACCGACCGGATGTTTAATGGCCATAATAATAGTAGGAATCTCTGGGTAGATGCCATCACCTAGATAATACGGAATATCATATGAATGTCCGTTTACCTCGTAGCTCACTGGTGGTGCTTTACCTGTTACAAGACTTCGAAAAACATATGAACGATTCATAACATTAATATCGTTGTTAGACCCGGGCATACCAAAAAATGCATGCCAAAACCATAGATCATACGATACCACCGCCTCCAAGACGATACTTTCGCTCCCCTTATACGCCGTGTAAGCCCTGATTCTGCTAAACGACGGACATTTATCCCATTTCGAGTGCATGCAATCTAGGCTAAAGAGCATCCTGGAAATCCACGGTCTTTGTTCTGCTTAAGCAACAATTCAACATCACCAGCCGTTGGTTCACGCAAATATTCTTTCCCATACACATTAACAATCGTCTTACAAAACCTACGTGTTGCTTCCAAAACAGTGGATTCTCCTATGCGTAAGTACTCATCTATTGCATCTGCCGCACATCCATAAGCTAACATTCGTACTGATGCCGTGACTTTTTGATGAGGGTTCAATCCTAAAACTCCGCATGCATCAGAAGCTTTTTGAAGAAAATATCTTTCGGCATTGGTAACACCTTCGACTATTCGGTTAAACAATTGTCGACGCATCCTAAATCTTCTTCGGAAAACATTGGGTGGTTGGTTTGGGAACGGAGCAAAATAGTCGCTATATAGAAGTTCTGCTCCTGCCACACGATCTCTAGGTATTTTGATACGAGTTTGAGGCCATTTTGAATTGGAAACCAGGACTCCCAAACTAACGGCCATGTTATTTTGCATAATTGCTATTGCATCGTCATCGGACGAATAAAAACTACTATTAGAAGAAGAAGAAGAAGAAGAAACAGAAGAGCAGTAATGAGTTGTATTCTCATATTCTTCCATTACTTTCAAAAGAGACGGAGATTGTGGTGGATACATTACAATGGCTCATATCATTAATTTATAACCAATATCCAAGAACAATATAAATATATAAAATATAAATTGTTTTTCTAGTAATAGAATCTTTTCCAAAAGCAAAAGTGAATGCCGGTGACATGATATGACTACACTATGTACACACTGGCAACTCAATAGACTTGAGTGGACTACAAAATGACTACACTTATGATAGGCATGCAACTCAATAGACTTGATGTAAAAAAATTAACCATTATTCATATCCGTATCCGAAGACGTGGCTCGGGGTGGCATAAAAGGCATCTGCATTCTTGGAGTGGTATTGACTGAAGAATATGATCCTTGTGTCATACTTGTCCAAAGTTGGGGTGGCATTGTTTGGGAAAACGAACCGTATCCAAGTTGGGGTTGGAAATTGTCGCGATGGAGTGAAATAGAGATAGTCATTGTTGTTGCAAATCCGTGTTTAAAGTGTTCAGCCTTTCTATTTACCTTCTTTGCCAAAATAATTTCCACCTCTCTTTAGTTTGTTTTAACGTAAACTGGCGGAATTGTTGAATAAAATCAACATTTTCTTGAAATAAGGTGTAAGCATCATCTTGTCAAAATAAAATATAAATACATAAGACAATTATAAAAATACAAAAATTATAAAATATACAATAAAATGGATATTGGTACATTTACGTGGGATAATAGATGCGGAGGAGGGATAGGTACATATTCACTGGTTGATCAATTGTGTTTGTATACACATCCGCGACATACCCATATGTTTGGGCTTCCCAACAAGGATGAGTCACATAGTCTCTTGTAGTTAGTTACCTTTCTCAAGATCTTGTAAATATGTATCATAATCTTTGACAACTTGCACTATCTCTGTTGCATCGACCTCACCTTCCTTTTTAGTAAGTTCTGCTTGAAAATTCCCAATATCCGATAATTTGTGTAGTTTTATGGGAAGAGCAAAAGTATAATAGTTTTGCCTCCAACACCGTTCTCAAGAAGTGCATGTTATGCTGTACAAATAGAAATATCAGGCGTATGTTATTTACTAAATAATATGTCTTATTAACAAAATAAAATTTTATTATTAACTCACAATGCCCATGTACGAAAATATATATCTTGAGTCAGATAGCCTCACAGGCGGTGCTTCCCATATCAGATCAAGGACTTCCCTGTATGATTCCATGGAAACCATGTCACTTGTTCAGTGATAAAGCTTACTCGTGTAAATCCCTACAACGGAAAATATCATTTGTATTCTTCGGTACATTCCATTTAGAAGATACAGGCCATTTTAGAAGCTACAACAGAGATAGTTGTTCTTCATTCAAGCGAGAAAGGTCGGTGCGACAAATGCCCAGGTATTCATACCCCCAAAACTACTCCATCAAAATAATTCAACAAGTTAATAACTTCTCAAAAAAATTAAAACGACAGGAGATCAAAAAAATAGATAAAGATAATACCTCTAAGATTTGGAATGGACCGCATAATGCCTTTTGTCTCCTCCCAGGACAAACGGAGTGATGCATACAATTTAGAAAAAGCGCACCACCCAGTCAAACGTGGACACTATATCTAGATCTTCAAAAGCAGCTAACCATCAAGCATCTATGTAGGTCTTTGCATTGAAAGAAGAAATGTCCCAACACACACATGAAAAAAAGGCTATTTACTCTATGAGACAGAGTGCTATCATTTTCAGCGGGCAACCAACTTCTCTTACGAGAAATAAGAGCTTAAATATTTAATTGTAATTGAATTTGAAACCCACAAAGGAGCTTTCGGACACGTCGTTACATCTTGGATATCCAGGAAAAATATGCTCACGAACAAATTCAAATTGGTACTTCCAGAAGTGTATGAACGTCATTCCCTACACCGATACCAGTCCAGTCAACATGAGCCAATCTAGGGGGTGAATCATCTCACCAAATGGGAAGTGAAAAGTGTTTGTTGTATCCCAAAACCGCTCAACAATATAATCAACCATCGAATGCTGGGTTTCACGCATTGTATGCTCAATAAACTTTGCCATCAGCTTTTTCGATAATATATTTAGCTCTAGGACAGTGTTTGGGAAATAAATTGGTAGTGATGAATTACCTTTGCTTGCCAAACTTCACGATGTTGATACTTCAATTGTTGCTCCCCTGAAAATGTGATGTCCGGGTAGCGTGTGGTTTATCATCTTACGAGTATAGGAAACCTCCTAAACAGGGAATATCAACCTCCTTTATTTTACCCAAGAGAGATTAAGTTATAATCCTCTTCGGCTACACATTTGTTTCTTATTCGTCTTGACGCGACCATTGAACCGCGCTGTGAATCGGTTCAACATCTATGCACATTTACAAACACATAAGAGAGATGCTATTTCAATTAAAATTAACCAACCATCGTTATTCCTAAATTTAAACATAAAAAAAAAAAAATTACAATGTGTTATATGAATTTAAACGTATTAGTTTTGTGTAAACATATGACTAGTTCATATAACATATATCAATTCCAAAATACTGAATTTGTTTCAATAACCAAATAATCGAACTATTAATTTCAAATTTAGTGAAAAATTTCAATAACCAAATTTATGCAAATGGTTTATAAATTTAAAAATAATTGACATTTCAATGTAAATTATAACCCATGACAAACTTATAAAAACCAACCAATTTGAAACATCATGATGAGCATTAATATAAACAAATTAAAAACAACTAATTTAAAAAAAATTGTTAACCACGATACTATTACATATCAAATTACCTAATTTTATGACTTCAAACCTAAATAATTAATAAGCAAATAATTTAATGAGAAAAAAACAACAGAAAATTACACTTGTTTTTTGGAATCTTTGAGGTAAACAAAGCGTTGAAGTAAAAAAAATCCAAGTACTAGCACTCAACATTAAGCAAAGCTGGTTTTAGGAGGTAGAAAGAAAAGAGGTAGAAAGAATAGGCAATGGATAAAATTAAGGTAAAAAAACAACACGTGGGATGTACGTGGCATGTTTATTGTGCGGTTGGGTGTATAAAATTACGCGTGCGAAAAAATGGTGTGGAGGGGCAGTAAGTATACAAACGCACGACTCAGGCGTG